>CM061557.1:122629019-123229019 GCA_030864225.1 Capsicum baccatum var. pendulum | reverse complement strand
AAGAAGTTGGAGAATGAGAAAGTTCCATCTAGTCAAAAATGGGTTGATAAAGTAGAGAAGAAAAAGGGAAAGGAAAGAGAGACCGTAGTGAGAAGAATACCAAAAAACCTTCTATATTCCCTTACAGATTGCAGAAGAAGACAGATAATATGAGATTTAGCATGCTCATGGCAATGCTAAATCAATTAACTGTAAATGTGACTTTGGTTGAGGTGGTAGAACAGATGCAAGTCTATGCTAAGTTCATGAAGGATCTTGTGACTAAGAAGCAGACTATGAGCTACTAGCCAGTGGAAAATTTTCACCATTGTAGTGTTATTGCTATAAGATATTTGGTACAAAAGAAAACCAATTCGGGAGCATTAACTGTCCTATTTATGAGTGCATCATTTAACTTTTGTAAAGGCCCTTTGTGATCTGGGAGAAAGTATTAATTCAATGCCACTGACGGTATTCAAAAATCTTAGGTTAGAGGATCCTACACCCACCAACATGGGACTTTTGATGGAAGATAGATCTGTGAAGAGACCAGTTGGGATTCTTTATGATGTGCTCGTGAAAGTGGCTAATTTCATCTTCCCGAGAGACTTTGTAATCTTAGATTGTGAGGTGGACTTCAAGGTACCCATCATCTTAGGTAGACTATTTTTATCCACCAGAATTGTAGTGATCTATTTACAGACAAATGAACTAAAATTTAGGCTCAATGATGAAGTGGTCAATTTTGATGTTTGCCAATAGATGAAGAAATAAAAGAATATTAGTGTGCTGTCAATCGTCGATGTATACAATGACGATGAGCAAGAGGTACCGGTTGAGGAGTGATTTGTTGTGGAGACATTGGTCGTGGTATTGATGAACTATGATAGTGAAGGAATTAAAGAATATGATGAAACTTTGTATGCACTGACAGGAATTGGGTCATACTCTTATGCCCCCAAGAAGCTGGATTTGGACCTTAAAAATTGTCCAATACTACTGGCCAAGATCTCTATTGAGGAACCACCAGTGTTGGAACTGAAGGACCTACCAGGCTATTTGCGGTATGTGTTTCTGGGTAGTGGAAAGACCTTACTAGTTATTACTGCAGTAGACTAGGTAGAGCAGCAGGTTAAGGACCTTATTTTCATGCTTAGGAGATACAAGAAAGCTATTGGGTGGATGATAGTAGATATTATTAGTATTCCACCGAGAATCTGCACTCATAAAATTCAGCTAGAAGAAGAATGCAGATTGACCATTGAGCATCAGTGCAGACTAAACCCACCTATGCAAGAAATAGTGAAGAAGGAGACTATAAAGTGGCTTGATGCAGGGGTAGTGTACCCAATCTCTGACAGTAAGTGGGTAAGTCTATTACAGTGTGTGCCCATAAAAGGTGGTATGACTGTGGTTGCTAATGAGAAGAACGAGTTGATTACACTTAGGCCAGTGAATGGGTGGAGAGTTTGCATGGACTACCGGAAGTTGAATTCATAGACATTGAATGATAATTTTCCAATGCCTTTCTTGGATCAAATTCTTGATCTCTTGGCAGGAAGGGGTTGGTATTACTTTTTGGATGCATATATGGGATACAATCAGATTTTGATTGCCCCAGAAGATCAGGAGAAAACAACATTTACATGCCCATATGGAACGTTCTTATTCAAGAAAATGTGATTCGATTTATGTACTACACTGGCCATATTCCAAAGATGCATGATTTTGATTTTCTCCGATATGGTGGAGAACACTTTAGAAGTGATCATGGATGATTTCTCTATAGTGGGTGATTCATTTGAGTTGTGTTTAGTGAATTTGAGTAGAGTACTACAGAGATATGAAGAATTCAATCTCGTGCTAAACTAGGAGAAATACCACTTCATGGTGAAGGAAGGCATAGTGTTTGGGAATCAAATTTTAGCAAAAGGAATTGAAGTTGATCGTGATAAGGTAGAAGTGATTGAGAAACTACCCCCTCCAATTTAAGCGAAGGGAGTCCGTAGTCTTATGGGTCATACTGGATTCTATCGCAGGTTCATTAAAGATTTCTCCAAGATTGCAAATCCATTGTGCAAGCTCTTGGAGAAGGAGACCAAGTTCGTATTAGATGATGATTGTATGAAGGCATTTCAATGCTTTAAGGAGAAGTTAGTGGCTGCCTCGATTTTCGTTGCCCCGAATTAGTCCAGACCATTCAAATTAATGTGTGATGCAAGTAGAGTAGAACTTAGAGCAGTCCTTGGTCAGAAGAAGTAGAAACTATTTCACCCCATATATTATGCAAGCAAGGCATTGAATGGGGCACAGAAAAATTATACTATCACTGAGTAGGAGCTTCTAGCTGTCATTTAAGCTTTTGAGAAGTTCCAGTCATATTTGTTGGGAACCAAAGTGGTGGTTCATACAGACCATACTGCTTTGAGATACTTAATAACGAAGAAGGATGCCAAACCAAGGTTCATTAGATTGGTGTTGCTTCTGCAAGAGTTTGAATTTGACATCAAAGATAGAAAAAGGTATGAAAATCAAGTTGCATATCACCTATCCAGGCTAGAGGGAAATCAGCTCACTACAGAAAAGCTTGAGATTGATGACGCTTTTCCTGATGAACAGATTCTAGCTGTTGCACTCGAGATGGTGCCTTGGTATGCGAACTTTTCCAACATTGTAGTGACTGATATTATCCTGGAGAATCTTTATTTTCATCAGAAGAAGAAATTTCTCCTTAATGCCAAGAGATACTTCTAAGATGAGCCATATGTATTCAGGCGGTGTGTTGACAATATTATCAGAAGGTGCATCCCAGAAGTTGATATGCCAAGTATTCTGTAGGCCTGACATGCATCCCCTGTTGGGGGACATCACGCAGGTGATCGTACAGAAAGAAAGGTGTTGCATTGTAAAGTGGCTATTTTTGGCTAACCCTATTTAAAGATGCGTATGAGTTTTTAAATAGATATGATCAGTGTCAAATACAGGGTTCGATCTCGAAGCATCATGAGATGCCCATGGCGAAGATATTGGAAGTTAAAGTATTTGACATCTAGGGTATTGATTTCATGGGGCCATTTGTGAGCTCCTACAGGCTAAAATATATCTTGGTGGCTGTGGACTATGTGTCCAGATGTGTTAAGGCGGTTGTTCTGACTGATAATAAAGGAAAGAGAGTGGTTTCCCTTCTAAAGAAGAACACCTTCTCCCATTTTTGGGTACCAATAACTATCATAAGCGACGGGGGATCCCGCTTCTGCAACAAAATGTTCCAGGCTGCCTTATTGAAATATGGTGTGAAATGGCATAAGGTAGCCACTCCATACCACCCATAAACTAGTGGTCAAGTAGAGGTCTCAAATCGGGAGATAAAATAAATCTTGGCTAAGACGGTGAAAGTGAGTAGAAAGGATTGGTCTTGAAAGATCGATGATACTTTATGGGCATATTGGACTGCTTTTAAGACACCTATTAGGATGTCACCATATCAGTTAGTCTATAGCAAGGAATGTCACCTTTTGGTTGAACTAGAGCACAAGGATTTGTGGGCTCTAAAATGACTAAACATGAACTGGAAAAAAGCAACCGAGTTAAGGTTGGGACAATTGAATGAGATGGATGAATTCCTTCTTGGAGCTTACGAAAAAGTTGATCTGATTAAAGAAAGGATGAAAATTTACGATGATCGAAGAATAGATAAGTAACACTTTTGTGCTGGTTACTGGGTGCTATTGTTATTAGGATGTCACCATATCAGTTAGTCTATAGCAAGGAATGTCACCTTTTGGTTGAACTAGAGCACAAGGATTTGTGGGCTCTAAAATGACTAAACATGAACTAGAAAAAAGCAACCGAGTTAAGGTTGGGACAATTGAATGAGATGGATGAATTCCTTCTTGGAGCTTACGAAAAAGTTGATCTGATTAAAGAAAGGATGAAAATTTACGATGATCGAAGAATAGATAAGTAACACTTTTGTGCTGGTTACTGGGTGCTATTGTTCAACTCTCAACTTAAGCTTTTTTCGGGCAAATTAAAATATAGATGGTCGGGACCTTTCAAACTGAGTTAGGTTTTTCCATCAGGTGTGGTAGAACTTAAAAGTAAAGATGGAAGTTTTTTTAAGGTTAACGGTCAAAGAATCAACAATTATGTTTCCCCAATGGATGATGTTAAGTTGTTGACTATGGTGTTTCTCGATGAAGTATGAGTAGTCGAGATAATTGAGTCGTGCCGCGATAGTAAATTAAGCGCTATTGGGAGGCAACCCAACGTTGCGTGTTGTAAGTCTTTTTGTTTGTTTTAAAGCTTTTCTTTACCTAATGAGTTTTTTAGATATTCAGGAACAAGGGTGGAATTAATATTGTTAAGGGAATGGAGGTGACGAACAAAGTTGATGGGTTATTAGCAAGCTGACGACCTATCACTCGACGTTGTCAACTCAAGCAAAAATTTGGCACACACTGGATAAAGATGACAGCATAGCTGATAAGCTATCATTCAAGTTACGGGCTGTCAAGCCTTATTGTCAGCTGCACCAAACTTCAGTAACATTCTGGATAAGGGTGACGACAAGGCTGATAAGTCATCACCCAAATGAAGGGCCGTCACACCTTGTCATTTTTTGAAATAGGATTGTGTAACACTCTATCTTGGGCTAATGAGATATGTGATGGACTATGAAATAATTGATAAGCCGTAACTTAAATTTAGGGCCCAGGTAAGAAATTTTGACCCGATCAAAACCAAATAACCCTTGACTTTTTAAATTCCTGATAATAATTTTTCCTATTTCTATTTTTGGTATATTTCCTTTCTCATTATTAGTCTTTATTAGCTTTAATTGGTTTTTATTAGTTTTTATTAATTTTTGGATAATCCTAGAAAATAAAATAATAGGCTACATTAGTGCAACCGCTCACATTTCCCGTCATTTGCCTTTTCAAACTCAAACAACTATTCTCTTTCTTCATCTTTTCAAAATAAAATAATCAAGTTCTAGAACGTTTCTTCTCCTTTGTGAAAACCATTTGAAGTGTGTTGAAGCCTGTATGTCTCTGGGCAAGTTGAAAAGCCAAAAGTTTGAAGAGTGAAGTCAAGTCGTCCTGAAGGTATGATCTAAAAGCTCTTCTTCTTGTTTATCAAAGGTATTGAAAATCAAGTGCAACTTAGAGAATAAAAATGGTACAAGTGTTCATGAACTAATTTAAGTAATACAAAGTTGAGTAGGTTACCCAAATAAACAAAATTTTGTATTGATTCAAAGTGTTCACGAGCACACTTCTCACTAAGTTTTGAAATTCATACTTTTTAGTGAAGGATTGAAGCCTCAATCGAATTAAAAGGAAATTTCACCCGTATTTTCAAGCTTGATTACGTCAAAATGGGTGCATTGTCTTGCTAAAAACCATGAGTTAGGGTTAACAAGTTAGAAATTGGGCAACAACTTTAAAATTCCATCCTAAGAATTAAAAAGAATTCGTTTGTGAAAATAAATCATGATGGCAAAGAGGTTTATAAGTCGGCAATCAAAGTGACAAGGGGTTGTTGTAAACTGATGACGTATCATACCAAGTCATCAAACACATGCTCAGCCATTTTGATAAAACTTTTTCAAGGGTGACACATAAAATAATAAAATCTTATGTGCTTATTCATTCTTGTGTATTAAATGATTATTCTCCCTCGATGCAGATATAATCATTCCACCTAAAGGGAAGTTGAAGTAAACAACCAAGAAGGTGACCAAAGAAAACTTAACTCGAAGACTCTTCAATGAGTCTGAAAGTGAGCAAAAAGAGCCACAACTTCAGAGATGTAATACAAGACAAAGTCTTTGGATAGCTAAACCTACTCCCCAGCCCGAGAAGAAGGTGATTGAGAAAGTAAGATTTGAAGAAGAAGACTCCTCTTTATCTAAACAACCTTCTTCAGAACAACTTAATTATAAGCAAGCTTCTTCAGAACAACCTTCTTTCGAGCAACCAATAAAGGAAGACTCTCATACAAGGGTGATGTAATAAAAAGTAAGAATCCAGGCATCTAAGGTAGTGTGAGATGGAAAATTGTAGGATCAAAGAGAATATATCATGATGGGCTGACAGAAAAATGAAGGAGGAGTCTTAAAAGGCCTATCTATGAAGAGATGAAAATCATCACCTCTGGACTGAACAAGTACCCACAGATAGAAAAAGTGATAAGAGAGTATGACTTATTATGGACAACTAAAGGAAGTGATATATTTTTCCCAATGCTAGTCAGCGTGTTTTACGCCAACTATGGAGCTACACTAGAGAACATATGTAAAAAAGTGAAAAAGCTACAGATAAGACAAATATAAATCAAATTTTGGTAAGGGGTATCATGGTGGATTTATTTGATAGCATTATCAAACTATTTTTACATAGCCCAAACTGTGTCCCTCCAGTTACCTCATAGGAGTTCTATTATAGAAAGATAGATCGGGTAAACCAACGACCTTGGTTGGCACAGGTTATAGCTGAGGGAAAGCATGAATGGTTGAATAACCCAACTGCTAGAATCTTTAAGGCATTAATGACTTAGGAGGTAAAATTTTGGTGGGGTGTAGTATAGTGCAGACTGATGACAACAGTAGGAGATAACATCATAGGTGAAGATAGAGCAGTTTTGATATCTAGTCTGTTGTCTAACCTCCCCTTAAACTTTGGGAAAATCATTGCAGATGAGATAAAGATTCAGCCAACACAACCCGATACAGCATACCCATTCCCTTATTTAATAAGAAAATTATGTGAAGAAGCACTGGTGCCAATCATCACAGGATTATACAAGGAGGTATCTTCCAAGAAAACTCATAATCCCATCATATTTGATGAGAATGAGCCGATACTAGTCCTAGAAAATGGTACAAATATGAAGAGTGACACGGTCAGATCAGAGGGAGTGTAATCACTTTCCACTGCTACAGGTTCCACTCAGAATATGCAAATCCCAGCACCAGATCTAGCTCAGGCTACCTTCTTTGTAGGTGATGCACCTATTCTGGAATAAGAATAAACCACAGTGGTTACAGTACTAGTGTCTTAGTATACTTTGACTCCTCAAAATTTTAAAAAACTGGTAAAATAGGGTAAAAGGTTCAAGGCTCAATTGAGGTTGTTTGCTAATCAGTTTGAATTAGTTGTTGACAAGAAAATCAAGAAAGTTATTGAACCTTTCTTGACTCTCCATAGATGGATCGATGAAATAGAGCATTGAGTGAATGAGAGGTTGAAAGAGATGTCAGTGCCTGATCTTCCAATATTTAAGGTAGCCATGAAAAAGGCTAGAGCTGACATCACAGCCGTGCAAACCCACCAGCTGGTCATATTCTCAGAACTTGCTATTAAAGAGTCTAAATAAAAAAAACACTTTTTGACATCACTGGGAAACTAGTGGATAAAAAAACAAGGATAAAGTCAAGTAAAAAAAAGTGACAGTGATAAGGAAAGAAGAGCTGAGAGAAGCACCAAAAAGAAGGCAGATAAGAAGATCCTTAAAGAAGCTTTCAGAAAATCAAAGACGGAGGGTTAACCACTTGAGGAAGCATTGAGAGCTAGAGTTGTGGCAGCCTCAGCTAGGGGGCCTCCATTGACTGCTGGTAAGGCAGTTGGGGAGTTTTTCACCCCACCAACCACGGTGATAGATACATCAGCACAACCGGATGTCACTGATGAGATTTCTTCTGCTGATGATGTAGTAAAGTCAACGGTTCATGATACAAGCGCTTAAAGTACAGTAGGCATTTCTTTAACCTTGGTATTATAGTTTGATAGATGTGAATTGAGGGAAATGCATGTTTTTCTTTATGGGGGATAGGGGTACTTAAAATCTCAAAGGTATGATGTCTGTGTTCTATACCCCTCAGTGCTAGCTAGAGAACCGATATGTTGTTTGTTGGTGCTTATTTGTAATTATGTGTTATGTTTGCATGATGAGTAGTATCCTACTGACTGAGTAGCAAGTATTTAATGTTGATTTAAAAAAAATTATGAAAATGGTGCGCCCACTAAAATTTTAATTGTGAGCTTGATTGCTAAGTGCATGAGAAACCATTTCTTTCTAAGAAAGTATGTAAATGTGGCATTCCCTGCTTGAGCTAGAGTGTTGATTGAGTACTTGATAATTTCCACATGATTTCATGCCACGAGAGAGTGAGGTTTTGTTATGAATATGTTTTTATTGAGTGCATACATCTATAACTTGCCTAAAGCATTCTGTTAGGATCTCAAGTAGTTATCTGAGAAGTAATCACAGGCCATTATTGAATAGTGAACCATCTGGATAATCAACCTGTAGGAATATATTCTAGTTTGATCCCCTTTTGTGCCAATAAAATACTTTCTTTGTTTCAATAACTTGACAACCTTTAAGCCTTATTTTAGCCAGTTCTCTCTGTGGACATATTACACATCAAATCAGGCAAATCGCCTAAGTTGAGGGTGGCTACACTAAAAGGGATGATGAGGTGTTAAAGATGTTGTGAAAATTGGGATGAAAGTTTAGAAAGTACAAAAAAAAGTTTTATATAGATATGTATATATATATATATATATATATATTGAATAAATGTTGCTAAGTGGGATTATTGAGAATGATAGGAAAAGTTAGTGGGGGCTAAATGTGAAGATATAAGTGATTGTAGCCCAATGCATAAGTGATCCAAGAGAGGCTTAGTGACTAATTCTATATAGACTTTCCTAACACTTAAACCTACGTTTCAAGCTATGAAAGCCCTGTAGTGATTTTAGTTTGACTATTAGATGAACTACGCAAAATGGTAAAGGCAAGCTTATGGTATTGTAGATACACAAATTAAACCTTCGTTCTAAGAGTGAGAGTGGTAATGTATGTTCCTGTAAGTATAGAGAAATATGTGGAGTTGGGAACTTTTTTCTTCTGTGTGAAGGCAATTGAATTATTATGGAACTTACTAACCATTTTATTGGTTACTCTAAGTTTAAGTAGTGGTTTGTTGTTTGAAATTTGAAGATGGTATGGAATCTTGTCTTGCTTGGCAAAAGATCACATCCTTTCTAAATGGGCACAAAATAAAGGGAACAATTTCTATTTTTCTCATTGTTGTTATTTACTGTGTGCATAATATTGTGCTAGTTGCTTGAGGACAAGAAAGTGTTTTAAGTTGAGAGTGTTGATGTGCCAACTTTGTGTTAGCACATTTAAGGCTTCTAACTCAAAATAATTGTAAGTTCTTAAGTAACTATTTTTATTTTTTTTATATTTCATGTGATTTTGCAGGGAAGTCGAGATGCATGAAAACCTTTGACAACTATATCAAGAAGGATGATTTTTGTAAAGTAGATGAAGAATTAAGCTCTTGAAGATTTTATTTGAAGACTTTTCTTATAAGTCATCAACCATCTGATAAATTATCAAGGGAAGCCATCAGCTATAGACAGAATGTAAAGGCTGAAGAAATGAAGTTGACGACTTTACTGATAAGTCATCAACTTTTTGGTGGGTTATCAGAAGAATTCTTCACCTATATCTAGTGTACAATAGATGAGAAGAGTTGATTGACGATTTGCTTGATAAGTCGTCAATCAGCTGATAAGTTGTCACCTAATGTCATCCGTTATAGGCAACAAACAAAGATTTTGAAGAGTGGCTGATGACTTGGTCTGATAAGTCGTCAATCATCTAATAAGCCGTCAGAGTGGGTCGTCAGCTATGATGTGAACAATCTAGAATTTGAATTTCAAAATATGAAGATTAGGAGTATAAATAGAAAAATTCTTAGGTTTTCATGGCATCTTGAATTTAGTGGCAAGAATAGTTTTTATATTTTGGTTTTCAAAAGTTGTTTTTTGAATTATCTTTGAATTATTATTGTGGTTTATTAGGATTCTTTTGCAATTTGAAGGAAGAACAATCTTCAATTTCCATCTTTTGTAATTTAACCTTTTTTGAATTATGGATCTAATGAATATTATTTCCTTTAAGTTCATGAGAAACTAAATCCTATAACGAGAGTTACGGGATCTATTATTGTTGCTTTATGGATTATATAGTTGTCTAAGATTTGAATGATAGTGGGAACTTCTTGATAATTCTTCTGTTATGAATTTTGTCTGTTGGTTACAAACAATTGACTAAACTTAACATTGGTTTGCTTGAACTAAGAAATCAATTAAAGGAAGGAAATTATCAATGGGGATTTGGAAACATTAAATTTCCACCTAATGATTAATGCTTTAGCAAGATTAATCAACTTGAGATGAAATCTGTTTAAACATAAGGATTTTCTAAGTTAGAGAGAATTAAGTAATCGAGCATCTAAATAGGTCGAAAGATATTTAGATGAATCATCGATAGTGATAAATCTATAGTTCCCCATATGTTATGAGAATCTTTTGTTGCAACTATGTTGCACATATAGCAATATTCATATTGAACACAACTCTGATTTTAATTCATCATTAATTTGAAATATAATATTGAAGCATTGACTTTGGATTGCTAAAACGAAGTGAACAACAGTATACTCTAAAAAACTCCATTTACAGAAAACTATAAGCTATTAGTAGAGTGAATCACAAATACTCTTGATTAACTCCATATTCCCTGTGGGATTTGACCCAACCTAGTTGGGTTATATATTTGTCGACGATCTCTTACTCTCTCATAAGAGAGGTGTAATTTGGACGTATCAGGTTGGAATAAAAAGGAAATTTTATAATAAGTTATACCCCAAGGTTAGTGTAGTACCAAGGAGGCTTAGTCACTTGATAAGTCCATATGTATCATACCAACCCTCAAGCCTACATAAATCCTATAGTGATCCTAACTTGTCTATATGGATTTTAAAGTAATGAAAATTAGGGTAAGCCTATGATATTTGATGCACATTGATTGGAACTTCTCTTCTATGTATGAGTGTCTCTTGACTATCCCTGAATTGGCATGCATTATTTTTATGATTGATTTGGGACTTCTTTGTTGTTAGGGAACTTGAGTCATATTGCTAGCTATTTGATTGTTTTTGGTAGTGTGACTTATACATATGTGCGGTTTTCTATTGCTAATATAATGTCATACCTTGATCCCATTGTGTCACATTGTTGTGCTTCATATTATACATAGTTGATTTTGTGAAGTAAGATAGGAGGGGGTGTTGCGATTTGATCTTAATGTTGTAACTACGTCTATTGAATAGCATAGATTCTCCTAGTTAAGCATCGTGTTTTAGTTTTGTTTTATTGTGTTGTATTTTATTGCATGAGGAAATTCAAACTTTCTATGTTGAGGGTGTTGATGTGCTATAGAAATATAGCACTTTTAATGCTTAAAATGAGAAAAATATGTAATTTTCAAGGTAGCTTTTTTAGATATGATGAATTTTGGGGATGTTTTGTAGGAAATTATGTTTTGGATACTAAGTTTGTGAAAAAGATAAAAACAAAAATTGGCTACTTATGGTAGAAATATGGATGTTTGGAACACTATCCGAAATGATCGTGATCAAAGAATGTGTGGGAATTGAAGATTAGCTAAAAATGACTTTTGACACTTGCCAAGTCAACATGCGGACCATATGTAGTACATGTGGACCGCATGTAGGAAAAACATATGTTAGAAGGCCTAACTTTCAAGAGCAGATCTGCAGGGTTATTGGGTCTAGGTATATGTGGTGACTATATACACCCACCCTGTTGGCTGCATGGGCCACATGTGCCCAGGGCCAGGGCACATGTAAGGACCACAAGTAGCCACCGACCCTTTTTTCTCCTATTTTTTGGGGGTTTGGTTCTAGGGTTTCCTCATGTACTATAAATACCCCCTATATGTCTTTTAGTCGAAGTAATGCACTCTTGCTACTTACAAATGTATTTTGATTATAAGATTCAATTTTGATCTTGGGATTCTCTTGTATTAAATTTTGTTGATTATTTCAGTTAAGGTTTTGGGTTTTTATCTCTTCTTATTGTTATTTCATCTTATGATTTCAGTCATGAATGTTGTTGATTACTTCACAAGCATGAGCGACTAAAAACTCATAACTAAGTTTGTGGAAACCCTGGAGGATTAACGAAGTAGGGAAAGTGATGTTGTTGTGCAGAACCGATGCCCATGCATACATTGCTTCATCTTTAATATAATAGTTTTCTAAGTGGGTCCACACGTTTGGATCCTGCCTATATTATTTTACTTACTCCAAAAGAGGAGTAATGACTAGGAAAAGATAACGAAACAGTAATTTGGAGTTTAACTATCGATCCATGCTTCTAGGTTTTATCTATGTAAGATGGTTAGATTTCATTTAATAACTAGAGACTCAAAAGGTAATTGTTAACTGGGATCAAGACAGGGGTTAGTATAGCGACATTCTGAGACTCAAAATGTAAATGGTGAAATCCATTTGCTCGTCCAAAAGACTATAAAAGGTACATAACTTATCAATTCTTTATGCAAGGTATTGGATTGTTTCAACAAAGATTGATAAGCCTACGGAGTTGATAATACAGGGGGAACACAATCCAAGTGTTCACTTACGACTTATTGCAACTCAATTTGGTATTTTCTACTACTTCAAGATTGATACTCAAAACCCCATTTACTTTTGCAGTTTTGCTCATTGATTACAATAACTAAGAAACATAATTCTACATATTCCCTTGGGATTTGACCCCAACCTTTGTTGGGTTTTTATATTTGGAAGAAACTATATCATCTTCTGAGAATAAGTGTAGCTTAGACATCACTAGAGATGTATGGGGCATACCAGTCATAAAGTCCAAGGTGATCCATTTACATTTTCACTTGGGAATGCATAACCTCAGAAGCAAACCACTAGGTCTCATATGCTTGGCCTTTACCTTCTAACAACATAGGCAATGAGCCACAAAATTCACAACATCATGCCTCATACCACCCCCACCAATATTTCTATCTCAATTCACAATACATCTTAGTTACCCCTGGATAGATAGAATATCTTTGACAATGGGCCTCCTCTAAGATCAACCTAAGTCACCCATTCTCAATACACAAAATTGACCTCCAATCCACAAAACTCTATCTAAATCAAGTGAGGCTTCCTTAGCCTCCTTACTCAACACTTTATCTCGAATCAATCTCAATCAACCATCATCAAACTAATAAGATCAAATCTACTCTATCAAAGAAGATCTACCTCTACAAAAGCAAAAACCAACACAAGTGTCGAAATATCAAGCCTAGCTATCTTATTAGCTAAAGATTGAACATCTATGGACAAGGGCATCTCCTAGGTCAAAAGATGCGCCAAGCTACCCATGATAGTCGATTTTTGTCTCAAGGCATTTGCAACAACATTAGCCTTGCTCGGATGATAGAGAATGGTCAAGTAATAATCCATAAGTAACTCAAGACAATAACATTGTCTCATATTAAGATCTCACTGGATGAAGAAGTAATGAAGGCTATGATGATATGATAAAACTCATAACGAACTCCATAAAGTAATTCTTTCATAACTTTTAAAAAAACTACAAATGCGCACAACTCCAAATCATTGGTAGGATAATTCCTCTTTTGGGGCTTCAACTGAAGAAAAGCATACGCAATTACCTTTCCCTCTTCATCAAGTTAATACCCAATACAACACCTGATGCATCACAAATATAGGAAAGCTGAAACACCCCAGGTGATGATCTCTAAGAATTTTTAAAATTTTATCTTCACTGTCCTGACTATAAATTACCCTATGGGTCATAGAGAGTCTTGATTAGTCATTGGACTCAAATCATATCCTAAATAGTATGTGTGTGGGAAAGTACTATCCTGAGTATTAGTGACTCATTATAAGTTGTAAGGACTCGTTATGAGTTGTTATGTGAAAATCGTAGGATTGTTAATGTTTACCCCGAATGGTTTATTTGTTGATTACGACTAGACTTTACGAGTCGTAAGGTCCCATTACAAGTCATATTAATTGAGCCATAGGGTGAATGATGGGTTTATTCCCTAGAAATTATATTGTGTATAACTCATGGTGATGAGTTGTAATGAATCCGTATGAGTCGTATAGTGACTCATAGACACTAACGACTAAATTTTAATTTTTAATTTGAGGGTACTTTGGATAATACCCTTCATAAAAAATTAAAACCACCTATTTATAAAGAACTCAAAGGGGTTATTTCTTATTCATAACATGATTAAATACTCTCAGAACTCCCTCAAATTCTCTCAAGAAAGATACTTAAGGTTTCCAATAATTAGGTCATCCTAGGGCTCAAGGGTGGAGTTCTTTTCGTGAAACTTGGTATTTTAGGCATTATACTCTTCCCTAATTGATAATTTGTTACAAGCATATATTTTAGAGTATTGTTTATATGGTATTGATGATGGTTTTAAAACATGGATAGAGGGTTTTGAATATTTATTTTTGAACATTTTTTCCCATGGTTTACATATGATTGTTCATGCTTTGATAACGGTTTTGAACTGGGGGGGTTCAAGGGTATGGTGAATAAACTAGGGGATTGTGAGTTCCCCCAACTTGTGACTTTTTAAGTGGTAATGACCTCAACCCTATATTGTGAAATTGGTTTTGAATATCAAATGACTTCATATGAAATACTCTTGAACTATTGCACAAGGTGAAAAATTAATAAAGTATAATGATTTTGAATTGAACCGTATGGGGTAGTGTGATTCCCAAATTAATGCATAACTAAACCAAGGAGGATATGAATTTCCCCAAATGACAAAATTATTTCGACATGTTAATGTTACCTTCCAAGTGTAGTTGGTATGACGATACCAAAAATGCATGCCTAAATGTATATCATGGTTCAATAAATGAAAATGTGTGATAAATTATTTAATTAGGCTCTAATAAGGGTTATGTATCTGAGTCATGAAAGTGGAGATAGCGAGGCACCAATACTGGAAACCACGGTTGCCGACGTCGGCATCTACATGATCGGGTGGCTTGAGTCCCCCTTTTTATTATCTTACAATTGAGAGGTTTGAGCCCCTCATATCATATTAAATGATTTTTGCGCTTGTGTCACCTTGATATGCCAAGAGGATCGAGTCCTCCATAGTGCATATGTATACCCTTTGGTATATGTGACAATATCCTCTGAGGCCCTTCCAACTAGGGGAGAGCTAGGCCCATATATCCTATGGGTGCCATATTATGTTATGACGGTTGAGCTACAAAATCCAAGATAAAAATTTAAAGTACATGCTAAGCCTTGTTCCCTACCTCGACATAGGATATATATATGTATTTTCATATGATTACGGTATCAGATTTTTTACTGGTTTTGAATGGTTATCCATGGCATTATTTTATCCCCTATACTAGAGGTACATGCAAATGCTTAACCCACTAACCGTTTTTGAATGTTGTATTCCCATGCAATATAAGCACCGAAGATACTTTTACCTTTCTAACTCAGAGTTAGGTTGATCGTCTTGGTTTGTTAGTTCATTGTGGTGAAGTAACGAGCTTCCATTCTCTGGAAGACTTAGACATTTCATTAATTCTTATCATAGACTAGAATTGAGAGTTTGCATTATCATTAACATTGTTATTATCATTGTCAGGGTCGGGGAAATATCCCGACACTTTATTGATTCTAGTTTTGTTTAGAAGGATTTATTGAACTACATTGGAATTAGGTGGTGAAGTTGCATGATTGTTTAGCCGATTTTTGGCCATTGACTTATCTCAAATTCTTCAAGTTTATCTTATACTATCTTTTTATATATTTGAAATTTATCTGACATTGGTGTATTGTGTTCTATTGGTTAGGTGCAGGGGGTGGTCTCTGGTCCTCTTTAGACTTGAGATACCCACCACGGCCAGGACTGGTTTGGATCATGACAAATTTTGTATCAAAGCTAGGTTTGGTGTCATTGGGCATCCATAAAGTCGTGACATATAGAGTCTTTTTTATAGGTATGTAGCGTGTTGTACTTATAATGGGAAGGATACGAGGCATTTAGGAATGTTTCCCTTTCTTATTGTTCAATTACGACCTACAGAGTCTAAGATATTGAAATCTCCTCTAATCCCCATATGTTTGCTTTCTAGATCATGCATCCCTGAAGACCTGATGTTTATGGAAACTCTTCTGCCCCATATTAGGAAAATATGAATGAATCTCATCCTACTCAAAGAGTTCAGACCTAGTCTAGGGTCGTTGCTTCTGATTTCCCTAGTGGAGTTCCACCTATTCCCCCAGCCCTTCTTAGGCACCTCAAGTTGTCGTATCTAATATAAAGTGACTCCAGTCAATCTATTTACTAACCCAGTTGGTGGACTCTCAGACTGAGCATGTTTCTTTTGTTGTCGCATCCTCTGAGGCCACTAAAGTTGACCAATTTATGAGGTCGAGTCCTCTGACTTTTATTGTTTATATGTTGAGAAAGAGCCTCCAAATTTTATTGATGAGAGAAAAGGTTTTTTTATGATGAATACTACTGATATGGAATGTGTAGAGTTCCTCTCTTACTAGTTAAAGGATGTGGCATATCAGTGGTATAAGAAATAGGATCAGTTTATGGGTGATGTCACTGAGTCTGCTTTGTAGGATGACTTCTCCAATACTTTTATTGATCACTTTTTTTCTTAAGAGTTAAGAGAGGAGAAGGCTAAGGATTTAATGAATTTGAAGCAAGGCAGGATGATAATAAAGGATTATTCCTTGAATTTTATCAAATATTGCGATATGCTTTAAAATTAGTGTCTATCGTGATGACTAGACTAAGGAATTTTACTTCTGGATTATCCTGTGAATTGGTATTGGAATGCAAAGTTGTGTTGCTGAACAAAAAAATGGACATCTCCATGTTGGTGGTGTACATGCAGCAGCTTAAGAAGGAAAAGAAGAAGCAGATTCAGATAAGTCAAAGGCAGAGTAAGAAGTTCTGGTATTCAGATTAGGGTGGAGGTCAGATGTAGAGTGGTATAGATGGTGGAAAATGGTCTAAGAAGAAATGGGACAATTCAGTTTCCTATTCTATGGTTAGTGATCCTTATTCAAAACCATTGGGTAATCTTGACTTTTAGAATAGTGTGGGTCCAAGGGTACAGGCTGCCCAACCTCGGGCTAGTAGGGCTCAGTCAACTCCATCATTTCCCCCTTGTAGATTTTGTTGTCTGGTGAATCTTGGTATTTGTGAAAAAACGGAGAACAAGTGCTTTAAATATATTAAGACATGTTATATGTAGAGGGATTGTCTTTCTAGGGTTGCTTCTGGAGAAAATAAGATTTCTTTTTCTACTTCATTGGATCTTGCATGAAAGGGTGCTACTTTTATTTATGGCTCCAACACTGGATGGAACTGTCTGAACATTCTTTCCACTCACAAAGATTCTGAGGCATCCCCTGATATTATTACTGTTATGCTTAAACTTTTCTCTCACTATGTATATTGTCTACCTGATCCTGGGTCTAACCTCTCCTATATGACCTCTTATGTGGTTATCCATTTTTTGTTTTACCCTAAGTGTATTCCAAATCCCTTCTTTGTGTCCACCCTGATGGGTAACTCCATTATAAATAGAAGGGTCTATCGGGGTTATCAGATGTCGATTTATGGTAGAAAACCTTGGTGGATCTGATAGAGTTGGATATGTTAGACTTTAATATGACTTTAGCGATGGATTTCTTACATTTATGCTATGCACTCTTAATTGCCAGACCCGAAGGGTCGATTTCTAATTCCCTAATGAGCAGGTGATCCAATGGGAAAGTAATTCCCTAGTTCCTAAGGGAAGGTTCATTTTGTATCTTAGAGCCCAAAAATTAATTTCTAGAGGGTGCCTTTATGACTTAGTGCATGATACAAATTCTAGATCTGAGGGCCCTTCTTTGCAGACTGTCCCTGGGGTCTGTGAATTTTCCTAGTTGTTTCCTGATGATCTTTCTGATGTTCCTCCTAATAGGAAAATTTATTTTGAAATTGATCTTTTTTTGGACACTCATCCAATTTCTATCTTTCCTTACAAAATGGATCCACTTGAGTTGAAAGAACTCAAATAGCAATTAAAAGATCCACCAGATAAGGGTGTTATCTGCCCTAGTGCTTCTCCTTGGGGTGCTCCAATTCTATTTATGCACAAGAAAGATGTGTCCCTTCGGATGTGTATTGAATACCGCCAACTGAACAAGGTGAACATACAGAATAAATATCCCTTTCCAAGGATTGATGTTATGTTCAAACAACTGTAGGGTGCTAATTTCTTTTCTAAGATTGACCTTTGGTCAGGTTACCATCAGTTAAAGATTAGGGAGGTGGATATCTCTAAGACTAGTTTCAAACCCGGTATGGTCATTTTGATTTTTTGGTGATGTCTTTTGGTTTGGCTAATGCCCTGACAACATTCATGGATATAATGAACCAGGTTTTCCGTCATTTCTTGGATTTGTTCATGATTATGTTTATTGATGATATTTTTATGTATTCTAAGATCTAAGCGGATCATGCCGATCACCTTCATTTAGTTTTGATGACCCTCAAGGAGCAATAGTTTTATGCTAAATTCTCTAAGTGTGAGTTCTAGTTAAATATTATAACTTATCTCGGCCATTTTATTTCCAGTGATGAAATCATGGTGGATCCATAGAAGGTTGTGGTGGTTAAGAAGTGTCCTAGTTCCATGATTCCTACCAATATTCGGAGCTTCTTGGGTTTAGCTAGTTATTATTAAAGATTTGTGGAGAGTTTCTCTTTTATTGCTGCCCCATTGACTAAGTTGACTCAGAAGAAAGTGAAGTTCTTATGGTCTAATGCTTGTGAGGTTAATTTCGAGAAGTTGAAAGATAATTTGAATACGGTTCCGACCTTGACTCTACCTGAGGGTACAGATGGTTTTGTTTTCTATTATGATGTAGCATGGATAGGTGGTTGTATATGATTCTAGATAGTTGAAAGTTTATAAGAAAAATTATCTGACTCATGATTTGGAGTTATTAGATGTGGCATTTTCATTGAAGATCTAGCGAAATTATTTGTATGGGTCCATGTGGATATTTATTCTGATAATAAGAGCCTGCAATACATTTTCACTCAGAAGGAGCTAAATCTCAGGCAAAGAAGGTGGCTTGAGTTTAAAAAAAACTATGACATAAGTCTCCACTATCATCCAGGTAAATCTAATATGGTTACTGATGCTCTTAGAAGATTGTCCATGGGGAGCTATTCCCATGTGGATGAAGATAAGTAGGATTTGGTGAAGGATATTTATTGTTTGCTAATCTCAGAGTCCGTCTCTTGGATTCTGAGGATGATGGTCTGATTGTTCAAGAGGTGGCAAGGTTATCTCTTGGTGCTGAGGTAAAAGAGAAGAAGATGTTAGATCCTATCATAAAGCAACTCAAGGAGGATGTGGGTAGGCAGAAGGTAATGGCTTTGGAGATTAGAGGTGATGGTATCTTGAGACACCAAGGTAGATTATGTGTTCTCGATATTGATGGGTTGCAACAAAGAATTTTGTCTGAAGCTCATGAGTCACGATATACCATTCATCTTAGTTTGACAAAAATGTATCATGATCTTAAGGAATTTATTCGTGGAATAATATTAAGCGGGATGTGGCCAATTTTTTTTCGAAGTGCATGGTGTGTCAGTAAGTAAAGGTGGAGAACTTGAGGACTAGTAGATTTTTCCAAGAAATTAAGATGCCTATGTGGAAATGAGAAATAATTGATATGGATTTTGTTACCAGTGCTCCACGGTCTCGCCAATAATTTGATTCGATTTGGGTCATCATGGATAGGATGACTAAGTCTGCTCACTTCTTGCCAGTAAGGAATAATTTCTCTTTTGAGGATTATGCCAAGTTGTTCATTTAGGAGATCGTGAAGTTGCACTGTTCTCCAATTTCCATCATATCTTATCGAGGTACTCATTTCTCTTCTTACTTTGGCATTTCTTTCAGAGATGTTTGGGGACTAAGGTGATCCTTAGCACCATTTTCCACCCCAGGCAGATGGAAAAATGGAGAGAAGCATTAAGACTTTGGAGGATATGCTCAGATCTTATATGATTGACTATAGCGGAAGTTTGGTTGAACACCTGCCTCTCATAGAATTTACCTACAATAATAGTTCTCTCTCTAGCACTAGTATGGCTCTGTTTGAGGCCTTCTATGGTAGGAGGTGCAAGTCTCCTATTGGGTGGTTTGAGGTTGGTTAAAATAGGTTATTTGTGGCCATGATTTGGTTCACCATGTCATGGATAAGGTGAAGGTGATTCGGGATAAGCTTAACACCGCCCAAAGTTGCCAAAAATCCTACGCAGATGTGAGGCAAAGGGATTTGGAGTTTAATATTGTTAACTGAGTATTCTTGAAGGTGTCCTCCATGAAGGGTGTGATTTGGTTTAGGATGAAGGGGAAGATATGTACCCTTTATCTTGGTCCATATTTTATTTTGAAGAAAGTTAGTAATGGTGCTTATGAATTGGAATTGCTTTCTAGTTTGAGCTTCATCCATTCAGTCTTTCATGTGTCAATTAAGGAAGTGTGTGGGTGATCCTTCATTGTTTGTTCGTTTGGAAGGTGTGGACATTTAAAATTCCTTATCTTTTGAGGAAGTTCCAATGGAGATCCTAGATTGATAAGTCTGTCGGTTACGGATGAAGGATATGGATTCAGTAAAGGTTCTTTGGAGGAACCAAAAGTATAAGAAAGTTACATGGGAAGCTGAGAAAGACATGGGGTCCAAGTATCCATTCCTATTCCCTTTTTCGAAAAATCGTTCGTAAGTTATGTGTGATCTTAACATCATTGTTTTCTATCTTTGTTAAAGGTAAGTGTGGGTGCATTTCTATGTTAAATCATGATAAGTGATGCCTTGACCCACCATTCGAGAAAGAATATTCCTAGGGGTGGGGGAGAATGAAATACCCCAAGTGTTGATCTCTGAGGATTTATAAAATTTTATCCTAACCGTCCTGATTACTTCTTACCCTATGAGTCATATGAAGTCTTGATGAGTTGTTGGACTTAAATCATAGCCTGAATAGTGTGTGTGTGGCTAAGTTCTATTCTGAGTGTTAATGGATCACTATAAGTCATAAGGTCTCGTTACGAGTCATTATGTGAAAATCATAGGATGTCTAGTGTTTACCCAAATTGTTTCTGAGTTGACTGCGACTGGACCCTATAAGTCATAAGGTCCTATTATGATTCGTATTAGTTGAGTTGTAGGATCAACAATATGTGTGTACCCTTGAAACAGTCTTGTCTATGACTCATGGTGATGAGTCGCAACGAATCCCTACGAGTCGTACTGTGACCCATTGACACTAATGACTAAAGTTTAGTTTTTAATTTGAGGGCACTTTGGACAATTTCCTTCTAACCCAATTAAAACCCCACATTCATAAAGTAGTCACGGGGGTTATTTCTCATACAGAACGCGATTGAATACTCTCAGAACCCTCTCAAATTCTCTCAGGCAAGATACTTAGGGTTTCCAAGAAGTAGGTCATCCAAGGGCACAAGGATTGAATTCTTTTTGTGAAACTTGGTATTTTAGGCATGTTACACTTCCTTAATTGCTAATTTGTTAAAAGTACATGTTTTAAAGTGTTGTTCATATAGTATTGATGATGGTTTTGAAACATGGGTTAAGGGTTTTGAATGTTTGTTTTTGAATTATGTTTCCCATGGTTTATATATGATTGTTCATGCTTTGATTATGGTTTTGAACTAGTGGGGTGCATGGGTATGGTGAATAAACTAGGGGATTGTGATTTACCATAACTTGTGACTGATGTACTATATAAATATAGCACTTTCTATGCAAGTTTCTAAGGTTGTTTTGCTAGATATGATGTGTTTTGTGTTTGTTTTGCAGGAAATATTGTTTTGGATGCTAAGTTCATGAAAAGGATGAAAAAGGTGTTTTGGCTACTTATGGGAGTAATTATAGATATTTGGGACACTTTTCAGCTCATTCATGATCAAAACATGCACGGTAACTGAAGAAGATATGAAAAGATGTCTCTTGTCACTTGCTAAGTTAACTTGCAGACTGCATGTAGTACATGTGGACCGCATGCTGGCAAAGCAAGTGTCAGAAGTCCAAAATCTCGAGAACTAACCTACAGGATTTTTCGGTCCTAGCACTTGCGGTCACCACTTGTGCCCACCTTATAGGCCACAAGTACTTCCTGCGCCCAGGGTTAGGGCGCAAATAGGGACCACAAGTAGCCACCCACTCTGTTTTTACCTATTTCATTCGAGTTTTTATTTTGGAGTTTCCTTATGTACTATAAATATCCCTTAATTGTTTTTAGTAGAAGTTACACACTCTTGATACTCATAAATATATTTTTATTCCAAAATTCGATTGTAGTGTTGGAATTTTCTTGTATTGACATTGGTTGATTAATTTAGTTTTGGTTTTGGGTCCTTACTTCTTATTATTGTGATTTCATCTTATGATTTCAATCATGAATGTTGTTGATTACTTCACAAACATAAGCGGCTAAAAACCCATAGTTAGGGTTGTGTAAACCCTAGTGGACTAACGAAGCAGGGGAAGTGCTATTGCTATTCTAACTCGACACCCATGCGTTCATTGAATTATCTTCACTTTAATAGTTATTATGGCGGATGAAAACATTGGGATCCCACCTAGATTATCGGTACTTACTCCAAAAGAGTAGTAGTAACTAGGAAAGGATAATGACAATAGTAATTTGGAGTGTAATTGTCGAACCACTCTACTAGGTACTATCTATGTAAGATGGTTAGTTTATCTAATAACTAGAGACTCAAAAGGTAATAGTTAACTGGGATCAAGATAAGGGTTCGTAAGGTGACATCCCAAGACTCAAAAGTTAAAAAGTGAAATCTGTCTGCTCATCCAAAAGACTATAGATGGTATATAACTTATTGATTTTGCATATAAGGTATCGGGTAGGTTCAACATAACACGATAAGCCTACAGAATTGAGAAGCCAGGGGGAACACAATCCTAGTATTCACTTACAACTGATTACAATCAAAGTTGATATTTTCTATTAGTTCGACATTGATACTTACATCCGCATATTTACTTTTCCGATTCCGCCCATTGATTACAATAGTTAAGAGCCATGATTCCATGTATTCCCTTGGGATTTGACCCCATCCTTTGTTGGATTACTATATTTGCCAGCAACCGTATCATCTTCTGATAGAAGATATAGCTTAGACGTCACCAAATTTTGGCACCATTGTCGGGTAATATGGTGTTGATTTATGATTTGAAGTTGTTGGATTTTTTGATTTTCCATTTGTTTTTGTTCTTAGTAAGGTTACACTGGTGCATGCCTTGAACTTGGAGTTCAGGCAATCCCTTATTCCCACTGAATCCAAATCCATAGAGGATCCTACAAATAACTAGTAGGATGATGTAGCCGAAAAGAGATGATTTGCCTCCCCCTCCTCCAAAATGATTTTAGTACATTTTTTATCGACAAAATGGTGAGATTTTAGATCAAGCTAAAATTGAGAGGAGGGTAGTAGAAGAATATCAATGCATAGATTGGGAGGCCAAGTTAGTTGAGCAAAGATAGGCAACAAACCATCGAGCAGTACTTAGTTAAAATCAAAATAGAATTAGAGGAGTCCAACCTCAAGTAATCCCAACATACCAGTATTTTCAGATGTATGAAGATGATGAAGAAGACCTAGGATACGTTGAGTCGGGAGATACTAGAGCTATCATTCCTTCTTTTTTACCCCCTGATGTCAAGTTCAATATTTCTAGTGCTATGATTCAGCAATTATACTTGAAGGGCGTGAAATGATGCAAACATGCATCTGGCAAATTTTACTGAGATCTACACTTCATATACCATACATGGGGTAGAGCATGAGGTCTTTAGATTGAGGTTGTTCCTATTCTCGCTTATTGGAGAAGTATCTTTATGGCCAAGTGAATTCCATGAGGATCTACGCAGACAATTGTTGAACATGTTCTTTCATCCATCTAGGGTATTGCTACTTAAGGATGATATTTATAATTTCAAGCAGTTGCCGTCAGAATCTATGTATGAAGCATGGTTCAAGTTCAAGAAGAAGCTTAGCATGGTACCCAATCACTGGATTTTAGGCACAAGCTTATTGGAGATATTCTATAGAGCCCTGACTATCATCTCTAGAGCATTGGCAGGCTCTATCTCCAAAGGAGCCTTTATGAGATTACGAAGGGAGATAGCTTCAAGTATTACAGATCAAATCTCATTAACTAATCAAAGGTGGCAAACTTGGGAGGTTGAGAGAGGTTCTGACATTTATGTCATTGGAGCTTCTAGTGAGTGGAGAGTAACTTAGAATGTTGTACCTTAGGAGATTTCATGATTAAGGATAGATATTGGCGAGTTGGACAAATAATTTGAAATAATAAATTTTGAATAGGTTAATGTGGTAGGGGCATAGGGTGCAACCTCTAGAGTTCATGAGTTTGAAATAGCCGAGGAGGCAAAGTATGTATATCATAAGTTGGCGAGTTTCTAAGCCCAAGGTCAAGGGAATCATGGTCAAAACTATTATGATGATAAAGACAAATACATTCCACCTGGCAGACGAGATACGGAATAAGAATAGAAGAAATATTGACTAAGCTGATGAAGGGTCAATAGAGCTAAGAAACTTGCCTTAAAGAACTCAACGTTGATATTTTAGATTGACCCAGAAGGTAGAGTCACATTCAAAGGGTATCAAGCAATTGGAGCAGCAGTAGGGCAAATCTCTACCACCTTGGCACAACGACAAACTGGTACCTTTCCTAGTGACACTGTACAGAATCCTCCTACACTAATGTATTTTTGGCTATTAACACTAGGAGTGACTCTCTACCTGATGAGTATTTTTTTCCTGCTACTACTGAGCCAAAGAAGGATAACATTGTTGCAGAGGAGACTACTGAAGCTGAATTTGAGAAGCTGACTAGTAGTGATGATGATTTTGATAGTGATGATGGTGATGATTGGGTTGCAGAAGAACTTCAAGATATAGTGTAATAGTTTGGCAAAAATTTTTATGCACCATTAGTATAAAAAAGGGGGACCCAAAAGCATTCAGCATCCCATGTTCTATTGGGCCTTATGATATTAATCAGGCTCTATATGATTCAGAAGAAGGAATAAATGTAATGTCATTGGTGATATACAAGGTGTTGGGGTTAGGACAACTTAGGCCTATATCTGCAAGGCCATTGATGGGTGATTCATCTATAAAAGAGCTAGTGGGTATTGTGCATAATGTAGAAGTAAGGGTAGAATCATTCACCTATTTGGCAGATTTTATGATTTTAGACTGTGAAGTGGATGCCCAATCTCCGATTATCTTAGGTAGACCCTTCTTGTCTACTGTTCGGGTGTTGATTGATATGGATCTAGAAGACATGGCCTTCAAATAGAATAATGAGTAAATAGTGTTGAATATATGCATGAAAGTTTAGTAGCCTAATGATATGAAAGTGGTAGCAGTGATATATGTTATAGATAAGGATGTGCTTGCAGTGGATCTGTCTATTGAGGAAAGATTAGGGGTAAAAGCATTAGCATTAGTTATCATGAACTTTGAGAGTGAAGGTATAGATGAATATAATGAACTAGTTCATGCACTATGTGGCATAAGTTCTTACAAATATGCCCTAAGAAGTTGGATCTTGATTTAAAGAACAGAACCACACCTCCTGCAAAACAATCTATTGAGGATCCACCGATATCAGAATTAAAGACCCTCCCATATCATCTACATAGTTTGCATTCTTAGGGGCCAACAAAACCTTACTGGTGATAATTGCAACAAATCTTCCTGGAGCATAGGTAGAAGCTTTGACTTCAATATTATAGAAACTTAAGAGAGCTATTGGGTGGACCATTACAGACATTATGGGGATTCTACTAGTTATATGCACACACAAAATACAATTTGAGCTAGACAACATTCCCAGTATTATGCATCAGAGGTAACTGAATCCTCCAATGCAGAAGATGGTTAAAAGGAGATAATTAAGTGGCTAGATGCTGGGGTGGTTTTTCATACTGCATACAACAAGTGAGTGAGCTCTATTCATTGCATGCCAAAGAAAAGGTGAATCACAGTGGTTTGAAATATAGAGAATGAATTAGTACCAATGAGGCCTGTGACCGCTTTGAGAGTCTGCAGGGATTACAGAAAGGTCTACAAGTAGACACAAAAGGACCACTTTCCTACATTATTCATGGATCAGATGCTGGATAGATTAATAGGAAAGGATTGGTATTGTTTTTTGATGGATACTCTGGTTACAATAAAATCATGATTGTTTTCGAAGACCAAAAAAAGACAACATTCACTTTTCGCTATGGAACTTTTGTGTTCAAGAGGATGTCATTTGGGTTATGTAAAATTCCTGCAACTTTTTAGAGATGTATGATGTCTATATTCTCTGATATGGTGGAAGACTCTATCAAAGTATTCATGGATGACATTTCAGTTGTTGGAGACTTATTCAAAGACGGTTTGGCCCATTTAGCAAATGCACTACAGAGATGTGAAGATTCTAATTTGGTGCTAAACTAGGAAAAATACCACTTTATGGTGAAAAAAGGTATCATTCTAGGGTACAAGATCTCCAAACATAGTATTGAGGTAGACAAAGCAAAGATTGAGGTTATTGAGAAATTACTACCACCGATGACAGTTAAAGCCATACAGAGCTTTTTGGGTTATGCAGGCTTTTATAGGAGGTTCATTAAGGACTTCTCTAAAATTGAAATTCCTGTATGCAAGCATTTAGATAAGGAGGTGAAATTTGTGTTTGATGATACATCTCTCAAGGCTTGCACATACCCAAAAGAGAGATTGATTTCGACTCCTATTATTGTGTCTCCTGACTGGTCTGCACCTTTTGAGGTAATGTGTGATGCAAATAAACTTTCCTTGGGAGCTATTCTAGGCCAATGAAGAGAAAATATATTACATCCTATCTACTATTCCAACAAAGCTTTAAACCCCGCACAAAAATAATACAGTTATAAAACAAAAGATACTTACGATGGTTTTTGCTTTTGAGAAATTTCGGTCTTATTGGATTGGAACAAAGGTCATAGTTCAAACTGACCATGCAGCCTTAAGATATTTGATGCCAAAAAATGCCAAACCAATACTGATTCATTGGGTTCTTTTATTGTAGGAGTTTGATTTTGAAGTAAAAGACCAGAAGAGGATAGAAATTCAGGTTGTAGATTACTTGTCCAGGCTTGAGGATGAGGCAATGAAGAGATAAGGGAAAAATATTGAGATAGATGATACATTCCCAGATGAGTATCTTTTAGCAGTATCTCAAGACCTAATAAACTGGTTTACTGATTTTGTCAATTTTTTGGCAAGTGCTATGGTCCTAGAAGATCCTTCCTTCCAACAATGAAGGAGATTTATGCATGAGGCAAGGAATTTCTTTTGGTATCAGCCATACCTATTTAGGTTTTGTATAGATGGTGCGATTTGTAGGTGTATCCCAAAGGTAGAGATGATGTGTATTCTATAAGCTTGCTATTCATCATCAGTTAGAGGTCATCATAGTAGCACATCACCGCCCATAAAATTCTTTAGTGTGGGTTTAATTGGACTTCAATTTATAAGTATGCTCATGATTTTGCTAAAGCCTGTGACCAAGGTTAGCATCAAGGAAATATTTCACGGTTTTATGAACACACCATGACACTTATTCTAGAGTTGGAGTTATTTAATATGTGGGGGATTAGTTTCATGGGACCGTTTGTTGGCTTCTATGGCATGAGATAAATTCTAGTAGAAGTTTACTAAATGTCAAAATAGGTGAAGTAAGTTGCGCTTCTAGATAATTAAGCTAGAAGGGCCATCGCCTTTTTGAAGAAAAATATCTTTTCTCGATTTGGCACTCCACATGCAATTATCAACGATGGTGGTTCTCACTTCTGCAGCTACTTATTCAAAGATCTTCTTTATAGATATGGTGTAAGGCATAAGGTGGAGACACCTTACCATCCTTAAACTAGTAGACAAGTAGAAGTATCTAATAACGAGATAAAATCCATATTAGCAAAGACTATGAATGCCAATTGGACTGACTGGTCTAGAAAGTTAGTTGATCAATCGTGGGACTACCAGAAAACCTATAAGACCCTCATATGTGCTTTTCCATATCAACTTATATATGGAAAAGCAGGTTATTTACCAATTGAGCTTGAGCATAAGGCACTATAGACATTGAAAAGAATATATTTTGAGTGGCATGATACAACAAACTCAAGGTTGAGAAAGGTGAATGAGTTGGATGAATTTAGACTCTGTGCTTATGAGAGCTCTACTATATACAAAAAATAATAAAGTTGAACCATGGTAGTAAGATTGAGATAAGAGTATTTATACCTGGTGGTTTGGTCTTGTTATATAATTCAACACTACACTTGATTCTTAGTAAGCTAAAATCTAGGTGGACTGGACCATTCACTGCGGTTAAGCTATTTCCATATGGTTCTATATAATTAAAGCATGATGGTTATATCCCGTTCAAGGTAAACGGGCAGCGAGTGAAGCACTATATGTGAAACTTGGAGGAAGTTAGAGTCTATGTTGACATGGACCTTGGTAAAGTATGAGTAGCCAAGGTAATTGAGTCATACCGTGATGGTAAATCAAGCGCTGCTTGGGAGGCAACCCAAGGTACACGGATACTTAGCACATCCCAAGTATGTTCCCATTTCTCTTTATTTTATATTATTTTAGTGCATTGGGGATAATGCACAATTTTTAGTTGGGGTGGGGTATATTATAGCCACTGTGAGTTGTTGTTGTCATGCTTTTTTTCCTGCCATCTGCGGTATGGTTATAAATACGACATATCTAGGTTAATTTGTGTCGTATTGAGTTTTGTTTTAGATTGTGTCTTATTTTTTGTGAAATTAGGAGAGTTTTAAATATTTAGGGCAGTAGTCATGTTTTGATTAATTTTTTATACCCCTCAAAATTTGTGTTTTATAACTATGTTCATGTATATATGTGTGAACATTGTGCATCTTATAATGACATTAGGATTAGAGACATGATAATCACTTACTAACAATTGGATAAACTAATAGGTAGTGGCTTATGATATTAACTTTGTGCCATGTGTGTGTGAGATGCTACTTAGTTTTCTTTATGTGTTGAATTCAACACTTGCCCGATTAGTCTTGCCTAGGTTGAGGATTGTCGGTTAGGAAAGGATTATAGGCCATTTTTTATTATAGTCCACTTTTAGTCTAAATGAACTTTCATGAGTGAAATAGTATTCCTTGATCCCTGTTTTGAGCCTTATAGCATATTTTTCTTGTTACACCATTCACCTTTCCATTTATATTACAATGAACCTCTTTTGGCCCTGGTCCTCCTTAAACATTAGACACCTTAACCCAGGTAAAATGCATAAGTTGAGGGTGGCTACATAGGGGTGTGTAGTGTAAAGTGGGTATGTAGAAGGGTAAAATAAAAGAAAAAAGTTAGTAGGGCTAGGTGTAGTGTCAAAAGAAAAGAAAAATAAAAAGAAAAGAAAAATTAAGAAAAAATGAAGAAAGAATAAAAGACCACACCCAACCTAGATGTGCAATAAAGAATAAAAAGGGAGAAATAAGGGTGAAATAAAAAAGAAAATTGGCTAGTAAGTGAGACTCCAAAGTTAATGTAGTTCCAAGGAGGCTTAATAACTTTCATATGTCCTTATGTATAATACCAGCCCCCAAGCCTACATTACATGCCGAGCAAAGTCCTATTGTGATCCTAACTTAACTTTCTGAATGCTAAGGTAAAGGAAACAAGGGTAAGCCTATTGTATTTGATGCACATTGATTGGAACTTCTCTTCTGAGTGTGAATGTCTCCTGAATATCCTTGCATTGAAATGCATGATTTCATATGAGTGAGAGGGACTTATTTGTTTTGAGATCACCTGAGTCATAATTGCTAGCTATTTTCTTATTTTTGGTAGTGTAACTTATATATATGTATGGTTGTTTGTTGCTAATTTAATGCCATACCTTGATCCCATTGTGTCATATTATTGTGCTTAATTCTTAAACATAATTGGTTTTGAAAAGTAAGATTGTGAAATACTCTGGGTTTCAGGCCCATAGAAATTTTCCTGGATCTCTGGTCTTTGGATAGGATATGACTAGGTGAAATAACTCATAAATTGGGATACGAGTGGTATGGTTTTTTCATTTACCAACTAGTATTTGTTGGTAGGTTGGATTTGGTTTTTGGAATGGATATTACTTAGGTGGTACGAGTCGTATCAGTGGACATGGGTCATTTGTTTTGGGTATTTCCTTCACTTAATCTTAGACTTGGTAGACTAAGTTGGATCTGAGTATGAGTGGATTACCATAAGCCATAAGGCAGGGTACGAGTCATACCATGGACTCGTATGGTAGGCAGTGTTCAATCCTCTGTAGATTCTATTCTGACAGGGGTACGGATCATAGTTACCAGTTGTATGCATGGATAAGACACTATTTAGGGTGAGTTGTATCTTGGAAAGTATTGAGTCTAAGGAGATGGCCTTGGGTACAAGTGGTGGGTACCACTCGTGTTAAAGGGTATGAATGGTATAGATAGTCGTATCCCTCTGATGTGATTTTGGTGCAACTTAATTACGGGCAATCTGGACATTTCACCACTTAACCTAATAAGGCCCCTCAACTTTCAACTCACTGTAAGGTTATTTTCCCTATTATTCTATTCTTTAATACTTAGAAAAATACTCCTAATCCTCTCTAAAGTTCTTGGGAAAAGAAAGCTAGGGTTTTATCTTAAGGATTAATTTGGGGCTTGTGTTGGTGATTTCTCTCCATCATCTTCTTGGATTAAGGCATGTTCTCCTCCCTCATTGTTAGTTCCAACCAAAGATATGGCTTTTATATAAATGTTTTCATGGCTTGATTATTGTATGGTTTTGGGTTTACAAACATAGTTTGGGGTTTATGGTTATAAATGCATGGTTATGGTTTTCTCCTATTTTAATTATGCTTTTATATGCTTTAGTGGTGGTTTTGGATAATTGGTTGCATGGGAATAGTTATTTTGTAATTGGCTTTGGTTTTGGAAATATTATGCCCCCAATGTATTTGATAAAATGTCTATGAGAATGTTTTCACTATATTATTGGATTTTTAATGGAACTTATGCATGGTTTAAACTTGGTAGTGGAACCCTATATGGTCAAATGGTTTGGAATGGTCAAAATGGATTGGTTTTGGTTTTAACAATCATTTTTGTATGGTACAATGACATCCCTCAAGTAATCATAATAGTGGAACACTTATGGGGTACATGAAACTAACCCAAGTTAATTGGATAATGTGATCTATGGGTAGATGCGAATCTCATGGTCTCAAAAAGGTTTGGCTAAGGACAATACTTGCAAGTTATAGTCGGTAAGATGATACCACTATGTATAGCCTCGATTAATAATAGTGGTTTCATTGGTTGGAAATAGTTTTAATTGGGTAATAAAGGCTGGGTGTGATAGCTAACCATGAAGTTGGGAGTCTAATAGATGAACACTAGAAACTCATGTTTACCGATATGAGGGATAAGTCATAGTGACCTTATATGTTACTATAAGGTGCACGGGAATCCTCTAAGTACATTGTACATATATATCATGAAGGGTGAAGGGTACTTGGGAATCCCTTACTCTTATGGTATCTCCAGTTCATGTGGCTACACGCATCAAGGATCGTTTAGGGGGTTACGCTAGACTCATATAGCTTGTGGGTGGTTACGGATGGTTAAGCTATAGATACCCAGGTTAATAGTTTTAAATGCATGCTAAACCCAATTCTCTTTCTTGAAATGGTTATATATATTTATGGTTTGTATGCATATGGATGGTTTACTTTGTTTTGTTAACTATCATTCTTTTATCCTTATCCTGAGTTTATGCTAGCATTCACCCTTTAACCTATCTACGGGCGGCTATATCCCTACATGATGTAGGAACCAGTCGTTCTATACCTCTTTCTCATCGATCGGACTTCAGGATCAACTATTGGATTGAAGTGGTGAGTTTCCATCTTTCTTTAAAGCTTTATTTCATGGATGTTATTTCATACTTTAGTTTATTTATGGATATTGGATTTGTATATGGTTAGGGACATATCCCAATTGGATTTTGGTATTCTTTTGGTTAGAGGCTTTTATGGAATTACTATGGGTTAGTATGGGAAGGATTGGTATTGGTGTTAGCCTTAGTACTGGTATTGGTATTGGGGCTGACACTGGTTGATTGTATTGTTGGTTGTTCCATCCTATTTTATTTTGGGACTATATATAATTATTATGGAACTCATATGGTTATGGTTTGTTGGTATTGGTTACCGGTTGGGTATTGGATGGTTGGACTCATTTGGGTGGTTACGAATATAGGCCTATCCCAGAGTCTTGGATTGTACAATAATGCTATCTAGTTATATTTTTGAAATTCATCCGACTCAAGATATGAGTAGGTCAGTTAGGTTGGGGGGGGGGGGGGGGTCTCCAGTCCCTGTTGGACTTGGGATGCCCATTATGACCAGGCCCTGGTTCAGGTCACGCCAGATTAGAGGGGGTGTTGAGTTTTGAGCTTAAAGTGTTGATTGACTACCTTGAATAACTTAGATTCTCCTAGTTAAGCGTCGTTTTCATTTTTATATTTTTTGTTTCCTGAGGACATACAAACATTCTAAGTTGAGGGTGTTGACATGCTATAGAAATATAGCATTTTTGACACTTAAAACAAGGAAAATATGCAAGATTTTAAGGTTCTTTTGTCAGATATGATGCATTTTGGGTATGTTTTGAAGGAAATCATGTTTTGGATACTAAGTTCATGAAGAAGATAAAAAAGGTGTTTTTGTCTACTTATAGGAGCAATTATGGATGTTCAGGATACTTTTCGTCTTATTTGTGATCAAAATATGTGCGGGAACCGAAGAAGAGCTGAAAGATGACTCCCGACAATTACAACATCAATATGAGAAATGCATGTAGTATATGTGGACCGCATGTGGGAAAGGCAAGTGTCAGAAATTCAAAATTCAAAGAGCTAACTTGCAGGTTTTCTGGTCCTGACACTTGTGGTCACTACTTGTGCCCCACCCTATAGGCCGCAAGTACTACCTAGGCCCAGGGTAAGGGTTCCTGTAGGGACCATAAGTAGGAACCAACTTATTTTTTATCCTATTTCATTCGGTCTTTGATTTTAGGGTTTTCTCAAGTACTATAATACCCTTATGTGTTTTTAGTAGAAGTTACACACTCTTAATACTCACAAACATATTTTGATTCCAAGATTTAATTTTAGTCTTGCAATTCTCTTGTATTGACTTTGGTTGATAAATTTAGTTATACTTTTGGGTTTTTACTTGTTATTATTGTGATTTCATCCTATACTTTCAATCATGAATGTTGTTGATTACTTCATAAGCATGAGCGAATTAAAACCCATTGCTAGGGTTGTAGAAACTCTAGTGAATTGACGAAGAAGGGGAAGTTCTATTGTTGCTCTGAATCGATACCCATGCATGCATTGCATTATCTTCACTTTACTAGTTGTTCTAGTGGTTACAAATGTTAGAATCCCACCAAAATTATTGCTACTTACTCCAAAAGAGAAGATATGACTAAGAAAAGATAATGAAAAAAGTAATTTGGAGTTTAACTGTTGGTCCACGCTACTATGTAATATCTAAGTAAGATGGTTAGATTTTATCTAATAACTAGAGACTCAAAAGGTAATGGTTAATTGGGATCAAGATAAGGGTTAGTAAGGTGATATCCTAAGACTCAAAAGTTAAAGGGTGAAATATATCTGCTCGTCCAAAAGACTATAGATGGTACATAACTTATCTATTCTTCATGCAAGGTATTGGGTTGGTTCAACATAGCATGTTAAGACTATGGAGTTGAGAATCCAGGGGGAACACAATCCTAGTATTCACATACGACTGATTAAACCAAAGTTGATATTTGCTACTAGTTCAACATTGATATTCAAATCCCCCCATTTACTTTTCTAGATTCTCCCATTGATAACAACAGTTGAGAGCCACAATTCCATGTATACCCTTGGTATTTAACCCTAAAGGTTACTATATTTGGCAGTGATTGTATCATCTTCTATGAGAAGGTGTAGCTTGGACGTCACTAGTGACTTTTTAAGTGGTAATGACTTCAGCCCCATATTGTGAAATTGGTTTTGAATATAAAAAGTATGCATATTGAAATATTCTTGAACTACTGCATAATGTGAAAACTTAATGAAGAATAATGATTTTGAATTGAACCTTATGGGGTCCCTAAGGTAATGCATAACAGAACCAATGGGGTTATGAATTCCCCCAAATGATAAACTTATTTTGCCATGTTGATGTTACCTTGAAAGTTTAGTTGGTATAATGATACCATAAATGTATACATAAATATGTATAATTGTTCAGTGAATAAGATTGTGTGACAAATGGTTTAATTGGGTTTTGATGAGGGTTGTGTAGTTGAGTAATGAAAGTAAAGGTCCCGTGGGACTAATACTGGAAATTGTGATTGTTGATGTGGGGGTCTAAACAACTGAGTGGTTTGAGTCCCCATTATTATTATCATATGATTGAGAGGTTTGAGTCCCCCATATTATATTACATAATTGGGTGCTTGTGTCACCTTGATATGCCAGGAGATTTGAGTCCCCCATAGTGCATATCTATACCCTCTGGTTCGTGCGACCACATGCATTAGGGACCTTCCAGATAGGGGAGAGTTGTGCCCATATAGCTCATGGGCATCTTCTTCTATTATGATGATTGAGCTACACAATCCATGCTAAAGTTTTAAAGTGTATTCTAAGCCTTGTTCCCTAGCCTGGCATATGATATATATGTATATATATATATGATTATATGTATTAGATTTGGACTAGTTTTGAATGGATATCCATGGCATTATTTTATCCCTTATCTCTGAGTTATATACTGGCATGCAACCCTCTAACCATCTCCGGGCACTGTATCCGTATGTGATGTATGCATTGGAGATACTTCTACCTTTTTTATGCAGAGTTAGGTGGATTGGCTTGGTTCATTGGTTTGCTATAGAGTAGTGGTGAGCTTTCATTCTTCGAAAGGCATAAACATTTCATTAGTTCTTATCATCGACTAGAATTGTGAGTTTATATTATGATTAACATTGTCATTATCAGGGTCGAGGGAATGTCCCGATACTTTATTGGTTCCTATTTTGCTTAGAAGGCTTTATTGGATTATTATGGACTTGGGTGGTGACATTTCTTGGTTATTTTACCTGGTTTTTAGCCATTAACTTATCCTGAAGTCTCTGAGTTTATCTTATACTACCTTGTTATATGTCCAGAATTCATCCAACATTGGGGTATTGTGTTCTATTGGTGAGGTGTGTCGTTGGTCTCTGGTCCTCTTTAGACTTAAGATACTCATCACCCCTGGTCCAGGTTGTGATAAGTAGAGTCTCTTTTATGGATGTGTAGCACTCCATACTTATAATTGAGAGACTACGAGGCATTTAGGAATGTTTTCCTTTCTTGTTGTTCTATTTTAGTCTATAGAGTCTAAGATCTTGAAATCTTCTCTAATCCTCATATGTTTGTTTTTCAGATCAGGCCTCCTAGAAGATCTGATATTTGTAGAAACTCTTCTGTCTTGTCTGAGAAAAATATGAATTAATCTCATCCCACTCAAGGAGTTCAAACCTGATCTAGGGTTGCTACTTTTAATTGTCCTAGTGGAGTTCAACCGGTTCCCCAAACCCTCCTTGGGCACCTCGAGTTGGCATGTATAATGTAGAGTTTTGCCAGTTGATCCATTTGCTTACCGAATTGGTGGCCTCCCAGACTGAGTTTGTTGGTTTTGTTGCTCCATCCTCTAAGGTTACTAGAGCTAACCAATGTATGAGGTTGAGTTCTCTAACTTTCACTGTTTCTAAAGTTAAGAAATATCCTTAAAAATTCATTGATGAGATGGAAAATATTTTCCTTATAATGCAAGCTACACATGTGGAAGGTGTGGAGTTAGTCGCTTACCAGTTAAAGGATGTGGGGTATCAGTGGTATGAGGAATGAGACCAGTCTAGTGGTGATGATGCTGAGTCTACTTTTTGGGATGACTTCTCTAGTTCTTTTCCTAATTGCTTCTTCCCTCAGGAGTTTAAGAATGCAAAATCTAGGGAATTCCTGAATTGGAAGCAAGACAGGATGATAGTAAAGGAGTATGCCTTAAAGTTTCATCAGTTGTCACGATATGCTATGAAATAAGTGTCTAGAATAAGGGATAGAATGAGGAAGTTTACTTTTGGGTTGTATAATTAATTGGTATTTGAATTCAAAGCGATTTGTTGAACAAAGACATAAATATCTCCAAGTTGGTGGTGTACATGCAGCAGGTTCTGGAGGAAATGAAGAAGCAGGTTGAGATCAATGAAAGGCAGAGTAATAATTTTTAATATTCGGATCAGTTTGTATATTAGCAGCAAAATGGTAGATACGGTGTAAAATATTCTAATACAAAGTTGGGCAATTCTGGTTCCTATTCCATGACTAGTGATCCTAATCTGAAGTAGCCGAGTGATTGTTGTTTTTAGAATAGTATAGGACCAATGGTACAAGGTGTCCAGTCTCAATCTAGTAGGGCTCATTCAGCTCCATCATATCCCTATTGTAGATTTTGCGATTAGGTACATCATGGTGTTTTTGAAGAGGGAAGGAACAACTGCTTTAAAAGTGGGCAGAATTGTCATGTGCAGAAGGATTGTATTTCTAGTGTTGCTTCTTGAGCAAATAATATTCTCGCTGCTTTTTAATTGGCTATTGCACCAAAGATTGCTATTTTGTTCTGACTTTGGCACTAAACAAAAATGTTTGTACGCTCTTACCACTCGCCAAGATTCTGAGGCATCCCCCAATGTTATTACTGGTATGCTTAAACTTTTCACTCTTAATGTATATTGTCTACTTAATCCCGGGTCGACCCTCTCTTATATGGCCTCTTATGTGACTATCCATTTTGGTTTTTATCCTGAGTGAATTCTAAATCCCTTCTTTGTATCAACCCCTATGGGTGACATCAGTGAGGCAAGAAGGGTAAATAGGGTTGTGTGATGTTGATTTATGGTAGGGAGGCCTTGGTGGATCTCATAGTGTTGAACATGTTAGGCTTTGATGTGATTTTAAGGATGGATTGATTGCATTTGTGCTTTGCCTCTCTTGATTGTCAGACTCGAAGGGTCAGTTTCTAGTTCCCTAATGAGCCGGTGATCAAATGTAAAGGTAGTTCCCTAGTTCCTAATGGAAGGTTCATTTCGTATATTTAAGCTAGGAAATTAATCTCTAAGGGGTTCCTCTATCACTTAGTACATGTTAAGGATTCTAGATTCAAAAGCCCTTCTTTGTAGACTGTCCCTATGGTCTGTGAATTTCCTAAGGTGTTCCCTGATGAGCTTCCAGGTGTTCCTTCGAATAGGAAAATCAAATTTGGAATTGATTTTCTTCTAGACACTCGTCCTATTTCTATCCTTCCTTACAGAATGCTTCGGTTGAGTGTAAAAAACTCAAAGAGCAGTTGAAAGATCTTTTAGATATGACTTTTATCTGCCCTAGTTCTTTGCCTTAGGGTGCTTTGATTCTATTTGTGCATAAGAAGAATGGGTCCCTTAGGATGTGTATTAACTACCACAAATTGAACAAGGTGACCGTGAAGAATAAGTATCCCCTTTCAAGGATTGATGATCTGTTCGATCAACTTTAGTGTGCTAAGTTCTTTTCTAAGATTGACCTTCGGTTGGTTTACCATCAGTTAAAGATTAGGGAGGTGGATATCCCTAAGACTGCTTTTAGAACTCGGTATGGTCATTTTGAGTTTTTGGTGATATCTTTCGGTTTGAATAATTCCCTAAAAGCATTCATGGATCTTATGAACTGGGTTTTCCATATTTTCTTGGGTTTGTTCATGATAGTGTTTATTGATGATATTTTGATTTATTCTAAAAGTGAGGCAGATCATGCCGACCACCTCCGTTTAGTATTGCAGACCCTAAATATGTAGCAATTATATGCTAAATTCTCTAAGTATGAGTTTTGGTTTAATGTTGTAACTTATCTGGGCCATGTTGTTTCCAACGAAGAAATCATGGTGGATCCACAAAAGGTTGTAGTGGTTAAGAAGTGGCCTACACCCATGACTCCAATCGATATTCAAAACTTCTTGGGTTTATCCAATTATTATGAAAGGTTTGTAGAAAGTTTCTCTTCTATTTCTACCATATTGACTAACTTTACTCAGAAGAAGATGAAGTTTTTGTTGTCTAATGCTTATGAGGGTAGTTTCAAGAAGTTGAAGGATAAGTTGACTTCGGCTCCAGTCTTGACTCTAAATGAGGGTACTGATAGTTTTGATGTCTATTGTGATGAATTTCGAGTAGGACTAGGTTGTGTGTTGATGCAGCATGGCAAGATAGTTGCATATGCTTCTAGACAGTTGGAGGTTCATGAGAAAAATTATAAGACTTATGATTTTGAATTGTTAGTTGTGTTATTTATATTAAAGATCTTGCAACATTATTTGTATGGGGTCCATGAGGATATTTAGTTTGATCATAAGATGCTGCAGTAAATATTCAATCAGAAGGAGATAAATCTCAGGCAACGAAGTTGGATTGAGTTGCTAAAGGACTAACACATGAGTATCCACTATCATCATGGTAATGGTACCATGGTTGCTAAGGCTCTTAACAAATTGTCCATGGGATCTATTCCCATATGGATGAGGAGAAGTAAGATTTGGTGAAGGATAATCATTGCTTGGATAATCTTTGAGTGCTTCTCTTGGATTCAAATGATGGTGGTGTGGTTGTTCAAGAGATGGAAAAGTCATCTCTTGGTGTTGAGGTAACAGAGAAGCAGATGTTGGATACTATTTTGATTCAACTTAATGAGGATATGGGTAGGCATAAGGTGATAGCTTTTGAGATTAGTGGTGATGGTATCTTAAGGTACCAAGGTAGATTATGTGTTCCCAATGTTGATGGGAAGTGAGAAAGAATTTTGGCTGAAGCTCATGAGTCACAATATACTATTTATCCTAATTTGACGAAAATGTATCATGATCTTAAGGAAATTTATTGGTGGAATAATATAAAGCGGAATGTTGGCCAATTTTGTGGCTAAGTGCATGGTGTGTCAGCAAGTGAAGGTGGAGCACTTTAGGATTGGTGGATTGTTCCAAGAAATTGAGCAACCTATGTGGAAATGGAAAATAATTAATATGGATTTTATTACTGGTCTTTCGTGGTTTCGCCAATAATTTGATTCGATCTGCGTCATTATGGATAGGATGACTAAGTCTGCTAACTTCTTGCCAGTAAGGACTAATTTCTATTCTAAGTATTATGCCAAGTTATTTATTGAAGAGATCGTGAAGTTGCATGGTCCTATAATTTCCATCATATCTGATCAAGGTACTCAGTTCTCTTCGTACTTTTGGCATTCTTTTTAGAGAGGTTTAGGGACTAAGGTTAGCCTTAGCACCGCTTTCCACCAATAGGTGGATGGGTAAGCAGAAAGAACCATTTAGATTTTGGTGATTATGCTCATATCTTGTTTGATTGACTATGGTGGAAGTTGGGTTGACCGCTTGCCTCTCATAGAATTTGACTACCTCAACAGTTACCATTCTAGCATAGGTATGGCTCTGTTTGAGTCCTTGTATTCTAAGAGGTGTAGGTATCCTATTGGTTGGTTTAATGTTGGCGAAAATAGGTTATTTGGCCCTGATTTGGTTCACCAAGCGATGGAGATGGTGAAGGTGAATCGAGATAAGCTTAAGACTGGCCAAAGTTGCCAAAAGTCCTATACAGATGTGAGGCAAAGGGAGTGGGAGTGTAATGTTGGTGACTGAGTGTTCTTGAAGGTGTCTTCCCTCGGGACCTCAAATTTCACGATTTAGCTACAAAGCCCTTATTAAAGCTCAATTAAATCATTTATCACACATTCCCATTCATTGAACCACATTATACATAAAGACATACATTGTTGGTATATTCATACCAACTACACTAGCAAGGTAACATCAACATGCCACACCAATTACCATAACTTAAGCGAAATTACAACCCCCTTTAGTTCAATTATAAGAAATCACAATCCCTTTTTGTTCAATTATACATTAACTTAGGGAATTACACAACCCTATAAGGTTTAATTAAAAATCAATATGCTTCATTAACCTTTCACATTATGTAATACTTCAAGAGTAGTTCAATGTGCATACTTTTCCAATTAAAAACCAATTTCATAGTATGGGGTTGAGGTCAAGTCATAACCACTTCAAATGTCACAAGTTTGGGGAAATCACAATTCCTTCATTCATTCACCATACCCATGCACCCACAAGTGCAAAACCACAATTAAAGCATTAATAATCATATGTAAGACATGGAAAACATTGTTCAATCAATAAGCATTCAAAACCCTCAACCCTTCTTTCAAAAACGACATCAATATCTCATGAGCAGCACTTTAAAATACATTATTTTACAAATTAAGCAATAAGGGAAGAGTAACATGCCTGAAATACCAAGTTTCACAGAGAGAATTCAACCCCTGAGCCATTGGATGACCTACTCCTTGGAAACCCTAAGCATGGATAGTTGAGAGACTTGAGAGAACTTTGGAAGCGTTTGAGTACATTATGAATATGAATAAGCCCCTCTTAAGTACCTTATGAATGTGGCGTTTTAATTGGGTGGGAAGGAAATTGTCCAAAGTGCCCTCAATTTAAAAACTAAAATTTAGTCGTTACTGACTACGAGTCACTATACGACTCGTATAGACTCATTAAGACTCGCCACCACGAGTCGTATCCAAGACTGTCTCCAGGACATCCACACACTATTGACCCTACAACTCGATTACTACATCTCATAATGGGACCCAACAATTCATAGGGTCCAATCAGAGTCAACACAAAATCCCTTTGGGTAAACACTGGACATCCTACGGTTTACACCCAACAACTTGTAGCGAGTCATTGCAGATCTTATTGAGCCACTCGTACTCAGAGCAGAACTTAGTATCATACTTACTAATATGGTTACGATTGGGTCCCTAGGATACATCAAAACTCCCTACGACTCAAAGTGGAAGTCATAGTTAGGACAGTGAGGAAAAAGTATCAGAAACTTTCAAGGTCCAAAAACCTGAGGCGGTCCATGCACCCCTTAGGATCATTCATCCTCGAATGATAGGATAAGGAATTTATTAGCATGGTTTAAGTCCAAACATAATCGCACTTACCATTAACAATGACAGAAAAAAATGTTAGGTAATATACATACCTCAAGCATGAATTTTGAAACGGGGAACAAGAACGGGTACTTGGACTTTAAGTCCTCCTCAACTTTCCAAGTAGCTTCTTTAACCTTTTGGTTCCTCTAAAGAACCTTTACCATAGCCACATCCTTGGTCCGCAACTGGCGGACTTGCCTTTATAAAATCTCGACTGGGGCTTCCTCATAGGATAAGGAATCAAAAATACCCACCTTCTCTAAGTGAATAATCATCGAAGGATCACCCACACACTTTTTCAACGTCAAAATATGAAACACCGGATGAATAGAGCTTAAACTAGAAGGCAACTCCCATTCATATGCAACATTACCAATCCTGTTCAAAACCTATTACGGACCAACATAACAGGGATTGAGCTCCCCCTTCTTACAAAACCATATTAATCCCTTCATGAGAGATACCTTAAAGAACACCCAATCACCAACACTGGACTCCAACTCCCTTCGCCTCACATCCACGTAGGACTTTTGGAGACTTTGGGAGTTCTTACGTTTATCCCAAATCACCTTTACCTTCTCTATGGCTTGATGAACCAAATTAGGGCCAAATAACTTATTTTTACTGACCTCAAACCATCCAACAGGAGACCTATACCTCTTACCATATAAGGCCTTAAATGGGGCAATACCAATTCTAGAGTGATAACTATTGTTGTAGGAAAATTTTATGAGAGGCAAGTGGTTAGCCCAACTTTCACCAAAATCACATACACAAGCTCAAAGCATATCTTCCAAGGCCTAAATTATCCGTTCTGCTTGCCCGTCTATCTGTGGGTGGAAAGTGGTACTAAAGGTTACCTTAGTCCCCAAACCTCATTGGAACGACCTCCAAAAGAGAGATGAGAACTGAGTACCCTAATATGATAAGATGGAAACTAGAGTACCATGAAACTTCAAGATCTCCCCAATGAACAATTTGGCATGATCCTCAGAAGAGAAATTAGTCCTCACTGGCAAGAAGTGAGCAAACTTAGTCATCCTCTCCACAATGACAAAAATAGAATCAAATTACAGGTGAGACAACAAAATACCGGTAACAATATCCATATTTATTATCTCCCATTTCCACACCAGCAGCTCAATTTCTTGAGTCAACCCACTGGTCCTCAAGTTCTCTATCTTTACTTGTTGACACACTATGCACTTAGCCACAAAATTGGCTACATACCTCTTCATATTATTCCACCAATAAATCTCCCTAAGAACATGATATATTTTCATTAAGCCAGAATGAATACTGTAATGTGACTCATGAGATTTGGCCAAAATTCTTCCTCGTAACCCATCAACATCTGGAATACATAATCTACCTTGGTACCCCAAGATACCATCACCACCGATATCAAAAATCATCACCTTTTACCTACCTACATCATTCTTAATTTGCACCAAAATAGAATCCAATATCTACTTATCCTTCACCTCCAGACCAAGAGATGACTTTGCTACCTCTTGAACAAACACACCACCATTCTCAGAATCCAAGAGATGTACTACCAGATTAGCTAAATGGTGAATATCCTTCACGAAATCCCACTTCTCTTCGTCCATATAAGACAAGCTTCCTATGGACAACCTGCTAAGAGCATTACCAACAATGTTATCTTTACCTTGATGATAGTGAAGACTTATATCATAGTCATTTAGAAACTCAAGCTATCTCCTTTGCCAAAGATTTAGCTCTTTCTGAATGAACACGTATTACGAGCTCTTATGACCATAATAAATATCAACATGAACCCCATACAAATAGTGTCGCCAAATCTGTAATACAAATACCACAACTAACAACTCCAAATCATGAGTCGGCTAATTCTTCTTATGGAATTCCAATTGTCTAGAGGCATAATCAACCACCTTACTATGGTGCATCAACACATACCCTAGTCCACCTGAGATGTATCACAATAGATCATAAAACCATCAGTGCCCTCAAGTAGATTAAAAATTGGAGACGAAGTTAACTTATCCTTCAGCTTCTCGAAACTACCCTCATAAGAATTTCACTTTCTTTTGAGTCAACTTTATCAATGGGTCAATAATAGAACAAAAAATTTCCACAAACCTTCTATAATAACCGGCTAAACCCAAAACACTCCAAATATCAATTGGAATGTGGGTATAGGCCACTTCTTAACCACCACAACCTTTTATGGATCTACCATGATCCCTTCACTAGAAACAACATGCCCAAGATAAGTCACAGCATTTAACCAAAACTCACACTTGGAGAACATCGCATACAATTACTGAGCTTTCAAGGTTTACAATACATGGCGGAGATGATTGGCATGATTCACCTCACTCTTAGAATACACCAAAATATTATCAATAAAGACAATCATGAACAAATCCAAGAATTGATAGAAAATCTAATTCATAAGGTTCATAAATGTTGCCAGGGCATTTGTTAAACTGAAGGAAATTACCAAATACTCACAATAACCAAACCAAGTTCAAAAAGTAGTCTTAGGGATATCCACCTCCCTAATATTCAACTGATGGTACCCGGATCGAAGATCAATCTTAGAAAAGTACGTAGCACCCTGAAGTTGATCAAAAAGATCATCAATGCTCAGAAGTGGATACTTATTCTTTATGGTTACCTTATTTAATTAGCGGTAATCAATACACATCCGAACAAACATAACTTTCTTACGCACAAAAACAACATGAGTGCCCCATAGAGACATATTAGGGCGGATAAAACCCTTATCAAAAAGGTCTTTTAACTGCTTCTTGAGTTCTTTCAACTCAGTCGGGGCCATTCTATAAGGAAGAATAGAAATAGAATGAGTGTCTGAAAGAAGATCAATCCAAAAATCAATTACCCTACTAGGAATAATACCAGGAATATTATCATGAAACACCTCGGGAAATTCACAAACCACAGGGATAGTCTGCAAAGAAGGACCTTCGGATATAAAGTCTATAATATGAACTAAGTGATAGAGGCACCCTTTAGAAACCAATTTTTAGGCTCTAAGATACGAAATAAATTTTCCTTGAGGTACTAGGGAACTACCTTCCCTTTTAATCACCATCTACTTTGGAAAATAGAAATTGACCCTTCGGGTCCGACAATAAAGAGATGCATAAAACGAATGCAACCAATCCACCCCTAAAATCATATCAAAGTCTACCATGTCCAACTCTGTTAGATCCATAAAGGTCTCCCTATCATTGATCGACATCACACAACCCCTATAGACTCTTCTAGAGACAATGGTGTCATTCATTGGGGTGGACACAGAAACGGTATTCAAAATACACTCAGGGTTAAAATAAAAATAGATAGACACATAAGGGGTCACATAAGAGAGGGTAGATCCAGGATCAAGTAGTCAATATACATCTTGAGAGAAAAGTTTAAGCATACCAGTAACAACATTAGGGGATGCTACATCATCATGGAGGGTGGCAAGAGTATATGGACAATTCCTACCAATGCCAGAGCCAGAAACATAAGTAGCACCATTTGGCACAAGAGCTGATGAAGTAGCTAAAGGAATCTTATCTACCCTAGAACAATTCCTAAAAGGAAAATCACTGTGTGTATGACCAATTTGATCATATTTAAAATATTTGTTCCTCCCTTCTTCACAAACACCATGATGTACCTTACCACAAAATCTACAAAGAGGATAGATGAAACTGATTGAGCCCCACTATCTTGAACAGGGCTCCTAGAAATATAAACCTTTTATTATACAAGGATTGATAATTACTCGATGACTTCCAATAAGGGGCACTAGCTATAGAGTAGGAACTATAATTGCCCCACTTCTTCTTAGACAACTTTCCATCATCTCTACCACTTTGCTGTTGATATCCACCCTAATCCTTATATTGAAACCTCTTACTTTGCCTTTCACCCATCTTAACTTGCTTCTTCTTTTCCTCTTCCACTTGTTGCAGATACACTATAAGTCTAGAGATGTCTGTATCTTTGTTCAACAAGGAATCCTTGCTCTCCAAGATCAACTCATGGGTCAACCTAGAGGAAAACTTCCTCATTATAGACCTCATGTAAGACACCAACTCAGGAGCATAATGCAACATCTGATAAAACATCAAGGCATACTTATTTACTGTTACCCTGCCTTACTTAAAATTTATAAATTCCTTAGACCTCGTCTTTCTCAACTCCAAAAAAAATAAGTGATCAAGAAATACACTAGAGAAGTCATCCCATAAAGCGGACTTAATATCATCGCCCTTAAGCTGATTTCACTCTTCATACCATTGGTATGCTATATCCTTTAACTAATAAGTTACGAACTCTAAACCCTCTACATCAATATCATGCATCGTACAGAAGATCTTTTCCATGTTATCAATAAAATTTTAAGGATCTTTCTCAACTTTAGAGCCAGTGAAAATTGGAGGACTCAACCTCATAAATTAGCCAACTCTAGTGGCCTCAAAGGATGGAGCAATAAAATTAACACACTCAATCTGGGAGCCCACCAACTAGGTAGGCAAATGAATCGACTAGCAAAAATCAACATTAGTCACGTCATCTTAAGGTTTCTAAGAAGGGATAGGAGAAACCAGTGGAGCTCCATCAGGACAATAAAAAGAAGCTACCCTAAATCGAACCTGAACTCTTGGAGAAGGACGATCTCCGTCCACATTATCCTCAGATAAGATAGAAGAGTTTCCATGAACATCTATTCTTCTGGGAGGCATAATCTAAAAAGAGAACATATGAGGGTTAGAGGAGATTCAAAACCTTAGACTCTATAGCTCGAAATAGAACAACAAGAAAGAAAAACATTCCTAAATGCCTCATAGCTTCTCCCTTATAAGTGTGGTACACACCCATAAAAGATATACTACTTGACACGACTTTATTGGACACCAATGACACCAAACCTAGGCTCTGCTACCATTTTTGTCATGAGTCGAACAAGTACCTGGTCATGATGGGCATCTCAAGTCCCATATGAATCGAAAACAACCCCCGATACCTAACCTAGTGAACACAACATCTCCAATGTTAATTTAATTCTGAACATATAAAAAAATAACACAAGATAAGATTCAAATAATAAAGGATATGTCTATAATTGATAACCATCGACTAAACAAAATAACTGACCAATATCACCCAAGTCCACAGTAATCTAGCAAAGCCTTCTAATACAAGAACAAAAACCCAATCTTAGTAGGGACATAGCCCCGACTATGATAGATGATAATAAAAATGATAATGTTAATGAAAATGAAAAATCTTAATTTTAATCTAAGATAATGATAGATGAAATGTTAAAGTATTTTGGAGAATAGAAGATCACTACTCCACCTCAACAAACTGATGAATCAAGCGATCCGCTTAACTCTACACTGGAAAAGTAGAGGTATCTCTGGTACCTACATCACGTGGGGATACAACATTTGAAGATGGTTAGTAGGGTAAACACTAGCATGTAACACAGGGATAAAGATAACATAATATCGTGATCAACAATTCAAAACCATTCAAAACTAATGCACAAGATCAAATGCATATAAGTATATATATATATATATATACATATTATATATATATATATACATACATATATATATATATATCACATGTCAGGATAGGGAAACAAGGCATAACATGCACTTTAAAATGCCTAGATTGTATTGGTCAGCTATCATAACATAAGAAGACACCTATGGGTTATATGGGCCCAGCTCTTCCCAAGCTGTAGGGCCCTAGTGCATGTAGACGCTTGAAATAGAAGGTAAACATATGCACTATAGGGGACTCAAACTTCCCGATATATCAAGGTGACACAAGCACCAAATCATGTAATATAATATAAGGTGGTAGAACCATCCAAGCATATGAAAACAATAAGGGGGACTCAAACCACACGATCATATAGACCCTCAGGTAGACAACCATGATTTCTAATATTGGTCCCTTAGGATCTAAACTTTTATGACTCAGCTACACAATCCTTATTAAAGCCCAATTAAATTATTTATCATACATTCTAATGCATTAAACCATATTATACATTCAGACATACATTGCTTGTATCGTTATACCAACTACACTCGCAAGATAACATCAACATGCCATACCAATTATTATCACTTGGGGGGAATTACAATCCCCTTTGGTTCAGTAATACATAAGCTTAGAGAATTACAAAACCCCATAAGGTTTAATTAAAAATAATTATTCTTCATTAACCTTTCACATTATGCAATAATTCAAGAGTAGTTCAATGTACATACTTTTTAAATTCAAAACCAACTTCATAATATAAGGTTGATATGATCATAGCCATTTCAAAAGTCACAAGTTAGGAAAATCACAATTCCCTTGTTTATTCACCATACCCACTGTAATACCCTAATTTTCTGAACTGGAATGCTACATGGTGTTTATGACCCCGAAGGACCATTAGCTAACCCATGACTAATATTTGTACCTGTACACTGTATATTATACATGTAAAATGTGGAAAACATAAACAATAGGCCATAAAGTTCAACTGAGTAAAGTGTCTGACAAAACATAACATCCTTATGGGTGACAAATACCCTAAACAACTGAAGTCTAAATCAAATCTGAACTAAATCTGAAAGTCTCTAAATATTGTCTGAAATAAGAAGTTGAAGGAACATGTCTCCAACTAACTCTGTCTAACAAAATTGAAATGAAATAATAAATGAAATAAAATAATATCATCCACGAATGGATAAGGACTTACTACAACTCTGCGACTGGAATGCTACTGTTGATCTGGGCCTCGTGTCTCTGAACCTATGGTGTAACATAAAAGAAAACACCATAGCACAAATACATCAGTACAATTAGGAGTACTGAGTATACGAGTGGGGTAGGCTAATGTAAAAGGGTTTACATGTATAAACATTGCTACTGATAGACTTATATGAACGTGAGAGTGCAAACATGCATACATAGTAACTGAGTTCGTGATTACACGATATCTAGATCCGAACTCTAATACATGGTTTACTGATAAGTGACATGACTGGTATAGTAGTTTTGATGAAATGGGCGATTGTGCCTGACAGTCTTGAATCTGATAAAACTATCTGAGTTCCGTACCATAACTAAATTTGACTGTATCTGATAGTCCTGGTATACTGATATCTGAAAAACTATTTGAGTTTTTTTACTAAGACTGAGTATAAAACTGTGGGAGGTATTTAGTTAACCGGCATTCCCCAATAACGCATATAGATAAGTTGGGGTCCAATCTCTGTCCTGACTGGAGAGGAGTCAATACCACACCACTAGTAAGGACAGTTGTGAGTGACCCTTATCTGGCAGGTACTCAAATAAGAACAGTGGGAACCCTAAACTGGCAGGCTAAGCCACCTTACCAAATCTAATCTGATAGGTTAAGATGTCTCAACCTATGCTGGCTATATAGTTCTGGAACACAAGGATGATTGCTAAGAATCACACCCAAAACTGGTAGGTGAGTTCCCATTCTTGGATTCACTCAGTACTAACTTCTACTCCCATCTAAAGAGAGTGAACATGACTTAACTAACTGTACATGGAATGAGTAACTGACATCCGTTGACTGATGGAATAGTACTACTATTTGGGAATTTACTGAGATCATGAGATTTCTAAGGTTTCCTGAGTCACATGACTGACTGAGTTCTATAGATCATGGCTTGACTGAGATTATCGTGAAACATGACATGGATCTAGACACACAGCTATATTTTTAGGTACGAATACCCCAATGACTCGATGGAAGGAAACTGAAACACGTGGCTGACTTGAATATATGATCAATATCAACAATCCATAATATCATAACTTGGGGAATTTCAGGAGGTACATGGTTTTCATACATCTTGTACATAAGTAGGATTCGTAAGTAAGCATAGCATAATCCCATAAGACTAGTTCATTAACAATCCAACAACATTTACAAGACTCAATATCAACATGAAAGTCATTGGAACATAGTGGCATATCATGAATCCTTTACTTGTCACAATTTAGTTATATTGCATGATTTCTAGTTTCTTAGGCATTTTATCAAACACCTTGCATGCACTCTTAAAGGCATAGGTGTATTTCATAAATTTTCACTATATTAAACCACCCAATTCACGAGTTCCAACTAACATGATCATAACCTTCATGAAATACAATCAAAATACTATTCTATATCACAAATAGAAAACACCAACATGAGTATGATCATATCACCACAACAAACATAATTTAGCATTTAAAGATTGATTCTTGAACTCCACAGATGAAAGGGATCCATGGATGAACACTGCGCATACCTTAGATTAAGAATTCATAAAGATTGATGGCAAAATTTCCTTGAAATTGACTCTTCAATGAAAACCCTAGGGCTTGTTCTTGAGAGTTTTTGAGAGAAAGTTAGTGAAAGTTGTTGAATTATATACTGATGGAAAGCTTATTCAATTTCCCACATGATAGGAAGTGGAAATTATGAAAATACCACATTTATAAGAATGAATCCTGATTTCAAAGCAAGTTATAACATCCTGAAGATGATTTCCAAGCTAAGAAAAAACATGGGTATTAGAATATCTCCCCTTGGGAACATTCTTCCTCGAATGAGAATGAATGAGAGGGGAAACAATAAACTAAACATGAATATCTGGAATATGATCTCTTGACTGACATAACTAACATGACTAACAAGCTGAACCTAATATATTAAACGTGCATATCTGATGCATGTGTAACTGACTCATGAATATATAACTAAAAGTTCTGAAAAACTAAGTTTTCTCACCATAAGAATGCATGTCTGATGTATAACTACTTAACTGATTTGATACATGACTGCATGACTGATTATGCGGTGGTACTTGATACCAAGATTATCATGGAAACATGAACAGGTGAGGATATGAGTACGGAAAGCTGTCTTCGGGATGTCACCTTCCCTAACTCTGAGCTGATGATAGCCTAATCTGAGGTCTATCTTAGAGAAATAACTGGCACCCTAAAGTTGGTCAAAAAAGTCATCTATTCTAGGAAGAGGATACTTGTTCTTGACCGTAACTTTGTTGAGCTGACGATAATCAACACACATCCTGAGATAACTATCTTTCTTGTGCACGAATAAGACTGGTGTGCCCCATGGGGAAATGCTGGATCTAATGAATCCTTTATCTAAGAGATCCTTCGACTGATCCTTCAGTTCTTTGAGTTCTATTGGTGCCATTCTGTATGGAGGAATAGAAATAGGCTGACTATCTGGAATAAGGTCAAATTCAAAGTCTATTTCCCTTTTGGGAGGCATGTATGGAAGATTTTCGAGAAAGATATCAAAATATTTTTTAACCACTAGGATTGATTCAAAGCTAGGAGATTCAAAACTAGAGTCTTTAACATGAACGAGGTGATAAACACATCCCTTAGAAATCATTTTCCTTGCCCGAAGGTTGGAAATAAGCTGACCCCTGAAAGATAAATTACTACCCTTCCACTCTAGGATGGGCTCATTTAGGAACTGAACTTGAACTATTCTATTTTTGCAGTCGACTGTGGCATAGCAGGAATAAAACTAATCTATGCCGAGAATGACATCAAAATCAGTCATCTCTAACTCGACTAAATCTGCTGATATGGCTTTCTAAAATTTCATAACCAGGCAGTTCCTGTATACCTACCAAGCTATGATGGTTTTACCCATTAGGGTAGATACTGAAAAGGGTTCTGCTAAAATTTTAGGACTGATTCTGAAATTGCCTGCTATATAAGAAGTAACAAAAGACAAGGATGCACCTGGATCTAGGAAAGCATAAACATTAACATGGAAAATATGTAATGTACCAGTAACTACATCAGGAGAACTTTCTTGATCGTGTCGAGTCTGAAGAGCATAGAGATGATTTGGGCATTGCCCGCTAATAGCACTAGAAGTGGCACCCTGCTGATTTGGGCGACTGTACTGTGTTGTGAAACAATTCTGCTGACCCTGTAGACCTGACCGTGAACACTCTCTAATCTTTTATCTTGGCTTACCACAACCAAAACAAACATCGCTACCAGCTCTACAGGTACCCTTGTGGTTCTTATCACAAATCTGACACAAAGGATTAGTTCGGGCACTGCTGACACTGCCCTAGACTTAGAGCCTGGTGCTCGATCTATATTTCCATCTTTGAATTTTAGCACTGGGCACTGGCGGAGGAAGGATCTGGACCTATTGGCTTGGGATGAAACTGTGAATGTTTTCCTCTTTTTGACTTAGGCTGAGCAAAGTTGAAACTACCTGTCTTCGCTCTCTTATTCTATTTCTCTCTCTGCTTAATCTTCTGCTCCTCTATCTGCTAATCATGGGTCATAAGTCTAGCTAAGGTCATGTCACTATTTAGCATAGCGGATCTACACTCATTAACCATGTTGTCGTTCACCCTTAAAGCAAACTTACTCATCTTGGATCTACTGTCTGCAACCACATGAAGGGCATACTTGGCTAATTGAGTAAACTTAAAAGAATACTGAGGTTGATGAACTCTAGCATCTTGGCTTCTCTAAACTCTTGGGGAAAGAATCTGTCTAAGAATGCAGTGATAAACTCCTCCCACTCTATAGGACCTACATCATCTACCCTTTCAGACTAACACTGGTAGTCACCCCCATGGCGTCAGTCACTTTCTGAACTTGATCTAAGAATTCCTGAGGTTCTTCATCTACCTTATACCTGAGGAAGGTTGGAGGATTTATTCAGGTGAATTCCCAAATTCTAGCTGCGGCTGAGTTGGCCACTGGGTTGGCCGAAATAACTGTTGGCCATTCATTATGAGCAGCGAATAATTGAGCAAGAGTGGTAAATGTGGTCCTGAACTCTGCATTAGAATAATGATCGCCCAAAGGTTCTTCGGGTTGAGGGGCTGACTAATTTTTTCTCTTAGAAAGCATGTTCTGAAATAAAGAGAAGAAGCAGATTAGACTGAGAGACTAACTTGTGATTATGCTCACTAGCATGACATGAATACTGAAAGAGGGGAAACTATTCCTAAAACATCTCATAGCCTCTTGCACATAAATGTGGCGCGTAACACACCCATGCACAAGACGCTACAAGATACGGCATTCAAACTTCCTAGGATTCTATTGAACCTTAGGCTCTGATACCAAGTTTGTAACACCACAATTTTCTGAACCAGAATGCTACACAGTGCTTATGACCCCAAAGGACCACAAGCTAACTCATGACTGATATCTGTACCTATATACTGGATATTATACATGTAAAATATGGAAAACATGAAAAATAGGCAATAAGGTTCAACTAAATAAAGGGTCTGACAAAATATAACATCCATATGGGTGACAAATACCCTAAAAAACTGTAATACCCCAAGAAATTTTTTGTTGAAATTTTGTGCGTAAACGTGTTGGGTTCTATCTTCTAGAATGAATTATAATTTTTTTCATGTGGAATGTCTTAGATTATGAACCACTATTACGTAGAGTATCTAATAATCTTTCCAAAGATATGTGGATCATCCAAAACGGACATCCTAGCGACGAGTTATGAATATTCCAATCAAACCATGAATAGTAGTGAACAGTAAAACGTGCATGAAAAAGTACTGAGGCCTAGCGTATTTTTGCTCTAACTTTAAATGATTATAACTACTTATACATAATGACCTGGGTGATCTTCTGTATATCAATGGAAAGCTATGCAATTATCTTTCCAATGAAATTGGTTTTATCCAATTTGTCTATCGGAGCAAAAAGTTATGGTGGATCTACTTTAGCCTATCAAAAGCGAATTTTTGGGTCAACTTCGAATGATCATTACTCCTCGTACACAATGATCTAGGTGAGATACTATATATCAACGGAAAGATATGAGAGCCCTCTTTCTAATGAAATTGGTTACATCCAATTTAGATATTGGAGTAAAACGTTATGGTTGATCTACTTTAGACTATCAAAATAGTCCACCAAAGGACAGATTCGACAATTATTTGATTTTTAGGGGCGTTTTGGTCATTCCCCCTCACCCAAAATCCATCCAAACCCTATATTAAAGCCTATTAGAAGCATTATATGTTATATTTCATTAAATTCCCTCAAAAAGAAAACCATAAGCTCCTACATCCAACTTCAAGAACATTCAAAGTTCACCATTAATTCTGCAAATTTATTCAAGATTTCAAGTTCCTAGTTCAAAAACTTCAAGAACCTCCAAAGTTCACCATTAATTCTGCAAATTTATTCAAGATTCCAAGTTCCTAGTTCAAGAACTCCAAGAACCATCATTCAAAGGCACGATTAACATCTCAAAAATGAGTATCGATCTAACGTTCATCATTCAAGGTATGTGGGGTTTTTCAACAAGAACTCTCTTTTGTTCTTGTGCCCAAAAGTAATTTTCTTTACAAAGGCATGATTTTTATTTGACTTTTATGAATTTGAAGCATGAACCCATATCTTATGATGATTATTATAAAATCTTGATGTTTATGATTTTGAAAGATGAATTTACATGTGTGGAGATATAAAGCATGAATCTTGAACTATATTTATCATGATTTTAATATTTGGGTCGTGAATTCCCATTGAAAATTGTATTTTTTTAGAAAGTGTGTGTTATTAGTACGTTGATGTTGAATATTTGAGATATTTTGAATGATTTGACCTTTTGGTCTTAATGGAGTTGTTTTGAACTCGAGTGTGAAAGAAATCCACAACATGGTTGATTTTGATAGATGGAAAGCATGATGGCTCCCGATGTATATTTATATATTACTTAAATTATTTTGTTGTGGATTGTCTTTGAAATGATCTGAGCTAAGTTCGGTAGAAATCTTTAGCACCGAGTGGGAGGTATAAAGCGACCTTACTTCCCTAGAACTACGTGCCCCCATAAGAGTGAGCCTGAGGCTGATTTATATAGTGATCACTAGTTTGTGTGGATTTGATATCGATAGTCCTACTTCGATAGCAAAGATATGACGGCTCTCCCCAACATGGGTTAGACATTGGACTCCATGTGGCTCACATGGTTTATGTTGGTTATAGGATCTCCCAGTGTGTGTGTATTTCCTTGTGTCTATGGTGAACGGTGAAGTGATTTGAAAGTGGAATTGTTAAACTTATTCTTTCAAAAGATTTTAATGATATTTATATTATGAAAATTGATATTCTTGATGAACTGAAAGTGATTGATAAATTATATGATGACTCACATGTGTTATTATACTTATTTCATCCTCTCATGATTATGATGATTTTCTTCGGGATATGTGAGTCTTTCATACATCCTGCATATTTTTTATAAATATTTATGATGATGATGTTTATAAAACTGCATACACCCCCATATACTCGGTTCCTTTCTATGGTGCTGACCCACATCTTTGGATGGGGCTGCATTTTCTCAGAATGTAGGTTCAGGTGCTCAATTCTAGGTTCGACAGTGATTCTTTGGGCATGCTGTTCTACATCCTCTATCGTGGTGACTCCTCATGTTCTGAGGACGTGATGTCTGATGTTGGTTTCACAGAATTGTTTACATTTGATAACTAAGTATGAGTTAGTTGGGGAATGTCTCAATGGCTCATTAGTTTATTGATTTTCTTAGAGGCCTGTCAGACTAGTATAGATGTTGGGAGTTGACTAATAAGTTGTATTTTGTTATCTTTCTGAAATTCGTTTATTCTTGGATGATGATTACTCTATTGATATTTGAGGGTTATTTATGGAAGCCCCATTGATTCATGTTTAACTGAATGAAAATGGCTCAAAGGGTTAGCATGGGGATACTCATAGCCTCAAGTACCGTGTGACGCTTCGGAACCCGTTTTCATGGCGTTACAAACTTTGTATCAGAGCCTAAGGTTTTAAGGTATCCTAGGGAGTCTGACAAGCCATATTAAGTAGAGTATTGATCATCGGTGTGTAGCGCGCCACATCTATGAGCAAGAGGCTACAGGACATTTTAGAAAAAAGTGTGATTCTTTCTTTCAGAAGTCTATCGTGCTTAAAGTGTCTCTCTCTGCTATTGATTCATGCTCTCCTCTTTCAGAAATATGCCTCCACGTCTAGTGAGAATAAATAATGATGGTCAGCAACCTCAACCCACTGACCTATTGAATGAAAATGTGTTTTCTGATGTCTTTTTGGATGATCTCCCAGGGATACCTCCTGATAGAGAGATCGAGTTCAGAATTGATCTTCTTTCTGATACTCAGCCCATTTCTATTCCTTCTTACCGTATGGACCCTACAGAACTTAAGGAGTTGAAAGAGCAACTCAAAGATCTACTAGATAAGGGTTTCATAAGGCTCAGTATTTCTCCTTGGGGTGCTCCTCTATTGTTTGTGAGAAGGAAAAATGGCTCTTTGCATATGTGCATTGATTACCGCCAACTGAATAAAGTCACCATCAAAAATAAGTACCCCCTTTCGAGAATAGATGATTTATTTGACTAATTTCAAGTTGCAAGTTATTTCTCAAAGATAGACCTTCATTTCGGCTATCATCAACTCAAAGTTAGGGAGTGTGACATCCCGAAAAACACTTTCTGAACTCGTTATGGCCATTTTGAGTTTTTTTTTATGTCTTTCGGGTTAACTAATGCCCCAGCAGCTTTTATGGTCCTCATGAATTGAGTGTTCAGACCATACCTAGATATGTTTGTCATAGTGTTCATCGATGATATACTGGTGTACTCCCGTAGTGAAGATGAACATTCTGATCATCTCTGAACTATCTTGCAAACCCTTAGAGATCATAAGTTGTTTGCCAAGTTCAGTAATTGTGAGTTTTAGCTAAGGTCAGTTACTTTTCTGGGTCATACCATTTCTTCCGAGGGTATTAAAGTTGATCCCCAAAAGAATAAATCTATTAGAAACTGGCCTAAACCTGTTTCTCTGAATGATATCCGAAGTTTCTTGGGTTTAGCTAGCTATTACCACCGTTTTGTTGAGGGTTCTCCTCTATAGCGTCTCCTATGACTCGGTTGACCCAAAAGAAAGTGAAGTTCTTATGGTCTGAATCTTGTGAGAAGAGTTTTCAAGAGTTGAAGACTCGACTCACTTCTGCCCCTATTTTCACTTTGCCTGATGGTGTTGATGGTTTTGTGGTGTACTCTGATGCTTCGAGAGTTGGGTTGGGTTACGTATTCATGCAGAAGGGTAAGGTGATAGCTTATGCTTCTAGACAGTTGAAACCCTAAGAGAAAAATTACCCCACCCATGACCTTGAGGTGGCTGCTGTTGTTTTTGCTTTGAAAATCTGGAGACACTATTTGTATTGTGTCCATGTTGATGTTTTCACTGATCATAAGAGTTTACAATATGTGTTTACCCAGAGAGAATTGAATCTTAGGTAGAGACAATGGTTAGAATTGTTAAATGACTATGATATGAGTGTGTTGTACCATTCGGGCAAGGCCAATGTTGTGGCGGATGCCCTAAGTAAAGTGTCCATGGATAGTGTTTCGTATGTGGTAGAAGGTAAGAAAGAGTTGGCTCGTGATGTACATCATTTGGCTAGATTGGTGGTTAGGTTTTTTAACTCTGCTGAAGGTAGTATAGGGGTTCAGAGTAGTTCCGAATCCTCCTTGGTTTCAGAAGTGAAGGAAAAGCAATACTTAGATGCTAGTTTGGTCAGACTGAAGGAGTCAGTCAAGGACTAAAAAGTAGAGGTTTTCTCCAAAGGGGGAGATGGTGTGTTGAGATTATAGGGTAGATTGTGTGTCCCAAATATTGATGATCTGAGATAGAGGATAATGGCTGAAGCACACAGGGCGTAATATTCTATTCATCCTAGTGCCACCAAGATGTACCGAGTCTTACGAGAAATCTATTGGTGGAGTGGCATGAAGAAAGATATAGCAGCGTTTGTAGCTAAGTGTGCAACATGCCAACAGGTTAAGGTTGAACACCAAAGACCTGGTGGTATGATGCAAGAGTTTAGTATTCCCACCTGGAAGTGGGAAGAGATAAATATGAACTTTGTGATTGGTTTACCTCCTTCCCGACGCCATCATGATTCTATTTGGGTTGTGGTTGATAGGTTGACTAAGTTTTCTCATTTCTTGCCTGTTCATACTTTATAAACTGGTGAGGATTACGCTAGATTGTATATCTGAGAGCTAGTCAGACTGCATGGAGTTTCCTTGTCTATCATTTCGGATAAGTGTACTCAGTTCACTTCTCAATTTTGGAAAGTTTTTCAGAAGGGTCTTGGTACCCAATTACTTTTGAGTTCTACTTTTCATCCGCAGAATAATGGTCAGGCTGAGCGGACTATCCAGACCTTAGAGGATATGTTGAGAGCTTGTACACTTGACTTTAAGGGAAGTTGGGATGATCACTTACTGTTGATAGAGTTTGCTTACAATAACAGTTTCTACTCTAGTATTGGCATGGCTCCATTTGAAGCCTTATATGGGAGGAAGTGTAGATCACCCATAGGTTGGTTTGAGGTGGGTGAAGCAGCTGTGAGTGGTCCTGATTCGGTATTTGAGTCTATGGAAAAAGTTCAGTTGATTAGGGAAAGGTTGAAAACTGCGCAGAGTCGTCAGAAGTCAAATGCGGATGTTAGAAGGAGAGACCTTGAGTTTGAAGTTGGTGACCTAGTGTATCTAAAAATTTCACCCATGAGGGGGGTGAAGAGATTTGGAAAGAAGGGGAAGCTTAGTCCCCGTTATATTGGTCCTTACAAAATTCTTAGTCGTGTTGGTAAGGTAGCTTATGAGGTCAAGTAGCCTTCCGAGTTGTCCTCTATTCATCCAATATTCCATGTCTCCATGCTTAGAAAGCATATTAGAGATGCTGTGGTAGTAGATTCCTCTGTGAGTGTTGACATTCAGAAAATCTTTCTTTTGATGAGATTCCTGTTGAGATTCTTGATTTCAGTGTCCGAAGACTAAGGAACAAAGAAGTTTCCTTTGTCAAGGTGTTGCGGAGAAACCAATCTGTTGAGGGTTCAACTTGGGTAGCTGAAGCGGATATGCGATCCAAGTACCCACACCTATTTTCTGCGAACTCTGATTAAGCCGAAGATACCTTTCCTAAATCATGCACTTTTGAAAAAAGTTGCAGCAGTTCAGCTGTCATTTATTATGTGTCCAGCTGTAGTTTCTTGAATTTATCAATTCTATGTTGCATTCGGAGTGAGAAAAGATGTGGTGATGAGTCTAATGAATGGTTTCAGTTGTATCCTCTATCCTCTATCTAATCTTGGCATGTCTATCACCATTCGAGGATGAATGTTTCCAAGGGGGGATGATGTAATACCCTGGGAAATTTTTCATTGAAATTTTGTGCGTAAACGTGTTGGGTTCTATCCTCTAAAATGAATTATAAATTTTTTTCATGCAGAATGTCTTAGATTATGACCCACCATAGCGTATATTATCGAATAGTCTTTCCAACGATATGTGGATCATTAAAAACGCACACCCGAGCGACGAGTTATGAACATTTCGATCGAACTGTGAATAGTAGTGAACAGTAAAACGTGCAGGAAAAAGTACTGAGGCCTGGCGTATTTTTTCTCCAACTTTAAATGATTATAACTATTTGTACATAATGACCTGGGTGATATTCTATAAATCAATGAAAAGCTCTGCAATTACTCTTTCCAATGAAATTGGTTTCATCCAATTTGTCTATCGGAGCAAAAAGTTATGGTCGATCTACTTCAGCCTATCAAAAGTGAATTTTTGGGTCAACTTCGAATGATCATTACTCCTCGTACACAATGATCTGGGTGAGATACTATATATCAACAGAAAGATATGAGAGATCTCTATCTAATGAAATTGGTTACATCCAATTTGGAAATCGAAGTAAAACGTTATGGTTGATCTACTTTAGACTATCAAAACAATCCACCAAAGGACAGATTCGACAATTATTTGATTTTTAGGGGCGTTTTGGTCATTCCCCCTCACCTAAAATCCATCCAAACCCTATATTAAAGCCTATTAGAAGCATTATATGTTATATTTCATCAAATTCCCTCAAAAAGAAAAACGTAAGCTCTACATCCAACATCAAGAACCTCCAAAGTTCACCATTAATTCTGCAAATTTATTCAAGATTCTAAGTTCCTAGTTCAAGAACTTCAAGAACTGCCAAAGTTCACCATTAATTCTGCAAATTTATTCAAGATTCCAAGTTCCTAGTTCAAGAACTCCAAGAACCATCATTCAAAGGCATGATTAACATCTCAAAAATGAGTATCGATCTAACGTTCATCATTCAAGGTATGTGGGGGTTTTCAACAAGAACTCTCTTTCGTCCTTGTGCCCAAAAGTAATTTTCTTTACAAAGGCATGATTTTTATTTGACTTTCATAAATTTGAAGCATGAACCCATATCTTATGATGATTATTATGAAATATTGATGTTTATGATTTTGAAAGATGAATTTACATGTGTGGAGATATAAAGCATGAATCTTGAACGATATTTATCATGATTTTGATATTTGGGTCATGAATCCCCATTGGAAATTGTATTTTTTTTAGAAAGTGTGTGTTATCAGCACATTGATGTTGAATATTTGAGATATTTTGAATGATTTGACCTTTTGGTCGTAATGGAGTTGTTTTGAACTTGAGTGTGAAAGAAATCCACAATGTAGTTGATTTTGATAGATGGGAAGCATGATGGCTCCCGATGTATATTTATATATTACTGAAACTGTTTTGTTATGGATTGTCTTTGAAATGATCTGAGCTAAGTTTGGGAGAAATCTTTAGCACCGAGTGGGAGGTATAAAGCGACCTTACTTTATAGAACTACGTGCCCCCGTAGGAGTGAGCCTGAGGCTGATTTATATAGTGATCACTAGTTTGTGTGAATTTGACATCGATAGTCCTACTCTGATGGTAAGGATAGGACGTCTCTCCCCAACGTGGGTTAGACGTTCGACTCCATGTGGCTCATATGGTTTATGTCGGTTATAGGATCTCCTAGTGTGTGTGTGTTTCCTTGTGTCTATGGTGAACGGTGAAGTGATTTGAAAGTGGAATTGTGAAAGTTATTCTTTCGAAAGATTTAAATGATAGTTACATTATGAGAATTGATATCCTTGATGAACTGAAAGTGATTGACAAATTATATGATGACTCACATGTGTTATAATACTTATTTCATCCTCTCATGATTATGATGATTTTCTTTGGGCTATGTGAGTCTTTCATACATCCTGCATATTTTTTATAAATCTTTATGATGATGATGTTTATAAAACTGCATGCACCCCCATATACTCGATTCCTTTCTATGCAACTGACCCACATCTTTGGATGGGGGCTGCATTTTCTCAGAATGTAGGTTCAAGTGCTCAGTTCTAGGTTCGACAGTGATTCTTTGGGCACGCTGTTCTACATCCTCTATCGTGGTGAGTCCTCATGTTCCGAGGATGTGATGTTTGATGTTGGTTTCACGAAATTATTTACATTTAATAACAGAGTATAAGTCAGTTGGGGCATGTCTCAATGGCTCACTGGTTTTATTGGTTTTCTTAGAGGCTTGTCAGACTAGTATAGATGTTGGGAGTTGACTAATAAGTCATATTTTTTTATCTTTCTGAAATTCTTTTATTCTTGGATGATGATTACTCTATTGATATTTGAGGGTTATTTATGGAAACCCCATTGATTCATGTTGAACTGAATGAAAATGGCTCAAATGGTTAGTTTGGGGCTACTCGTAGCCTCAAGCACCGTGTGACGCTCCGGGACTTATTTTCAGGGCGTTACAACAACTGAAGTCTGAATCAAATCTGAACTAAATTTAGAAGCCTCTAAATACTGTCTGAAATAAGGAGTTGAAGGATATGTCTCCAACTAACTCCATCTAACAAAAATGCACTGAAATAATGAATGAAATAAAATAATATCATCCTCGAATGGATGAGGACTCACTGCAACTCTGTAATTGGAATGCTACTGCTGATCTAGGGCTCGTATCTTTGAACCTATGGTGTAACATAACAGAAAACACCATGGCGAAAATGTGTCGGTACAACTGGGAGTACTGAGTATACGAGTGGGGTAGGCTAATGCAAAAGGGTTTACATGCATGAACATAGCTACTTACTGACTGATATGAACGTGAGAGTGCAAACACGCATACATAGTAACTAAGTTCGTGATTACATGATATCTAGATCTGAACACTAATACATGGTTTATTGATAATTGACATGACTGGTACTATAGTTCTGAAGAGATGGGCGACTATGCCTGACAGCCCTGAATCTGATAAAACTATCAGAGTTCCTACCATAACTGAATTTGAATATATATGACAGTCCTGGTATACTGATATCTGAAGAACTATCTAAGTTCTTTTACTAAGACTGAGTTTGAAACTGTGGGAGGTAGTTGTTTAACGGACATGCCCCAATAACGCATATATAGCTAAGTTGGGGTCCAATCTCTGCCCCGACTGGAGGGGTGTCAATACCGCGTCACTGGTAAGAACAGTTGTGAGTGACCCTTATCTGGCAGGTACTCAAATGAGAACAGTGGGAACCCTAAAATGGCTGGTTAAGCCACCTCACCAACCCTAATCTGACAGGTTAAGATGTCTCAACCTATGCTGGCTATATAGTTCTGGAACAATAGGATGATTGCTAACAATCACACCCTAAACTGGTAGGTGAGTTCCCATCCTTAGGTTCACTCGGTGCTAACTTCTACTCCCATCTGAAGAGACTGAACATGACTTAATTGAATGCACATGGACTGAGTAACTGACTTCCGTTGACTGACGGAATAGTACTACTATTTGGGAATTTACTCAGATCATGAGATTTCTGAGGTTTCCTGAGTTTTCCGGAGTCACATGACTGACTGAGTTCTTTAGATCATGGCTTGACTAAGATTATCATGACAACATGAAATAGCTCTAGACACACATCTATATTTTTTGGGTACGAATACCCCCACGTTGGAAGGAAACTGACACGCGTGACTGACTTGAATACATGATCAACATCAATAATCCATAATATCATGACTTGAGGAATTCCAGGGGGTACATGGTTATCATACATCTTGTACATAAGTAGGATTTGCAAGTAAGCATAGCATAATCTCATAAGACTAGTTCATGAACAATCCAACAACATTTACAAGACTCAATATCAACATGAAAGTCATTGGAACATAGTGGCATATCATGAATCCTTCACTTAGTCACAATTTAGCTATATTGCATGATTTCTAGTTTCTTTGGCATTTTATCAAACACCTTGCATGAACTCTTTAAGGCATAGGTGTATTTCATAAATTTTCACTATATTAAACCACCCAATTCACGGGTTCCAACTAACATAATCATAACCTTCATGAAATACAATCAAAATACTATTCCATAGCACAAATAGCAAACACCAACATGAGTATGATCATATCACCACAACAAATATAATTTAGCATTTAAAGATTGATTCTTGAACTCCAAGGATGAAAGGGATCCGTGGATTAACACTGCGCATACCTTAGATTAAGAATTCGTGAAGATTGACGGCGAAATTTCCTTGAAATTAACTCTTCTATGAAAACCCTAGGGCTTGTTCTTGAGAGTTTTTGAGAGAAATTTAGTGTAAGTTGCAGAATCAGGGCTTAATTATCGTGTTATAAGGTTTATATAGGGTAGGGAAGTTGACCCTTTTAACCCTGGAAAGTCATTAAGTTTTCAAAAAATTTCCCGAATTGGGCCCTTGGCGCAACGTGGCATTATCACGTCGTGTCACTGGAAATTGCCAATTGGGTAATTGAGGGATGGCGCGACGCGGAGCTATTGCGCTGCCCCTTATTTTATGACCATGAACCATGGTGCAATGCACTAGTATCACGAAGTATCACTGTATTCTGACAATTACCATTTCAGCTACCCCCATGACGCACTGAAGGCTCAGGTCAGACACTGTCTTACTAAAGAGGCCCTAACTCTTCACCCGGATGTCGGATTTGGACAAATTATATACCGATGGAAAGCTTATTCAATTTCCCACGTGATAGGAAGTGAAAATTATGAAAATACCACGTGTATAAGAATGAATCCTTATTTCAAAGTAAGTTCTAACATCCTTGAGATGATATCCAAGCTAAGAAAAAACACGAGTATTACACCCACGCACACACAAGTTCAAAACCATAATTAAAGTATGCATAATCATATGTAAGCCATGGTAAATATTATTCAATAAATAAGAATTCAAACCTTTAAAATCTTGATTCAAAACCAGCATAAATATATCATAAGAAACATTTTAAAGCACATGTTTTTAAAAAATTAGCAATTACGGATGAGTAACATGCCTGAAATACAAAGTTTTACGGAAAGAATTCAACCCTTGAGCCCTTGACTGACCTACTTCTTGGAAACCTAAGTATGGCTGCTTGAGCGACTTGAGAGAGCTTTGGAAGTGTTTGAGTACGTTATAAATAAGAAATAACCCCTCTTATGTGTTGTAATGTCCCAAAATCACCTCCCGGGATGTCACATGGTGCTTAAGGCTACAAGTAGCTCTAAGCTAACCCTTTGAGCCTATCACTTCTCAGAATACTCATTCAAGAAAGAATATACAAAACACTGGCACTATCATATCAAATAAAAGAAAATACGAAGATAATACTCGGTCCAAGCGACCACAATACTAGAAATCTCAACATAACCACAGTCTGACAACTATCCTGACAAAGCCTCTACAACTCCAGAAACTCGAGAGCCATTGGGACACGTCCCCAACTGACTCAAACTAAACTAAAAATAATAACATAAAAACTGTAATACTGAAATGTCTGAAGATAGGTCCTCGAACAATGAGGACTCATGACTTTAGAAATGTAAACGAAGGTACTCAGGAATCACTGACGAGGCTGGTACTGAGCACCTAAACCAATATTATAAGATACTATAGCACATGACGTATATGTGGATCAGCACTTAGGAATGTACTGACTATAAGGGAGTGTATGCATTTACATAAAACAATATGGATACTCTTTAATAAAATCATGCATGCAAATAGGAATAACTCACATGGCTTGAATAAGTCTAAAATGTAAATCTCATAAATCATATAGAATGAAGCATGTAACACAAATCTCTTGAGTCATTAGACTTTGGCCTTAAAATCTATGCTCTCCTCTTATTCTCATTACTCATAGGATGAAGAAAGCTTTAAACAATACTTTCAACTCATGCATATATCTCATGGAGAGTAAAACTTCTTTATTGCTCAAGGACTTATAACTCTTTTGAACTCAAACACTTGGAACTCAGAATAATATGACTTTGGCTTAAAAATTGATGACTTATAGTAGAGAAAACTACTTTCTTTTTTGGAAAATACTCAAAAGCAATTCGTTTCCTTTAGAAAATATCTCATCTCAAAGATTTAGATAAAATATTCCATCTTAATGGAAAATACTTTAGTTTAGGAAGGTTCTCTTAACTGATATAAACCATGCGAGCTACATGGAGTCCTACGTCTTGTCCTCCTAAGGAAGAAACCTCACGTTGGGGAGAGGCGTCATACACTTGCCAAGTAGTATAACCTCGACTCAGTGATCACTTATCTCGGCCTCGGGCCTAATCATCTTGGCCTCAGGCCCAAAATCTCAAACCTACGGTGGCACATAGTTTTCGGGTAAGAAACCATGGTAACTTACCCAACTCGATGCTAAATACTACTCTCTTTAGTTTATCTCGCTCATCTCATGGAAATCCACTTTCAAAATAATTTCATGGCTCATAAGAACCCAACAATCAAATCTGTAATCAAATGTGGTAGAGTGGATTTCAAAACTCTATGACCATTAGGTCAAAACATTTCTTAATAATCTCAAAATACTCAAATCATGAGTACTTATAGCACAATAGTTCATAAAATTGCAACTCTCAAGTAGGGATTAATGACCCATAATTCAATCTCAAGTTAAAACTCATTATAATACATAATAGATAACATATAGATTCATAATTCATGTAGAAATATGGAATTTACAGCAATTTATCTCAACATACTCATATACTTCAATATCTCAAACATTGCAACTATTAACTTCTCAAGGATAAAGATAATAAGGTATAAACCCAGCTTTAATTTCTCAAGAAAACATGTAAAAATCATGCCATTAGACTCTCAATTCATGGGAAACATCAAAAGCTTCCAACCAATAACAATGGGTGAAAACCCCTAATTCAATTTCATGTAAAAACTCATAAGTTTCAGAAAATTATAGTTTCAATAAGCCTTTGGGCACAAGGGTGAAAGGATTACTGATGTTCAAAACCCCACATACCTTAGATTATGAAATTGGATGAACAAGCTTGATTTAAACTCTTGTTCTTACTCTTGAGAAAGGGTTCTTGCAACCCTTGAACTTGGGGAACTCAAATCTCAACTTAATTTGTAGAATTTATGGTGAGTTCTTCGATTTCTTGGAGAAGGGTTTTAGATTTGATCTTGAGGGAGAAACCCTAGCTCTCTTATGTTTTGGATGATGAATGAAGTCATTTGCTTTGTTTGAAATATATCTAGTTGATAAAAGAGCGGAGAAGACCAAAAATCCCTTTTTAAAATGAGTTAAAAATGCAGAACAGGGGCTACGAAGGTCGAAGTGATGGTCCATCGCTAGTTTGATGGTCTGTAGGATCGTCCGTTATATATCGGTCAGAAAAAGAACACACTGCCTTGGTGTGATTATGGTCTGTCATCCTGTCCATCTCACTTGGGTTAGGAAAGGGAGTTACTACCTTGGTTGCAACGGTTCAAGCGACGGTCCGTCAAAAATTTGACGATCCGTCAGATCGTCCTCGTACCTGGGCGATTCCGACAACTCTCAGTAAAACGGCCATAACTTGTCACCCAGATACCGGATTTGGATGAAATTGGTATCTTTGGAAAGCTAATTCAATTCTCTACATGAAAAAAAATTCAAATTTAAGAAAATTCTATATGGTTAAAACACCAATCACCTGGGAAGTCACTTCTACATCTTTTAGGGCCAGAATTATACTTCACTTGACATGCTCTAAGGCCTGAAATATGAGAGAACCTTGCAGGGTCTTACAATATTTCCCACTTGGAAACATTCATCCTTGAATATCACTAGTTAGAATAGGAACATAGAAAAATAGAGTACACATAGCAGAAGCAATTTGCTAAACGGCTCAAAATCTCTCTAAACTCTTAAATATCTCAGAAATTGCAAGAACTCATGCAAGAATAGATTTATAGCTGAAGCTTAGATTTAGATGGGCTGAATTAAGGAAGAATAATACCTTTGGATTGATTTGAACTCGCTAAAAGGAGGTGCGGGTACTTGTCTCGCATGTCTGTTTCAGCCTCCCAAGTAGTGCCCTCAAATGACTGGTTCTGCCACAACACTTTGACCAAGGGAACCTCTTTGTTCCTTAGTCTATGGATGTAAAATCTAGGATCTCAACAGGAATCTCATCGAATGAAAGACCGTTCTGAATATCAGCACTCTTTGAAGGATCTACCACAACGGAATCACCAATATGCTTCTTAAGAATAGAGACATAAAAAATAGGATGAACGGTTGACAACTCTGCAGCCAACTCAACCTCATAGGCTACTTTCCCAACATGACTCAAAACTCTATACGGGCTAACATAATGGGGACTAAGCATTCCCTTTTTACCAAACCTCTTCACCCCTTTCATGGGTGAAATCTTCAAGTACACCAAATCACTCACTTCAAACCAACCTATGGGTGATCTACATCTTCTACCATACAAGACCTCAAATGGTGCCATCCCAATTCTAGCATGGTAACTATTGTTATAGGAGAACTCTATCAATGGAAAATGCTTATCCCAGCTACCTTTGAAATCCAGAGCATACGCCATCAACATGTTTTATAGGGTCTGAATGGTCCTCTCAGCCTGACCATCTGTCTACGGATGAAAATCAAACTCAAAAAAACTTGTGTACCAAGACCTTGATGAAACGTCCTCCAAAACTGAGAAGTGAATTGAGTACCCCTATCCAAAAATAATAGACAAGGGAACTCTGTGCAGCCTAACCAACTCCCGAATATACAATATAGCATAATCCTCAGTTGTATAAGATGAATGCATGGGCAAGAAGTGAACGGACTTAGTCAGCCTATCTACAACAACCCAAATAGAATCATGATGACGACGCAAAATAGGTGACCCAATCACGAAGTCCATATTCACCACCTCCCACTTCCAAGTGGGTATACCAAACTCTTGCATCACACCACCAGGTATTTGGTGCTCTACCATAACCCGTTGGAATGTTTCACACTTTGCTACAAACTCAGCTATATCCTTCTTCATTCTACTCCACCAATAGATTTCCCGTAAGTTGCGATACATCTTCGTAGTGCCGGAATGAATAAAATACCGCATGCCATACGCTTCAGCCATAATCCGCTACCTCAGATCATCAACACATGGAATGCACAATCTACCCTACAATATCAACACACCATCTCCCCCTTGGGAGAAAACCTCTACCTTTTGGTCTTTAACAGTCTCCTTTAGTCTGGCCAAACTAGGATCTCTATCTTGCTTCATCTTCACTTCCGAAACTAAAGAGATTCAAAACTACTTTGCACCAAAGTACTTCCCTCAGCTGAATCAAGCAACCTAACACCCAATCTAGCGAGACAATGCCCACCATGAGCTAACTCTTTCTTACCTTCCTCTAAATAAGCAACACTACCCATAGATAATCTGCTAAGGGCATCCCCTACTAAATTGGCCTTGCTCGGGTGATACAAAACACTCATATAATAGTATTTTAACAACTCTAACCCGCTTCTCTGCCTAAGATTTAACTACCTCTGAGTAAATATATAACACCCCGCATTTCGAGCTAGAATAAAAACCATGACTCTGATGAGTTGATAATCCTAGAGCCTTAAATCCTATGCTAATTTGGCATGTTTATGTAGAATGTGAATCCATTTGAGCATGAATTTAGACCATAGAGGTCCTTCAACTCAAGGATGATTTGAAACTACTTCGATCGATTAAGTTTTAGTGGATGTTATAATTTGTGTCAGCTTCCATCGACTATAACTCTCTGTATATATTGAATTAGAGAGCCTACTATGTTTCAAATGATAGTTCTTCAAGTTAACTTTCCAACAATACTAATTTTGCTAAAATCTGACACCCGAGCAAGAAGTTATGGCCTTTCGAAGTAGTATGCATCGCCTAACCAATCGCACATAGCCACTGGAAAGCATATGCGATAGCATATGTGGCGCATATGTAAATATAGGCGATATCATATGTGGAGCCTATGTAAATATAGGCGATATCATATGCGGATCCTATGTAAATATATAAGATATCATATGCGGCGCATATCTTATGGTTTCAAGTGACTTAAACACTCTGTTTTTGGCGCAAAATGATCCTTTTACCAGCCTTATTCATCCATAAATACAAAATTCAGTCCCCAATTCTTTAAAATACATTCACATTCATCTAAAAATTCTCAAGAACACTCCCAAGGGTTTCAAACTAAAAATTCAAATAAATCAAGACTCAACCGTGGGTTTTCAAAATTGATTAGAGATTCAAAATCCCCAATCCACAGGCTTGAAGAAGCACCCATTATTTTCTGAAATAGAGGTATGCGAGATTTTCCTAAATTCTCATAGGCATAGAAAAATCATATTTTAGAATGGGGTTTTTGAATCTATGTATATATTCATGTATTAAATATTTTAATATTATTGTTTTGGTCTTTTGATCTTCCCCAAAGTGATTTGAGAATATGAATGTATGAAACCATGTATTTAAGAATGAATTCTTGTTGAGAGCATGATTTTCGGTGAATTCCCTCTTATTATGAAATTTTTCAGATTTCTCATAGCATATGAATTATTTTGCAATGCATCCTTCAAAAGCACTATATGAAATGATTGAACTCTTGTTATGATTTAAAGGTAGTTTTAAAATCACTAAAGAGGGAATCTAGCATGAATGTTTAATGTTCATAATGCATTTAATGAAAGAGTTCATGTATTTGCTAAAGGCACTAGACCACCATATGTTGATAAAGTTTTTGCATAATTTTGACTTGAGTTTGGAAACATGAAATCTTCTATATCAGTTGCATGTTTTTGGTGGTCTAAATTATGCTTTAAATGAAAGATTTAGCTTAATGTATTATGGCTCAGAAATCATGACTTGCAAGTCTTGGTATGATGATACCAATTCAGACCAATGCCATATCGGACTCAGACTAATAGACATTTCAGACTATCACGATTTTAGATATTCAGAATGTTGCACGTACAGAAAAGGTTAAAAATAGGCATACAGAGATGTTAGGTGGTTACCTAAAGAGGGATTGAGTTCAAGAAACTCATTGCCTAAAACTGTGGTTTACTGACCTGGGTATATTATTATACGCTGACTTAAGTATCGTGTGGCATATCAGATTCAGGAACTCCAACCCTTGTGGAATACTCGGGTTGGAGGCTTCCCTACCGAGTCAGTGGCGTATTCCATATCACCCATGGAATATCAGACTTGTAGGGGATACCACCTAACTCAGAAGTAATACTCAGATTAGAGTTTGAGATTTATAGACAAGTTACATGTTTTTAGAAGGTGCTCATGTATTTTTCAGAAACTGTTTTATGCATAATGTTTGATGAACATTTCCTATCACATATTGTATATATATATATATGTTCAATTACTCTATTTTGGATTGCTTCGCGTGCCACTACAATTGTGCTGATCCCCCCTTCCTCCCAGGTACTGAGGCGTAGTCTAGGGGTCCAGATCCTCAGTAGAGTCTACAGACAGGGTTATCTCAGAGTTCAGTTGGTGAGCCTTCTTTTCTTTAGAAGTCCTAGTCATTTAGGTATTTATTTCAGTATGGCTTTGGGTCTGCTGGGGGCCTTCTCCCAGTTATTCAGATAGTATTTCGTAGAGATTTTACAGGCTATTGTAGATGTTTATAAAATACTGTTGGGCATGTTTTCATTCCTTTAACTATTTTAAATTGTTGACCATGTTTCTGTATTATTATGTCTATTCTGTATTACTTTGATCATATGAATTATGTGCATGATTACTAGATAAATAGAGGGCGTTCTGGTCCTTTGGGTTCGGGAATGCTCATCATGGCCAGGGCCCTATTTTGGGTTATGACAAACTTGGTATCAGAGCACGGTTCATGGTCCTAGGGTATCTGCAAAATCCCATCGGGTAGAGTCTTATTTATGGGTGTATAGCGCACCATACTTATAAGCGGGAGGCTACTAGGCATTTAGGAATGTCTCTCTTTCTCATGTTCTAGTTTGTGCTATAGAGTCAGAATGTTCCTTCTTCATACTCTAATTCGTGCTATGGTGTCACCCATACGAAAATAAAAGTTATCCTAATTTCTTTCTCACTCTGGTGTTCCAGATATTCTCCGATTATCTAGCAGAAATTTTAGAAGTCCCACAAAGGACGGGAGAGGTGCTCCCTAGTGTAAAATTGTGTCCTCGTTCTTTTGAGGCATTCAGTTAAGACAAGAGTAAGATGTGTATTCTTGAGTCATTGAATATTATGTATCAAGCTTCTATCTCTTGTAATTTTGATATCATTGTGTTGTTGAAAACAAAAGTCTAGTGAAGTCGTGTGAGGCCTATTTCGATTCACTAGTAACTTGCTGTTCATCTTATTATTCTTGTGTTTGTTGGAACTGTATTTACACCCGAGTAGTAGTATAAGTTAGAGTGTTAGTGTCATGACCTATTGGTAGTGAAATTATACCAAGAAGTTTGTGATATAAAGTCATAAGGTTAGAGATCAGAGTGAGGGTGACTTTTATGATTAAATATTTATAGTTTAATAACCGTTGATTGAGAATGATTTACCCTTTCGTGGTGGTAGACTAATGTGGTGATACCATTTATGGATTGTATGGTAGTCCATGGAGGAAGTGTTCACTCAAAATGTTATTTGTTTTCTTCCTTTCAAAATAGAGAAAGACCCCAGAGTGGATACTTAAGGTGGTTATAGAAACCCCTTATAGGCTATAAATGAAAATGGCTAGATTAGCCAGTAGGTTATAAGTATAGACTCATTGTCATATGGGGTATCTGAAGGTAGTCTAAATGCCCATTGGGGTAAGTAAGTGTGATGTGAGAAAGCCGTATAAGTAGATAAGACTGTATGGTTATAATATAAGCTTAAGGTTGATCATGTCTATTATGTGACCTTACCCCTTAACCTTCTTCTCATTGGTAGTTGTAATCTAATACTACTTGTGAGAAAGTATGTAGTATATTTTTGAAGTATTTGGGTAGAATATCCCAATTTGAAGGATTAGTATATTTATATTATGTTGCACTCTTCATTGGTTGTAAATGATTGATGCTAGACTATAGTCTTGAATTTAAATGGTGTGGTGGTGAATAGTGGAAAGAGATTGATGATACATGTTTTGTGGGATTAGATTTGTAAGCTTGATGTGTTGAAATAGTACATCCTAATGGATTATGATAAGGAAAACCATAAGGTCATGATCGATTATTATGGTTATGAATTTCAAGTGTACTAGTGTTTCTTGATGTTTATTTCATAGTTTCTAAGTGAGGATTGTGTGTAAGGTTGGTTGTAAATCATGTTTAGCACTAGACATTAAGTTTGAAACAATTGATGGTAATGGAGGTGGATATGATGATTTCTTGGTTAATGATACTAGTTATATGGAAGTGATCTATAGGCTTGAACAGTGTATGGAAGTGCCTAAGTTTATTTGATTCGTAATTAAGTATGACGTTGTATATGTGATGTAGAAGTATGCCCAAGGTGGTATGAAGTTGTAGTATTTTTCTAAGGTTATTACATGTTGTATATGGCTACTGGTACCGTTGAGTTGCAAGGTGGAAAAAGACTAGCTAGATGGTATATGGTGTTCTAAATAGCCAAGTTAAGGACCTTTGATTGATAGCGTTGAGTCTTTTGATATGAGCTTGATTCTCATGGTAGAGGAAAATAAGTTTGAAGTTGCTATGTTGGTAGACTATGATACAAATAGAGTAGCTCATTGAAGACTTGGTGATACCCATGTTAGGTGTTATAATCTAAGATCGAGTCCTTAAAAGTTATGCTAATAGAAATAAAAGTAGAGGCACTAGAGGATGTGCACTTCAACTTTGGGGATACTCATAAAGATTCAAAGTTAGTAAGTGTTCGAGTAATAGATAATGACTATTGGGGTTACAGAATGATAGAGTGTCCCTCAGGAGGTAGAATTAGCAGTGGGCGTGCCACTCTCATATGTGGTCTTTCAGGTTAAGTTTTATTAATTTTGTGTATTGTCATATTTCAGAACCCAGAGTGCAGTGAGTACAGTTAAGTTTAAAGTCTATTAAGGTACCTCCCAAAACTTAAGATGATGGCTTGAAGCTAAGGGGGAGATGACTAAACGAATAACCAAGTAAGACTCTCAGATTCTTGTAGTGATGTCATAATGATGTAGAACATCAAAAAGTAAGGGTAAATCTCAACCCATTCCTATCTCCGTAATTCTCAGTGATCCTAATACCTACTCATGCTTTACGATTTAGTTCCATGATTAGTTCACGTTCATACATATGATAGAGAGTCATGTACTCATGCTTTATAATGTGCTCCATTTCCATAACTTATGTTTTACGCCAAATGATTGGCGAGATTCAGCTTATAGCCATGAATACCCTAAATTCAGAGTGCTTTGGTGAGTCCTTGTAGTTGTTTTGCTATTCCTCAGGCCTCAGATGAGTGTCAACTTCATATAGTATCATTCCATGCCTCCAGATCTTATGTTCTAACCTTTTTTGTGACTCTTCCTTATGCGATGATAGTGGTGGTGAGTAATTATTCCTTGTTGATGAAAGATCATAGTACGCTTGTTTAGATAAGGCCATAAGTATAAAGTAAGATTTGGGACCAAGTTTTTATTTATGTGATGGTTAGTGGAATTTTGTATGTGTATGTTCTTGGGGTAGCTCGTGGGAGTAATATTGATAGTGGTTTAGATAATATGTGAAGTATGCCATTATGAGTGTTTGCTTTGAAGTTCATATGTGGTTATAAAGATAGGCTTGAATGACATGTTGAGATTGTTGTAAAGGAACGCTATATGCGCTAGCGACTTCATAGTAAGAGTTCAGAGTAGTCACTGAAGTGGTAAGGCATGTTATACTTAGGATGTGATCTTTAAAGGAGATATAGAAGATGGCATCATATGGTTTAGAATAATAGCGTGGCCTGGCATGTTGTATTTTTGTGACTTAGAGTTAGGCTTGATCACAGCGAAGGGATTAAGTTATTTCTGACATTAGTAGAAAGATTTGTCAATGCTCATATGAGAATTTTAAGCTGAGTTGAATGAATATGATATTTAAGGAGAATAGTACAGTTAAGTGATATTCGAAAAGTGTGCTAAGCTTGAAAGTAAGAAGTTGTAATGCCAAAGGCCTGGTAATTCTACACTAATTCATGATTTATATGCCTATGTTCCAGACTGTAGAGTAGTGTCAATGTGGTGGTTCCTCAGTTGGATGTCTTGTGTAATCCATACCCAAGAATCATGGCTCCCTATTACTGCTAGAATTTCTTTAGAGAACTGTTTTGAAGAGATACTCCAGTTAAGTATGAGGGTGTATTATAATTCAGTCTGTATGGCCAATAAGTCACTTTAGCTGTTAGATTCGCATGACTTGTTTTCTCTTCTTTGCACTTATTCATGCTACTCGAAATTTCAGACATTACTATTCCAAGATAGAGTATACCAGTAGTTACGAGTATAGCCCATTTTATGCATCATGCATTAATTTCAGATTCCAGATATTCAGTTATGATTCAATTCGTAGGTACCCTGTGCATCGCCTCAGTTTTCCAAGTATCTTAGTGAATTAAGCATTCATAGAGGGACATAGGGTACCAAAGGGGAGATACCCTATTCAGTTGCATACATAGATTCTTATTACAAGCTTTACATGAGTTATTATTGCGAATTTATCCATACGTTCATAAGTTAGTTCAGTCAGATATGCATGCATTAGAAATGCATGTTCAATAGAAAAGCTTAGCTTATCAGTGTATTCAGTCATGCATTCATAAGAACAACTCGATCACAGATCCATGCATCAGATATACATGATTCATTATGAGAATTCAGCCTATGAGTAGCTTAAGTTGTGTATTCCATGCCGCGAATATGCATGTCCGGCATAAGCATTTAAAACATCAGTAGCTTCAATCTTATAGTCATGTTTCCGATCAGTGTATTCTTTCTTAGGGAACATATCATGTCCGTGTTATCCCATACCCTTAAGACTTCGACATTCTATCCATCATTCGGGGATGAATGATCCCAATGGGGAGATAATGTAACACCCCATATTTTGGGCTAGAATAAAACCATGACTCTGATGAGTTAATAATCCCATAGCCTTAAATCCTATACCAATTTGGCATGTTTATGTAGTATGTGAATCCATTTTAGCCTGAATTTATACCATAGAGGTCCTTCAACCCAAGGACGAGTTAAAACTATTTCGATCAGTTAAATTTTAGTGGATACTGTAATTTGTGTCAGCTTCCATCGACCATAAATCACTGTATATGTCGAATTAGAGAGCCTACTATGTGTCAAATGATAGGTCTTCGAGTTTACTTTCCAACGATATCAATTTTGCCAAAATCCAACACCCGAGCAAGAAGTTATGGCCTTTCAAAGTAGTATGAGTCGCCTAACCAATTGCACATGGCCATTGGAAAGCATATGTGATAGAATATGCGGCGCCTATGTAAATATTGGCAATATCATATGCGGCGCCTATGTAAATATAGGCGATATCATATACGGCGCCTATGTAAATATATGTGATATCATATGCGGCGCATATCTTATGGTTTCAAGTGACTTAAACACTCCGTTTTTGGGGCAAAATGGTCCTTTTTCCACCTTTATTCAGCCATAAACACGAAATTCAGTCCCCAATTCTCCAAAATACATCCACATTTATCTAAAAATTCTCAAGAACACTCCCAAGTGTTTCAAACTAAAAACCCAAATAAATCAAGACTTAACCGTGGGTTTTCAAAATTGATTAGAGATTCAAAATCCCCAATCCACAGGCTTGAAGAAGCACCCATTATTTTCCGAAATAGAGGTACACGGGTTTTCCTAAATTCTCATGGGCATATAAAAATCATGTTTTAGAATGGGGTTTTTGAATCTATGTATATATTCATGTATTAAATGTTTTAACATCATTGTTTTGGTCTTTTGACCTTCCCCAAAGTGATTTGAGAGTATGAATGTATGAAACCATGTATTTAAGAATGAATTCTTGTTGAGAGCATGATTTTCGGTGAATTTCCTCTTATTATGAAATTTTTCAGATTTCTCACAGCATATGAATTGTTTTGTAATGCATCCTTCAAAAGCACTATATGAAATGATTGAAATCTTGTTATGATTTAAAGGTGGTTTTAAAATCACTAAAGAGGGAATCTAGTATGAATGTTTAATGTTCATAATGCATGTAATGAAAGAGTGCATGGATTTGCTAAAGGCACTAGACCACCATATGTTGATGAAGTTTTGCATGATTTTGACTTGAGTTTCGAAACACGAAATCTTCTATATCAGTTGCATGTTTTTGGTGGTCTAAATTATGCTTTAAATGAAAGATTTAGCTTAATGTATTATGGCTCAGAAATCATGACTTGCAAGTCTTGGTATGACGATACCAATTCAGACCAATGCCATATCAGACTCAGACTAATAGAAATTTCAGACTATCATGATTTTAGACATTCACAATATTGCATGTACAGAAAAGGTTAAAAATGGGCATATAGAGATGTTAGGTGGTTCCCTGAAGAGGGCTTGAGTTTAAGCAACTCATTGCCTAAAACCTTGGTTTGCCGACCCGAGTATATTATTATACGCTGACTTAAGTGTCGTGTGGCGTATCAGATTCAGGAACTCCAACCTTTGTGGCATACTCGGGTTGGAGGCTTTCCCGTCGAGTCAATGACGGATTCCATATTGCCCATGCAATATCAAACTTGTAGGGGATACCACCTAACTCAGAAGTAATACACAGATTAGAGTTTGAGATTTACACACAGGTTACATGTTTTCAGAAGGGGTCCATGTGTTTTTCAGAAACTGTTTTATGCATAATGTTTGATGAACATTTGCTCTCATGTATTATATATATATATGTTCAATTACTCTATTTTGGATTGCTTCTCGTACCAGTACAATTGTGCTGACCCCCCCTTCCTTCCAGGTACTGAGGCGCAGTCTAGGGGTCCAGATCCTCAGTAGAGTCTACAGGCAGGGTTTTCTCAAAGTTCAGTTGGTGAGCCTTCTTTGCTTCGGAAGGCCTAGTCATTTAGGTATTTATTTCAGTATGGCTTTTGGTCTGCTGGGGGCCTTGTCCCAGTTATTCAGATAGAATTTCAGTAGAGATTTCGCGGACTGTTGCAGATGTTTATTAAATATTTTTGGGCATGTTTTCAGGCCTTTAACTATTTTAAATTGTTGACCATGTTTCCATATTATTGTGTCTATTCCATATTACTTTGATCATATGAATTATGTGCATGATTACCAGATAAACAGAGGGCGTTCTAGGCCTTCGGGTTTAGGAATGCTCATCTAAAAGTTTGCAAGACAAATCTAAGGTGATCTACATGATCATGCCACTGCGGGAGTAGACAAGGATGTCATCAATGAACACTATAACAAACATATCAAGATATTTCTTGAACACTCGATTTATGAGGTCCATAAAAGCTGTTGGGGCATTGGTTAGCCCGAAAGACATGACTAGAAACTCAAAGTGACCATAGTGGGTTCGGAAAGCTGTCTTTGGAATATCACATTCCCTCACTATAAGTTGATGATAGCTATATCTAAGTTCTATCTTGGATAAATAACTTACACCTTGAAACTAATTAAACAGGTCATTTGTAATACCCCGGGAAATTTTTCCTTGAAATTTTATGCGTAAACGTATTGGGTTCTATCTTCTAGAATGAATTATGAATTTTCTGTACGGAATGTCTTATATTATGACCCACCATTACGTAGAGTATCGAATAATCTTTCCAATGATATCTGGATCATCCAAAACGGACACCCGAGCGACGAGTTATGAACATTCCGATCGAACCGTGAATAGTAGTAAACAGTAAAACGTGAAGGAAAAAGTACTGAGGCCTGGCGTATTTTTGCTCCAACATTAAATGATTATAACTCCTTGTACATAATAACCTGGGTTATCTACTATATATCAACAAAAATATCTGGGAGTCCTCTTTCCAATGAAATTGGTTTCATCCAATTTGTCTATTGGATAAAAAAGTTATGGTTGATCTACTTCAGCCTATCAAAAGTGAATTTTTGGGTCAACTTAAAAAAATCATAACTCCTCGTACACAATGATCTGGGTGAGTTACTATATATCAATGGAAGGATATAAGAGTTCTCTTTGTAATGAAATTAGTTTCATCCAATTTGGATATCGACATAAAACGTTATGGTTGATCTACTTCAGACTATCAAAATAGTCCACCAAAGGACAGATTCGAAAATTATTTCAATTTTAGGGGCGTTTTGGTCATTTACCCTCACCTGAAATCCGTCCAAACCCTATATTAAATCCCATTAGAAGCATTCTATATTATATTTCATCAAAGTCCCTCAAAAAGAAAACCCTAAGCTCCTACATCCAACTTCAAGAACCTCCAAAGTTCACCATTAATTCTGCAAATCTATTCAAGATTCCAAGTTCCTAGTTCAAGAACTTCAAGAACCTCCAAAGTTCACCATTAATTCTGCAAATTTATTCAAGATTCCAAGTTCCTAGTTCAAGAACTCTAAGAACCATCATTCAAAGGCACGATTAACATCTCAAAAATGAGTATCGATCTAAAGTTAATCATTCAAGGTATGTGGGGGTTTTCAACAAGAACTCTCTTTTGTTCTTGTGCCCAAAAGTAATTTTCTTTACAAACGCATGATTTTTATTTGATTTTTTACGAATTTGAAGCATGAACACATATCTTATGATGATTATTATGAATCTTGATGCTTATGATTTTGAAATATGAATTTACATGTGTGGAGATATAAAGCATGAATTTTGAATGATATTTATCATGATTTTGATATTTGGGTCGTGAATCCACATTGGAAATTGTATTTTTTTAGAAAGTGTGTTATAAGCACGTTGATGTTGAATATTTGAAAGATTTTGAATGATTTGACCTTTTGGTCTTAATGGAGTTGTTTTGAACTCGAGTGTGAAAGAAATTCACAACGTGGTTGATTTTGATAGATGGGAAGCATGATCCTGAGGCTGATTTATATAGTGATCACTTGTTTATGTTGATTTGATATTAATAGTCCTACTCCGATGGCAAGGATAGGACAGCTCTCCCCAACGTGGTTTGTACGTTGGACTTCATGTAGCTCACATGGTTTATGTCGGTTATAGGATCTCCTACTCTGTGTGTGTGTGTTTCCTTGTGTGTATGGTGAACGGTGAAGTGATTTGAAAGTGAAATTGTGAAAGTTATTCTTTCGAATGATTTTAATGATATTTACATTATGAGAATTGATATTCTTGATGAACTGAAAGTGATTGACAAATTATATGATGACTCATATGTGTTATTGTACTTATTCCATCCTCTCATGATTATGATGATTTTCTTCGGGCTATATGAGTCTTTCATACATCCTGCATATTTCTTATAAATATTTATGATGATGACCTTTATACAAATGCATACACCCCCATATACTCAGTTCCTTTCCATGGTACTGACCTATATTTTCGGATGTGGGCTACATTTTCTCAAAATGTAGGTTTAGGTGCTCAGTTCCAGGTTAGACAGTAATTCTTTGGGCATGCTGTTCTACATCCTCTATTGTGGTGAGTCCTCATGTTTCGAGGATGTGATGTCTGATGTTGGTTTCACGAAATTGTTTACATTTGATGACTAAGTATGAGTCAGTTGGGGCATATCTCAATGGCTCGCTGGTTTTATTGATTTTCTTAGAGGCTCGTCAAACTAGTATAGATGTTGGTAGTTGACTAATAAGTCATATTTTATTATCTTTCTGAAATTCTTTTATTCTTGGATGATGATTACTCTATTGATATTTGAGGGTTATTTATGGAAACCCCATTGATTCGTGTTGAACTGAATGAAAATGGCTCAAAGGGTTAGCTTAGGGCTTCTCGTAGCCTCAAGCACCGTGTGATGCTCCAGGACATATTTTCGGGGCGTTATAAACTTGGTATCAGAGTCTAAGATTTTATAGTGTTCTAGGGAGTCTGACAAGCCGCGTTAAGTAGATTCTTGATCATTGGTGTGTAGCACACCACATCTATGAGCAATAAGCTACAAGATGTTTTAGGAAAAAGTGTAATTCTTTCTTTTAGAAGTCTATCGTGCTTAAAGTATCTCGCTCTGCTATTGATTTGTGCTCTCCTCTTTCAAAAATATTCCTCCACGTCGACTGAGAAATCGATGGCATACTGGTGTACTCCCGTAGTGAGGATGAACATTTTGATCATCTTTGAACTGTGTTGCAAACCCTTAGAGATCACAAGTTGTTTGCCAACTTTAGTAAATATGAGTTTTGGCTAAGGTCAGTTGCTTTTCTGGGTCATACCATTTCTTCTGAGGGTATTAGAGTTGATCTCCAAAAGACCGAAGCTGTTAGAAATTGGCCTAGACCTATTTCTCCGACTGATATTCAAAGTTTCTTGGGTTTAGCTGGCTATTACCGCCGTTTTGTTGAGGTTTTCTCCTCTATAGCATCTCCTATGACTCGGTTGACCCAAAAGAAAGTGAAGTTCATGTGGTTCGAATCTTGTGAGAAGAGTTTTCAGGAGTTAAAGACTCGACTCACTTCAGCCCCTATTTTGACTTTGCCTGATGGTGTTGATGGTTTTGTGGTGTACTGTGATGCTTCGTGGGTTGGGTTGGGTTGCGTATTGAAGTAAAAGGGTAAGGTGATAGCTTATGCTTCTAGACATTTGAAACCCTATGAGAAAATTACCACACCCATGACCTTGAGTTGGCTGCTGTTGTGTTTGCTTTGAAAACCTAGAGACACTATTTGTATGGTGTCCATGTTGATGTTTTCACTGATCATAAGAGTCTGCAGTATGTGTTTACCCAGAGAGAATTGAATCTTAGGCAGAGACGATGGTTAGAATTGTTAAAGAACTATGATATGAGTGTACTGTACCATCCGGGCAAGGCCAATGTTGTGGCGGATGTCCTAAGTAGAGTGTCCATGGGTAGTGTTTCACATGTGGTAGAAGGTAAGAAAGAGTTGGCTTGTGATGTACATCGTTTGGCTAGATTGGGGGTTAGGTTGTTTGACTCTGTTGAAGGTAGTATAGGGGTTCAGAGTAGTTTCGAATCCTCCTTGGTTTCGGAAGTGAAGGAAAAGCAATACTTAGATGCTAGTTTGGTCAGACTAAAGGAGTCAGTTAAGGACCAAAAAGTAGAGGTTTTCTCCCAAGGGGAAGATGGTGTGTTGAGATTGCAGGGTAGATTGAATGTCCCGAGACTTGTGGGAAATCTATTAGTGGAGTGGCATGAAGAAAGATATAGCAGCATTTGTAGCTAAGTGTGCAACATGCCAACAGGTTAAGGTTGAACACCAAAGACCTGGTAGTATGATGCAAGAGTTTAGTATTCCCACCTAGAAGTGGGAAGAGATAAATATGGACTTCGTGAATGGTTTACTTACTTCCCGATGCCATCATGATTCCATTTGGGTTATGGTTAATAGGTTGACTAAATCAGCTCATTTCTTGCCTAATAATACTTCATATACTGCTGAGGATTACGCTAGATTGTATATCAGAGAGCTAGTCAGACTGTATGGAGTTCCCTTGTCTATCATTTCGGATAGGGGTGCTCAGTTCACTTCGCAATTTTGGAAATCTTTTCAGAAGGGTCTTGGTACCCAAGTGCTTTTGAGTTCTGCTTTTCATCCACAGGCCGATGGTCAGGCTGAGCGGACCATCCAGACCTTAGAGGATATGTTGAGAGCATGTGCACTTGACTTTAAGGGAAGTTGGGATGATCACTTACCGTTGATAGAATTTGCTTATAATAACAGCTTTCACTCTAGTATTGGCATAGCTCCGTTTGAAGCCTTGTATGGGAGGAAGTGTAGATCACCCATAGGTTGGTTCGAGGTGGGTGAAGCGGCTGTGAGTGGTCGTGATTTGGTATTTGAGGCTATGGAAAAAGTTAAGTTGATTAGGGAAAGGTTGAAAACTGCGCAAAGTCGCCAGAAGTCATATGCGGATGTTAGAAGGAGAGACCTTGAGTTTGAAGTTGGTGACCTAGTGTATTTGAAAATTTCACCCATGAGGAGGGTGAAGAGATTCAGAAAGAAGGGGAAGCTTAGTCCCCGTTATGTTGGTCCTTACAAAATTCTTAGTCGTGTTGGTAAGGTAGCTTATGAGGTCAAGTTTCCTTCTGAGTTGTCCTCTGTTCATCCACTATTCCATGTCTCCATGCTTAGAAAGCATATTAGCGATGTGTTGTACTGGTTCCCTTTGTGAGTGCTGATATTCAAGAAAATCTTTCTTTTGATGAGATTTTTGTTGAAATTCTTGATTTCAGTGTCCAAAAACTAAGGAACAAAGAAGTTCCCTTGGTCAAGGTGTTGTGGTGAAACCAATCTGTTGAGGGCGCAACTTGGGAAGCTGAGGAGGATATGCGATCCAAGTACCCGCACCTATTTTCCGCGAACTTCGATCAAGCCGAAGGTACTGTTCTTTCCTAAATCATGCATCTTTGATAAAAGTTGCAGCAGTTTAGATGTCATTTATTATGTGTTCAGCTGTAGTTTCTTGAATTTATGCATTCTATGTTTCTTTCGGAGTGAGAAATGATGTGGTGATGAGTCTAACAAATGGTTTCAGCTGTATGCTCTATACCCTATCTAATCTTGGCATGTCTAGCGTCATTCGAGGATGAATTTTCCAGGGGGGATGATGAAATAGCCCGAGAAATTTTTTATTGAAATTTTGTGCGTAAACGTGTTGGGTTCTATCTTCTAGAATGAATTATGCATTTTCTGTGTGGAATGTCTTAGATTATGACCCACTATTGCATAGAGTATCGACTAATCTTTCCAAAGATATGTGGATCATTCAAAACGGACACCCGAACGACGAGTTATGAACATTCCGATCGAATCATGAACAGTAGTGAACAGTAAAACGTGCAGGAAAAAGTACTGAGGCCTGGCGTATTTTTGCTCCAACTCTAAACGATCATAACTCCTTGTACTTAATTATCTGGGTGATCTACTATATATCAACGGAAAGATCTGGGAGTCCTCTTTCCAATGAAATTGGTTTCATCCAATTTTTCTATCGGATAAAAAAGTTATGGTCGATCTACTTCAGCCTATCAAAAGCAAATTTTTGGGTCAACTTCAAATGATCATACCTCCTCGTACACAATGATCAGGGTGGGTTACTATATATCAATGGAAAGATATGAGAGTCCTCTTTTTAATCAAATTGGTTTCATCCAATTTGGATATCGGAGTAAAATGTTATGGTTGATCTACTTCAGACTATCAAAACAGTCCACCAAAGGACAGATTCGAGAATTATTTGATTTTTAGAGGCCTTTTGGTCATTCCCCCTCACCCAAAATCCGTCCAAACCCTATATTAAAGCCTATTAGAAGCATTTTATGTCATATTTCATCAAATTCACTCAAAAAGAAAACCCTAAGCTCCTACATCTAACTTCAAGAACCTCCAAAGTTCACCATTAATTCTGCAAATTTATTCAAGATTCCAAGTTCCTAGTTCAAGAACCTCCAAAGTTCATCATTAATACTGCAAATTTATTCAAGATTCCAAGTTCCTAGTTAAAGAACTCTAAGAACCATCATTCAAAGGCACGATGTACATCTCAAAAATGAGTATCGATCTAAAGTTCATCATTCAAGGTATGTGGGGTTTTTCAATAAGAACTCTCTTTCGTTCTTGTGCCCAAAAGTAATTTTCTTTATAAAGGCATGATTTTTATTTGTTTATTTATGAATTTGAAGCATGAACACATATCTTATGATGATTATTATGAAATCTTGATGTTTATGATTTTGAAAGATGAATTTACATGTGTGGAGATATAAAGCATGAATCTTGAACGATATTTATCATGATTTTGATATTTGGGTCGTGAATCCCCATTGAAAATTGTTTTTTAATAAAGTGTGTTATAAGCACGTTGATGTTGAATATTTGAAATTTTTTGAATGATTTGACATTTTGGTCTTAATGGAGTTGTTTTGAACTCGAGTGTGAAAGAAATTCATGTGGTTGATTTTGATAGATGGGAAGCATGATGGCTCCCGATATATAGTTATATATTATTGAAATTGTTTTGTTATGGATTATCTTTAAAATGATCTGAGCTAAGTCCGAGAGAAATCATTAGCACCAAGTGGGATGTATAAAGCGACCTTACATCCCTAGAACTACGTGCCCCGTAGGAGTGAGACTGAGGCTGATTTATATTGTGATCACTAGTTTGTATGGATTTGATATCGATAGTCCTACTCTGATGTCAAGGATAGGAGGGTTCTCCCCAATATGGGTTGTACGTTGGACTCCATATAGCTCACATGGTTTATGTCGGTTATAGGATCTCCCAGTGTGTGTGTGTTTCCTTTTGTCTATGGTGAACGGTGAAGTGATTTGAAAGTGGAATTGTGAAAGTTATTCTTTCGAAAGAATTAAATGATATTTACATTATGAGAATTGATATTATTGATGAACTGAAAGTGATTGACAAATTATATGATGACTCACATGTGTTATTGTACCTATTTCATCCTCTCATGATTATGATGATTTTCTTCTGGCTATGTGAGTCTTTCATACATCCTGCATCTTTCTTTTAAATATTTTTGATGATGATGTTTATACAACTGTATACACCCCCATATGCTCGATTCCTTTCCATGGTACTAACCCACATCTTCGGATGTGGGCTGCATGTTCTCAGAATGTAGGTTTAGGTGCTTAGTTCCAGGTTCGACAGTGATTCTTCGGGCACGCTGTTCTACATCCTATGTTGTGGTGAGTCCTCATGTTCCAAGGACATGATGTCTGATGTTAGTTTCACGAAATCATTTATATTTGATAACTGAGTATGAGTCAGTTGGGGCATGTCTCAATGGGTCGCTGGTTTTATTGATTTTCTTAGAGGCTTATCAGATTAGTATAGATGTTGGGAGTTGACTAATAAGTCATATTTTGTTATCTTTCTGAAATTCTTTTATTCTTGGATGATGATTACTCTGTTGATATTTGAGGGTTATTTATGGAAACCCCATTGATTCGTGTTGAACTGAATGAAAATGGCTCAAAGGACTAGCTTGGGGCTACTCATAGCCTCAAGCAACGAGTGACGCTCCGGGACCCGTTTTTGGGGCGTTACATCATTAATTCTCAAAAGAGGGTACTTATTTTTTACTGTGACCTTGTTAAGCTGACAATAGTCAATGCACATAAGCAAAGAACCATCTTTATTTTTCAAGAATAGAACAGGTGTGCCCCAAGAAGAAATACTGGGCCTTTTGAAACTTTTGTGTAAAAAATCTTTGAGTTGCTCGTTCAACTCCTTAAGCTCAGTAGGTGCCATACGGTATGCCAGGATAGAAATGGTACTAGTTTTGGGAAGAAGATCAATCTCGAATTCTATCTCTCTATCAGGAGGTACCCCTGGGAGATCTTTCAGAAAAAACATCTAGAAACTCGTTAACAATAGCGACTAACTGAATAGTTGGAGCCTCGAATTTAGTGTCTTTGACTCCAACTATGTGATAGATGAAACCCTTAGATATTAGCTTTTTGTCTTTGATATAGGAGATAAAATGACTCTTGGGAGATACCGAACCCTTGGAACACTCAAAAACTGGATCATCAGGGAATTGAAACTTGACCACACGGGTACGACATTCTATAGATGCATAATAAAAGTGAAGCCAATCCATACCCAGAATAAGGTCAAAATCCACCATGTCTAAATCTATCAAATCAGCTAATATGACTCTATAAAGAACAGTAACAGGATAATCTCCATACACTTGTTTAGCAACAACTGACTCCCCTACTGGTGTAGAGACTTGGAAAGGCTCAGGAATCTTTTTGGGATTCATTTTGAAATTCACAGCCACAAGTGGGGCCACATAGGATAAACTTGAACCGGGGTCCAACAACACATAAACATCAAAAGAAAAGATACGGAGCATACCAGTAACAACATCAGGACAGTCCTTCTACTCCTGATGGGATGGTAATGCGTAGAATCTGTACTGGCGCTGACCGCCAACAATGCTAGATGAAATGCCCTAAATAGGGGCGGGACGAGGGACAGGAACTGGTGTACTAGTAGTCTATGCCTAAGGTTGGGCATCTCTAGTTCCCTGCCTAGCATACGGAAAATCTCTAAGTCTGTGGCCCTGCTTGCCAAAGCCAAAACAACCCCTCAAATCTGCAAAACACACACCGAGATGATCCCTATCACATTTAGCACAAGGAGGATAACGGGGCCTATTACCAATACTGTTTTGCGACCTAGACATAAAAGACCTGCTCTCTTGCCCCTGCCTATCTCTAGGCATGGGAGCACTAGCTGATGAAGACGCTGGAATAGAGGGACATCTCTAAAACTGATGGCAGTTTCCTCTATGGAACCTAGGCTAACTATACTCATGCTGATCATATCTAGCCCTCATGCTACCCCTTATTCTGTTTCTCTCTCTAATCTTATCCGTCTCTATCTGTTGTGCATGCGTAATCAACCTAGACAGATCCATATCCTTATACAACATCGCAGTCCTACACTCTTTCAGCACCAAACCAGAAATACCTGTCACGAACTTGCTCATACTAGCTTGGGTGTCAGAAATAAAATTAGTGGCATACTTGGCCAACTGGTTGAACTTCAAGCAGTAATCCTTAACAGTCATGGAGCCCTGCCTCAAGTTCATAAACTCCTCAATCTTTGCTTCCCTCATCCCAAGCGGAAAGAACTTTTCCAAGAATGCATCTTGGAACACTTGCCAAGTCATAGGAGCAGCATCCTCACCTCTACCCTTTCTCCACGATACAACCCAGTCATAAGCTATGTCCTTCAACCTGTAAGATTCTAACTCAACACTTTCTTTCTCAAAAACATTCATCACCTGTGTGATCTTTCTCACCTCCTCAAGTTAAAACTGTGGGTCCTCACCTACCATGGACCCATAAAATTCTAGCGGATTCATCCACATTAAATCATAGATCCTAGAAATAGCTACATCACCTTCCTGCTGATTTGCAACTATGGCTTAGTTATTAGCCAAAACATTAGCGGTGATTGCTTAGGATAATGCCTAAAAGGCCTCCCGAAACTCAGCATGAGACACAGTCTCATTCAAAATTTCAACATGTGGGGGTTGCTCATCATCGTTTCTGCGGGCATTTGCTCTTCGGAAAGGCATTTTCTAAAATGGTAGAGCACGAATTATAAGATAAGAGGGACAAATGCAAGAACAATGGAATCTAAAAGAAATAAAAACTTTTTTCTTAAAACGTCTTGTAGCCTCTTCCTCATAGATGTGGCGCGCTACACACCGATGATCAAAACTCTCCTCAACGCGGCTTGTTAGACTCCCTAGGACACCTTTAAAACCTTAGGCTCTGATACCAAGTTTGTAAAAACCCAAAATTATCTCTCGAGATGTCACACGGTACTTAGGGATATAAGTAACCCCAACCTAACCCTTTGAGCCTATCACTTCTCATAATACTCATTCAAGAAGGAATATATAAAAAACTGGCACTGTCATTTCAAATAAAAGGAAATATGAAGATAATACTCGGTCTAAACGACCACAATATTGGAAATCTCAACACAACCATAGTCTGACAACTACTCTGACAAAGCCTCTACTACTCTATGAACTCGAGAGCCATTGGGACACGTCCCCAACTGACTCAAACTGAACTGAACGTAATAACATAAACACTCAAATACTGAAATGTCTGAAGATAGGTCCTCAAACCATGAGAACTCACCACTGTAGAAATGTAAACAAAGGTACTCAGGAATCACTAACGAGGCTGGAACTGAGCACATGAACCTACATTATAAGACAATGTAGCACATAGAGGTATATGTGGATCAGCACTTGCGAATGTACTGAGTATATGGGGGTGTATCCATTTACATAAAACAATATCAATACTCTTTAATCAAATCATGTATGTAAATAGGAATGACTCACACGGATTGAATAAGTCTAAAATATAAATCTCATAAATCATGTAGAATGAAGCATGTAACAAAAATCTCATGAGTCATTATACTTTGGCCTTAAAATCTATTCTCTCCTCTTATTTTCATTACTCATAGGATGAAGGAAGCTTTAAATAATACTTTCAACTCATGCATATATCTCATGGAGAGTAAAACTTCTTTATTGCTCAAGGACTTATAACTCTTTTGAACTCAAACACTTTAAACTCAGAATCATATTACTTTGGTTTAAAAATTGATGATCAACTCTTATTAGTAGAGAAAACTACTTCCTTCTTTGGAAAATACTCAAAAGCAATTCGTTCCCTTTAGAAAATATCTCATCTCAAAGCTTTAGGGAAAATATTCTATTTTAATGAAAAATACTTTAGTTTAGGGAGGTTCTCATAACCGACATAAACCATGCGAGCTACATGGAGTCCAACATCTTGGCCTCCTAAGGAAAAAACCTCACATTGGGGAGAGGCATCATACTCTTGCCAAGGAGTATAACCTCAACTTAGTGATCACTTATCTCAGCCGCAGGCCCAATCATCTCAACCTTAGGCCCAAAATCTCAAACCTATGGTGGCACGTAGTTCTGGGGTAAGAAATCGTGGTAACTTACCCAACTCGGTGCTAAATACAACTTCTTTTAGTTTAACTCTCTCATCTCATTAAAATCCACTGTTAAAATAATCTTATGGTTCATAAGAACCCAATAATCCAATCTGTAATCATATATGGTAGAGTGGATTTCAAAACTCTATGACCATTAGGTCAAAATATTTCTCAATAATCTTAAAATTCTCAAATCATAAGTGCTTATAGCACAATAATTCATAAAATTGCAAGTCTCAAGTAGGGCTTGATGACCCATAGTTCAATCTCAAGTTAAAACTCATCATAATGCATAATAGATAGCATATAGATTCATAATTCATGTAGAATTCTGGAATTTACGGTAATTTATCTCAACATACTCATAAACTTTAATATCTCAAACATTGCAACTATTAACTTCTCAAGGATTAAAATCATGAGGTATAAACCCAACCTCAATTTCTTAAGAAAATATGTAAAAATTATGCCATTAGACTCACAATTCATTGGAAACGTCAAAAGCTTGCAACCAACAACAATGGGTGATAAACCCTAATTCAATTTCATATAAAATCTCATAAGTTGCAGAAAATTATAGTTTAAATAAGCCTTTGGGCACAAGGGTGAAAGGATTACCCATGTACAAAACCCCACGTACTTTAGATTATGAAATTGTATGAACAATCTTGCTTTAAACTCTTCTTCTTACTCTTAAGAGAGGGTTCTTGCAACCCTTAAACTTGAAAAACTCAAATCTCAACTCAATTTGTAGAATCTATGGTGAGTTCTTGGATTTCTTTGAGAAGGCTTTTAGATTTGATCTTGAGGGAGAAACCCTAGATCTTTTGTATTTTGGATAATGAATGAAGCCATTTGCTTCATTTTGAATATATCTAGTTGATAAAAGAGTGGAGAAAACTGAAAATCCCTTTTTAAAATGAGTTAAAAATACAGAACGGGGGTTGCGATGGTCGAATCAATGGTCCATCGCTAGTCTGATGGTTCATCGGAACGTCCGTCGCATGTCGGTTAGAAAAAGAACACACTGCCTTAGTGTGACGGTCAAAGCGATGGTCCGTCACATTCTTGACGATCCGTCGGCCAGGCCGTCGCACTTGGGCCAGGAAAGGGAGTTACGCCTTGGTAGCGATGGTCCGAGCGAAGGTCTATCGCAAATTAGATGGTCCGTCAGATCGTCCATCGTACCTGGGTGATTTCGACAACTCTCAGTAAAGTGGCATAACTTCTCACCCTGATACTGGATTTGGATGAAATTGGTATCATTGGAAAGCTGATTCAATTCTCTACATGGGAAAAAGTCAAATTTACAAAAATTCTATATGGTTTAAACATCAATAACTTGGGAGGTAACTTGTCAATCTTTTAGGGCCAGAATTATACTTCACTTGACATGCTCTAAGGCCCGGACTACGAGGGAACTTTGACGGGTCTTGCATGTACCTTATGAACGTGGGATTTTAATTTGGTGAGAAGGGAATTGTCCAAAGTGCCCTTATTTTAAAAACTAAAACTTAGTCATCAGTGACTACGAGTCACTATACGACTCATAGAATTATTATGACTTGCCACCACGAGTCATAGACAAGATAGTCTCTAGGGCACCTACCCGCTGTTGACCCTACGAATCTTGTAATAGGATCCTAGAACTCGTAGGGTACAATCACAGTAAACACAGAACCCATTTGGGGTAAACTCTGGACATCCTACGATTTGTACCTAATGACTCGAAATGAGTCTTTATGGATCTTAGTGAGCAACTCATACTTAGAGAAGAACTTAGTGACACACTTACTAATTTTTTTATTATTGGGTCCCTAGGACTGTTCAAGACTCCCTACAACTCATAGGGGAAGTCATAGTCAGGACAACGAGGAAAAAATTCAAAAATATTCAATGACCAAAAACTCGAGGAGTTATAGTTTTGAATTTGTTTTGAACAATGTTTTTTATTTAATAATGTTTCCCATGATTTACATATGATTGTTCATGCTTTGATTATGATTTTAAACTGGTATGGTGCATGGGTATGGTGAATAAACTAGGGTATTGTGATTTAACCCAACTTGTGACTTTTAAAGTGGTAATGACCTCAATCCAATATTGTGAAATTGGTTTTGAATATGAAAAATATGTATATTGAAATAATCTTGAAATATTGCACAAAGTGAAATGTTAATGAAACATAATGATTTTGAATTGAACCTTATAGGGTTGTGTAATTCCTCAAGCTAATGCATAATTGAACCAAGGGGCTGTGAATTTCCTCAATGACAAAATTATTTCGGCATGTTGATGTTACATTCCAAGTAAAGTTGGTATAGTGATACCAATAATGTATGCCTAAATGTGTATCATGGTTCAGTAAATGGGAATGTGTGATAAATGATTACATTAGGATTTAAAAAGGGTTGTGTAGTTGAGTCATGAAAGTGGAGGTACCGAGGGACAAATAATCTAAACCGCGGTTATTGACATGGGTCTACACGATCGAGTAGTTTGAGTCTCCTTTACTATTATCATATGATTGGGAGGTTTGAGTCCTCCATATTATATTGCATGATTGGGTGTTTGTGTCAACTTGATATGGCAGGAGGTTCAAGTCCCCCATAGTGCATATGTATACCCTCAGTTCTTGCGGCCATACACACCAGGGCCCTTCCAGCAAATGGAGAGCTGGTCTAATATAGCTCGTGGGTACTTTCTTATGTTATGAAGGTTGAGGTATACAATCCAGGCTAAAGTTTTAAAGTGCACGATAAGTCTTGTTCCCTACCCCAGCACATGATATATATATGTATTTGTATATAATTATGTGTATTGGATTTTAGACTAGTTTTGAATAGTTATTCATGGAACTATTTTATCCCCTATCCCTAAGTGACATGTTAGTGCTCAACCTACTAACCGTCAGAGGATGTTGTATCCTCACGCGATACGAGCACTGGAGATACTTCTACCTTTCCTATATAAAGTTAGGTGGATTGACTCAGTTTATAGGTTTGTTGTAGTGAAGTGGTAAGCTTCCATTGTATGTAAGACTTATAAATTTCATCAGTTCTTATCATTGACTAGAATTAAGAGTTCATATTATATTTATTAACATTTTCACTATCATTGTGAAGGTCGGGGGCATGTCGATCAGAGGCATATCCTGACACTTTATTGATTCTGGTTTTGTTTAGATGGCTTTGTTGTATTACTGTGGACTTGGATAGTAACATTGCTTGGTTGTTTTAACTGATTCTTGACAATTAACTTATCCTAAAGTCTTTGAGTTTATCTTATACTATCTTGTTATATGTTCAAAATTCATTCAACATTGGGGTATTATGTTCTGTTAGTTAGTTATAGGGATGGTCTCCAGTCCTCATTGGACTTAAGATACCCATCAAGGCCAGGCCCTGGTTTAAGTTATGATAAAGTTGGTATCAGATCCAGGTTTGTTGTCATTTGTTATCCACAAAGCCGTGTCAAGTAGAGTCTCTTTTACGGGTATGTAGCACGCCACACTTATAATAGAGAGACTAAGAGGTATGTAGTAATGTTTTCCTTTCTTGTTGCTCTATTTCAGGCTATGGAGTCTAACATCTTGAAATCTCCTATAATCACCATATGTTCATTTTCTAGATCATGCCTTCCAGAAGATCTGATATTCGTGGAAACTCTTTTGTATCGTTTGAGGACAATGTGGGTGAAGATCATCCTACTTAAGGATTTCAAACTCAGTCTAGGGTCGATCCTTCTGATTGCCCTAGTAGATTTCCAACGGTTCCCCTAGCCTTTCTTAGGATCCTCAAGCTGGTGTGTCTAATTTTAAGTTTTGAGAGTCAATCCATTTTCATACCCAGTGTGTGGCCTCTCATACTAAGTATGTTACTTCTATTGCTCTATCCCCTAAGGTCACTAGAATTGGCCAATTTATAAGGTTGAGTCCTTTGAATTTCACTGGTTCTAAGGTTAAGGAAGATTCTCAAATTTTCATTTATTAGATGGAAAAGATTTTTTTATGTTTTGCAGGCTATAATGTGGAGTGTGTGGTATTCACCTCTTACAAGCTGAAGGATGTGGAGTATCAGTGGTATGAAAAATGGGACCAGTCTAGGGGTGTTCAGTCTATTTTTTGGGATAACATCTCTAGTATTTTTCCTAATCGCTTTTTCCCTCAGGAGTTAAGTGAGATAAAGATAAGGAATTCATGAATTTGAAGCAAGGAAGGATGACAGTAAAGGAGTATGCCCTAAAGTTTCATCATCTATCACAATATGCTCCAAAATTAGTGTCTAGCATGAGGGCTAGAATGAAGAAGTTATCTTTTGGGTTGTCCCATGAATTGGTATTGGAATGCAAAGCTGCTTTGCTGCACAAAAACATTGACGTCTCCAGGTTGGTGGTGTATATACAGCAGGTTGAGAAGGAAAAGAAGAACCAGGTTGAGATAAGTGAAAGGTAGAAAAACAAGTCCCGATAATTGGATTAGTATGGTGGTCAGCAACAGAGTGGTAGAGATTGTGAAAAATGGTTTAAGAAGAAGCGGGGCAATTCTAATTCCTATTCTACCGCTTGTGCTCCTAATCTAAAGTTGTTGGGTGATCATCGTTTTCAGAATATTATGGGTCCAAGGGTACAGGATGCTCAGCCTCAAGCTAGTAATTTGTAGATTTTGTAGTTAGGTGCATCGTGGTGTTTTTGAAGAAGGGAGGAACAAGTTCTTTAAATATGTATAAATTTTTCAACTGCTGAGAGATTGTCTTTTAAGGGTTACTTCTGGAGAAAATAATATTTTTGTTACTACTCTATTAGCTCTTATACCAAAGAGTGCTACTTTTACTTCTAGCTTTGGTACTGGACGAAACCGTGTATATGCTCTTGACACTCGCCAGGATTCTGAGGTGTCCCCAGATGTTTTTACTGGTATGCTCAAACTTTTATCTCGTGATGTATATTATCTACTTGATACCAGTTTTACCCTCTCTCATGTGACCCCTTATGTGGCTCTCTATTTGGGTTTTGACCCTGAGTGTATTCTGAATCCCTTCTCTGTGTTCATCCCAATGGTTGACTCCATTATGGATAGAAAGGTTTGTAGGGGTCGTGTGATGTTGATTTGTGGTAGGGAAACCTTGATGGATCTAATAAAGTTGGACATGTTACACTTTAATATGATTTTAGAGATGGATTGGTTGCATTCGTGCTATGCGTCTCTTGATTGTCAGATCCAAAGGGTCAGTTTCCAATTCTCTAATGCGTCGATGATAGAATGGGAAGGTAGTTCCCTAGTTCCTAAGGAAAGATTCATTTCATATCTTAGAGACCAAAATTTAATTTCCAAGGGGTGCCTCTATCACTTAGTGCATGTTAAGGATTCTAGATCTAAAGGTTCATCTTTGCAGAATATCCTTGTTGTCTATGAAATTCCCTAGGTGCTCTCTGATAATCTTCCTGGTGTTCCACCCAATTGGAAAATCGATTTTGGAATTAATCTTCTTTCAAACACTCATCCTATTTCTGTCCCTACTTACAGAATAGCTCTGACTGAGTTGAATGAAACTCAAAGAGTAGTTGAAAGATCTTCAAGATAAGGGGTCCACCCTAGTGTTTCTCCTTGGGGTGCTCCGATTCTATTTGTGCGTATAAAGGATGGTTCCCTACAGATGTGTATTGACTATCACAAATTATACAAGGTGATCGTGAAGAATAAGTATCCCCTTTCGAGGATTAATAATTTGTTCAATCAGCTTTAGGATGCTAAGTTTTTTTCTAAGATTGTGTGATAAATTTTTTTTAAGATTAACTTTCGATCGGGTTACCATCAGTTAAAGATTAGAGAGGTGGATATCCCTAAGACTATTTTTCGAATCTGATATTGTCATTTTGAGTTTTTACTATTGTCATTTGGTTTGATAAAGCCCTGGAAGCATTCATGGATCATATGAACTGGGTTTTCCATTAGTTCTTGTATTTGTTCATGATTTTATTTGTTGATGAAATTTTAGTGTATTCTAAGGATGTCATGCCATTCACCTCTATTTAGTGTTGCATACCCTTACAGAGCAGCAGTTGTATGCTAAATTCTCTAAGTATGAGTTTTAGTTGAATGTTGTAACTTATCTAGGACATGTTGTTTCCAGCGACGAATCATGGTGGATCTACAAAAGGTTGTTGTAATGCCTTGGGTTTTTGGTCCTTGGAAATTTCCTAGAATTTTGTACTTATTGCCCTGGTTACGACTAGACCCTATGAGTCTTAGGGTGTCCAAATGAGTCATTGGGATGAGTCGTAACCAAACCAGTAAATTTATGGCTAGATTTTGTTTTGAGTACGAGTGGCTTTCTAAGAGCCCCAAGGAAATATTATGAGTCGTTAGATGTAATCGTAGGGTGTCCAGTGTATACCCTAATTTGGGTTCTGTGTTGATTACGACTGGACCTTATGAGTCATAGGGTCCCATTATAATTCTTGTGGCTGAGTCATAAGGTCAATAGCATAGGGTGCCTTTGTGGTACTGTCTTAGTTATGACTCATGGTGACGAGTTGTAAGGAGTGTCTACGAGTCATGGGTTGACTCGTAGTCAAGGGTGACACTTTTCATATTTTAAGTTGAGGGTATTCTGGATATTTCCCCTCTTAGCCAAATTAAAACCCACATCTTATAATATCTTTAGGGTGTTATTAGCGCTCAGAAACATAGTAAGTTACTTCTGAAACACTCTAAAAGTCTCTCTATATTCCCTGAAGCAAGTCAAGCTAGGGTTTCATCAAGTTGGTCATCTAAGGGCTCAAGGGTCGATTTCACCCTAAATTTCTTAGTGTTTAAGGCATGTTAATCTTCCCTCATTGTTAACTTGTTAAAAGCATGTGTCATAAAGTATTATTCATGAGATGTTTGTGATAGTTTTGAAATAAAGGTTAGGGGTTTTGAATGTTTATGAATTAAAAAATGTTTCTCATGATTTATATATGATTTTCATGCTTTAATTATGGTTTTGAACTTGTGGATGTATTGGTATGTTGAATAAACTTGGGAATTGTGAATTTCCCAAATTTGCAAGTTTTTAAGTTGTTATAACCCCAACCTTATAATATGAAATTGGTTTTTATAATGAGAAATGTGGTAATTTGTAAAATTGAACTAGTCTTGAACTATTACATGATATAAAGAAATATTTTAAACATAAAGTCCTAATTTAATTAACAAAAGGAGTCGGTGTTCCCCTACCTTATATTAACAAAAGAGAAAGTTAGGTTCCCCAAGTCAATGGAAAAAATTTGGGCATGTTGTTATTACCTTGCAAGTGTAGTTGGTATGACGATACCAACAATGTATGACTTATTGTGGTATGGTTCAATGAATGGGAATGCGTGATACTTATTTTAATTGGGCTATAATAAGGGTTGTGCAACTGAGTCGTGAAAGTGGAGGTCCGAGTGACCAATACTTGGAACTGCATTTGCCTATGTGGGGGTCAAAGTGACTAGGAAGGTTCAAGTACCTCTCATTATTATTTCATAATTATGGAGGTTCGAGTCCCTCATAAATCATCACATGATTGGGTGCTTAAGTTACCTTAGTATATGTTGGGAAGTTCGAGTACCCCATGTGCATATATATGAGATTATTCTCCAGTTTGTACAGCTACATGCACTGAGGCCCAACCAGGGGGTAAGATCTGGGCCTATATAGGCCGTGGGTACTATTATATGACGTTTGAGCTACACAAACCAGGCTAAAGTTTTAAGTACATATTATACCTCATTCCTTATCCCGACATATAAAGTATATATGTACATGATTTTGATTATGTGCATTGTCTTTTAATGATTTTAAACTATTGATCAAGTCATTATGTTATCCTTATTCACGAGTTACATGCTAACATTCACCCCTCTTATCCCTAGTGATGCAGGAATTGGCCATACTTCTACTCCTCTTCCTCAATGATTAGGATTTAAGATCAGCTCGAGAGTTAACATTAAAGTGGTGAGCTTGTGTACATTGAAAGTCTACCTTTCATGTTTTGTTCTCTTATATCACAGACTATTTATACTTATTTTTGTCTATAGTTGGGGGAATATCCCAAGACTTCATTGATATTCAGTTTTGGTTCATTGTTTAGAAACTTTGTTTAGACTACCATTGTTATTAGGCGGTTTCGGTTAGTTGTTTAACCGATCGTCGATCGGTGGTTATAGAAATAATTTGAATTTCCTTAAATTTCTTGCACTCTATCTTTTTACATGTTCAGAATTCATTCGATACTGGGTGTGTTATGTTTGGTTTTGGTAGGTGCAGGGGGTGATCTATGATCTACATGGGAATTGAGACACACGTCATGGCCACCTTGGTTTGGGTTATGACAATTGCGGTGTTTAATAAATAGCCTACACCCATGACACCAATCGATATTCAGAGCTTCTTGGGTTTAGCCGGTTATTATAGAAGGTTTGTGGAAAGTTTTTCTTGTATTACTTTTCTATTGACTAAGTTAACTCAGAAGAAGGTAAAGTTCTTATTGTCTAATACTTGTGAGGGTAATTTTGAGAAGTTGAAGGATAAGTTGACTTTAGCTCTGGTCTTGACTCTACCTAAGGATACTGATAGTCTTGTTGTCTATTATGATGCATCCTGGGTAGGACTGGGTTGTGTGTTGATACAGCATGGAAAGGTGGTTGCATATGCTTCAAGACAGTTAAAGGTTCATGAGAAGAATTATCCTACTCATTATTTGGAATTGTTATCGATGGTATTTGCATTGAAGATCTATCGACATTATTTGTATAGGGTCTAAGTAGATATTTATTCTCGTCATTAGAGCTTACAATACGTGTTCACACAAAATGAGCTAAATCTCAGGCAAAGAAGTAGATTGAGTTTCTAAAGAACTATGACATGAGTCTCCACTATCATTCAGGTAAAGCTAACTTAATTGTTGATGCTCTTAGCAGGTTGTCCATGGGGAGCTATTCCCATGTGGATGAGGAAAAGCGGGATTTGGTGAAGGATATTCACCGTTTGGCTAATCTTAGAGTCTATGAGGATGGTGGTTTGATTTTTCAAGAGGTAGTGAAGTCATCTCTTGGTGCATAGGTAAAAAAGAAGCAAATGTTGGATCCTATCTTGATGTAACTCAAGAAGGATATGGGTATGAAGAAGGTGATGGGTTTTAAGATTAGTGGTGATGGTATCTTGAGGTACCAAGGTAGATTATATGTTCCTAATGTTGATGGTTGTGAGTTAAAGAATTTTGGATGAAGCTCATGAGTCACGATATATTATTCATCCCGATTCGATGAAAATGTATCATAATCTTAAGGAAATTTATTAGTGGAATAGTATAAAGTAGGATGTGGCCAATATTGTCGCTAAGTGCATAGTGTGTCAGCAAGTGAAAGTGGAACACTTGAGGCCTGGTAATTATTCCAAGAAATTGAGATGCCTATGTGGAAATGGGAAATAATTAATACCGATTTTGTTAACGGTCTTCCTCGATCTCTTCATCAATTTGATTTGATTTGGGTCATCATGGATAGGTTGATTAAGTTTGCTCATTTCTTACCAGTAAGGACTAATTACTCTTCTAAGGATTATGCCAAGTTATTCATTGAGGAGATCGTGAAGTTGCGTGGTGCTCCAATGTCCATCATATTTGATTGAGGTACTAAGTTTTCTTCTTATTTTTGACGTTCCTTTGAGTAAGGTTTGGGGCCTAAGGTAAGCCTTAGCACCATTTTCCACCCATAGGCAGATGGGAAAGCAGAGAGAACTATTTATACTTTGTACGATATGCTAAAATCTTGTATGAATGACTATGGTGGTAGTTGGGTTGACCCACTTATCTCTCATGGAATTTGCCTACGACAACAGTTATCACTCTAGGATTGGTATGGATCTATTTGAGGCCTTGTATGGCAGGAGGTGAAGGTCTCTAATTGGGTGGTTTGAGGTTGGTAAAAATAGGTTATTTGGCCCTGATTTGGTTCTCCAAGCACTGGAGAAGGTGAAGGTGATTTAGAATAAGCTTAAGACCGTCCAAAGACGCCAAAAATCCTATGCGGATGTAACACGGAGGGAGTTCGATTTTAATGTTGGTCACTGAGTGTTCTTGAAGGTATCTCCCATGAATAGCATGATGCAGTTTGGGAAGAAAAGGAAGCTCAACCCTCGTTATGTTGGTCCGTATTTGGTTTTGGAGAAGGTTGGTAATGTTGCTTATGAATTGGAATTACCTTCTAGTTTGAGGTCCATCCATCCAGTCTTCCATGTCTCGATGATGAAGAAGTGTATGGCTGATCCTTCATTGGTTGTTCCTTTTGAAGGTGAGGGAATTTCAAATTTCTTATCTTATGGGGAAGTTCTGTTGGAGATCTCAGATCGACAAGTTCGTTGGTTGCCGACGAAAGATGTGTCTATGATAAAGGTTTTTTGGAGGAACCAAAAGTATGAGAAAGCTACTTGGGAAGCCGAGAAGAACATAAAGTCCAAGTATCCGTTCCTATTCCTTATTTCAAAAAATCATGCTTAAGGTATGTGTGATCTTAATATCGCTATTTTCTATCTTTATTAAAGGTAAGTGTGGGTGTGTTTCTGTGTTGAATCATGCTAAAGGATGCCTTGACCTATCATTTGAGGATGAATGATCCTAAGGGGGGAGAATGAAACACCCCAGGAGTTGATCTCTGAGAATTTCTAAAAAAATTTACTAACTGTCCTGACTACGACTTACCCTATGAGTCATAGGGAGCCTTGACGAGTCATTAGACTCAAATCATAGCATAAATAGTGTGTGTGTGGCTAAGTTTTGTTCTGAGTATGAGTGGTTCAGTATGAGTCGTAAGGACTCATTAATAGTCGTGATGTGAAAATCATAGGTTGTCCAGTGTTTAACCCAAATAGTTTCTATATTGACTACGACTAGACCCTACGAGTTGTAAGGTACTATTATGAGTCATATTAGTTGAGGCATAGGGTCAATAGTGTGTGTGTGCCCTTTGAACTATCTTGGCTACGACTAGTGATAATGAGTCTTAATGAATCCCTACAAGTTGTACAGTGATCCGTAGACACTGATGACTAAATTTCTGTTTTTAATTTGAGGGCACTTTGGACAATTCCCTTCATACCTAATTTAAAACTCACGTTCAGTAAGTCCAGGGGGTTATTTCTCATTCATAACGTGATTAAATACTCAAAGAACTCTCTCAAATTATCTCAAGTAAAACACTTAGGGTTTCCAAGAAGTATGTCATCCAAGGGATCAAGGATTGAATTCTTTCCGTGAAACTTGGTATTTCAGGCATGTTACTCTTCCCTAATTGCTAATTTTGTAAGAGCATATCTTTTAAAGTGTTGTTCATATGGTATTGATGATGGTTTGAAACATGGGTTGAGGGTTTTGAATGTTTATTTTTGAATAATATTTCCCATAGTTTACATATAATTGTTCATGCTTTGATTATGGTTTTGAACTGGTGGAGTGCATAGGCATGGTGAATAAACTAGGGGATTGTGATTTCCCCTAACTTATGAATTTTGAAGTGGTAATGACCTCTAACCCATAGTGTGAAATTGGTTTTGAATATGAAAAGTATGCATATTTAAATACACTTTAACTATTGAACAAGATAAAAAGTTAATGAAGCATAATGATTTTTAGTTGAACCTTATGGGGTTGTGTAATTTTCCAAGATAATGCATAATTGAACCAAGGGAGCTGTGAATTCCCCAGATGACAAAATTGTTTCGGCATGTTAATGTTACCTTGCAAGTATAGTTGGTATGCCGATACCAACAATGTATGCCTAATTATGTATCATGGTTTAATGAATGGGAATATGTGATAAATGATTTAATTGGGCTTTATTGAGCGTTGTGTAACTGAGTCATGAAAGTGGAGGTCCCTAGGGACCAATACGGGAAACCACAATTTTTGACGTGGGGATTTACATGACCAGGTGGGTCGAGTCCCATTCATTATTATTATATGATTGGGAGGTTTGAGTCCCTTATATTATATTACATGATTGGGTGTTTGTGTCACCTTGTTATGTCGGGAGGTTCGAGTCCCCCATAGTTTATATGTATACCTTCTGGGTTGTGCGCCAACATGCACTGGGACCTTACAGTTAGGGGAGAACTGGGCCCATATAGCCCTTGGGTTCCTTCATATTTTATGACGGTTGAGGTACACAATCCAGGCTAAAGTTTTAAAGTGCATGCTAAACCTTGTTCCCTACCCCAGCACATGAGATATATATGCATTTGCATAAGATTATTGTATTGGATTTTGGACTTTTTTATGAATGGTTATCCATGGCATTATTTTATCCCCTATCCTTGAGTTACATGCTAGTGCTCAACCCACTAACCATCTCCGAACGTTGTATCCCCATGCAATGCAGGCACCAGAGATACTTCTACCTTTCCTGCGTAGAGTTAGGTGGACCGACTTGGTTCATCTATTCATTGTGGTGAAGTGGTGAGCTTCCATTCTCCAGAAGACTTAGACATTTCATTTGTTCATATCATAAACTAGAATTGAGAGTTCACCTTATCATTAACATTGTCATTATCATCGTAAGGGTCGGGAGCATATCCCGATATTTTATTGATTCTGATTTTGTTGAGAAGGCTTTGTTGGATTACTGTAGACTTGGGTGGTGACGTTGCTTGGTTGTTTTATCCGGTTGTCGTCCATTGAATTATCCTAAAGTCTTCGAGTTTATGTTATACTATCTTGTTATATGCTTGGAATTTATTTGACATTAGGGTATTGTGTTCTATTGGTTAGGCGTAGGGGTGGTCTATGGTCCTCGGTGGACTTGAGATACCCGTCACGGTCAGACCCTGGTTTGAGTCGTGACAAAATCCCACACCCTCCTTGGTCAAAGCCAAAATATGAGCTGAAGTCAGCAAATCCTTGAGCTTTTCAAAGCTCGACTCAGAAGCATTAGACCATAAAAAAAAAATCTTCGTCTGAGTCAACTTAGTCAACGGAGCTGCAACAGATGAGAAACCCTTACAAAACGCCGATAATAACCTACCAAGCCAACAAAACTCCGAATCTCGGTAGGACAAGTAGGTCTAGCCCAATCACAAAACACTGCAACCTTGGCTGGATCAACCATAATACCTTCCTTAGGCACCAAATGACCCAAGAAAGAAATAGACTCTAGCCACGACTTCTTATCTCTCAATCTCTAAAGCACAATCTGCAAATGCTCTTCATGCTCAGCCTTACTCTTGGAATACACCAAAATATCATCTATAAATTCAATAACAAAGGAGTCGAGATACAGTCGAAACACCCTATTCATTAACTCCATGAAAACGGCAGGGGCATTAGCCAACCCAAAGGTTATGACCAAGAATACACAATGACCATATCGAGTTTGAAAATCTGTCTTTGGAATATTCAAAGCTTTAATCTTGAATTGGTGATAACCGTACCTCAAATCAATCTATGAAAACACTGAAACAGCCTAAAGTTGATCAAATAATCATCAATGTGAAGATAGGGATACTTATTCTTAATAATCACCTTGTTCAACTGCAGATAATCAATACACATCCGTATAGACCCATCCTTCTTCTTCACAAATAAGACAGGCGCACCCCAAGGTGATACACTAGGTCAGATAAATCCCTTATCCAAACACATAGGAGAAATTCAATCTGAGGTCAAATAATAGATGTAGGTCTAAAATAAATGGGGACGACACTTATGATCACAGCATTTGAAGCCTCTTCCTCAGTTCTGGATGGTATAGCATAGCACTGCCCACAACCGCTAACTGCCTGGCCCACAACCACCCCTACGAGGTCTACTACCTCTTTCCCTCACACTTATAGTAGCATCCCTACCCCTCACAACTAAAATAGGAGTAGCCTAAATCACACGGTGGGGACAATCTTTGGCCACATGGCCAATCTCATTACACACATAGCAACCTTTATGACTCACCTCAACAGAAAAAGATACAGTTGGGCCTGAACGGCCACCATGAAGTGTTGGACCAAAAGATCAACCACCAGAACAATACAAGGCCTCTTGCACTGTCCTACCCTGATATCCACAAAAACCTCTAAAATCTCTACCCCAAGAAAGATGACCTCTGAACTAACCAAAATGGCATATCTTCTTGGCGCCACCCTAAGATACTCGAAAAGTACCCTCTATCATCTTGTCATGATCAACAATACTCTGAAAAGAAGCCCTAAATACAACCATCTGAGACGTAGCCAACTAAAAAGAGATATCTAGACCCTTCACAAACTTCCAAATCTTCTCAAACTTAGTGGAAATACTAGCATAGAAATATCAAGAAAAGTCATGGAAGTGTTCCTCATACTCTGCTACAGTCATGGAGCCTTGATCCAGTCGGTCAAACTCATCATGATTCATATCCCTCAAACTATAACGGGCAAATTTTTCAAAAAAAGGCATCAGAAAATTGATCCCAAGTTCACTTAGGAGCATAAAGAGATCTACAACCAACAAACGACCTGCACCAATCTCTTGCAACATCTCTTAACTGATATGTAGCATTTGTCACTCTATGAGACTTAAAAGAACCTAAGTTATGCAGGTTTTCCAACAATTTTCCAAGAACTCATAGGTATCCTCTCTTACAACACTACTAAATCTAGGAGGACCCAAATGAGTAAATCTTTCTAACGTCTTCTGATCCTCAAATGACATCACCGTACTAGAAATAAAAGGAGAAATGGTAAATCTAGTAGGCTGAGATCTTATCTAAGAGGGTAACATTGATGAAGGTTGAACTCCCGATCCCGGTACAACATACTTAAATATTGGCGCTAATAGAAGAATAGTACTCGGTGTCTGAGGATTACCCAAAATACAAGTAGGTGCCACACGAGGGTCCATACTAGGAGTTGAGGAAGACCTGACATGACCAAAAGAGAACCCTCTAAGCGGGTTAACAACTGTACCAACAACCCTACCAAAACTGGGGTAGATGAACTCTGAGGTACTGGGACTAAACCTACACCTACATCCTACTCCATACAAATCTCAAGGGAGAGTCCCCTAGAACTCCTCCTAGGTAGGGTTGATCTACGAATTTGTCCACTCCCTCAAGTCTTTCTAAGACTCAAGGCTCGTTTTTTGGGAGAAGGCTCTACATCTCTAACCTCGCGGGACCTAGTCAACACCATCTGTGCAAAAAGAGTAAAACATAACTTAGAACACAAGGTATATAAGAAATTCACACGATAAGGTGTAAAATGAAGAAAGATTCCAAAAGACATGTTATAGCCTCTCAAAGATAGACATGGATGTCTATGTACTGATCCATGAGACTCTATTAAATATCCCATTCTTACGCCGTTGAGACCAATGAAACCTGGTTTCTTTGATATAAATTTATCACGGCCCAAAAATATAAGGGTCGTGATAACACTTGTTGCAGTGAATCTTAACAAGTAATTCTATCATCCAAACTGATACACACATGGGAAAATATAGAAATACCCCCAAGGTAACGCTTCTAGAACGAAATTGAACAACATAGATATGATAAAAGTGGAAAGAATAAAATTAAAATATGTAGCCATATCTCCTAAAACCTTGTGTCAATAGTATAAGAACTTATCTAGTACAACTTGAATCCAAATAAAATACATAAGATGTCTAATTACATAAGAAAACTCTATCTTCAAAGTGAAAGTAACGACATAGTCTATGAAAAAAGGTAGTAGAATACATATAGATGCTGAAGGTCCACCACTATCTTGAAAGCGCCAAATCTCACTCGAATCAACCAAGCTGGAGTGCACTTGAACTAGCACCTGCACCAAAATAGCGCAGTAGGCATGAGTACAATCCACTTGTACTCAGTAGGTATCATAAGTCAACTGAGCAAAGTAGAAAATAAAGCATACAAAATACATACTAAGGGCACATCACCTGGAATCAGAAAATATTCCATAATGGTAGCCCACACCGCTTGCACTAAAAGCTCTAAAATATCAACATATAATACATCAACACACCAAATAGGGATAAAAATATAAACAATATCACATACAAGTAGAACAAAAGAGGTACATGTATATTCAAGATCATCAAGTACAAATAGAGGAAGATAGAAAAATGAGATAATAACAAGTAAAGATATAGAACAAATAGATAGATGACAAGTCAATATGGAAATACAAGCACAACATAAATACAATAAAACAAGTACAATGTATATGATGATGATGATGATGTACGAGGTTGGCACACAGACTTGAGGTTGGCACATAGCCTTGAGTTTGGCACACAACCTTGAGGTTAGTACACAGCCTTGAGGTTGACACACAATCATTGAGTCTTATCTGACATAATCCTTCAGAGAAGGTCAAAATATCCAATATTTGATACTAATATTTAGTATTTTCTAGTTTTTCCATATTTTCAGTGTTTCTAGTATTTCCAAAGCACATGCATAACATAAGACACAAATCAAGTACATATACATGACAACCAGTAAATATAAAGCAATAAAACAAACAAATGAAATTATGTGTATGATGACATGAGAATGATGGTGCAATGTTCACAACCATACAAATGAGTATTTCCACAAAAAATCTACATGGTGTATTTCCATGACCAATTCATATGATGTATTTCCATAACCAACCACAATGTTACAATTCCACAACCATGTGAGCCAATAGCCATTCACTATTTCCATTATCCATGAATTTTTCACATGATTCATATGCCCACAAAGTATGAATATATCACAATATGCCAAAGGCACCATAATAGGCATTTCTTGCAACAATAATTATTTACATTTATTACAGGATATCAACACCATATAAGACCTTACATGATCAGACATATCAAATGATATCTCAGATTCAACAATTACATCATATTTAGGACCCCACACAATCAATACCTATAGATAACCATATTTTATGATTAGTTCTCCCCTTAACATATATTTTGGTATACAAATTAACTATCCAGTCTAGTTAAAAGAGATAGGTCATAACCTATCTCAAAGGCCAAAATTGATATGATACATTTTGATTTCAAAGTCCTACTCCTCATAAACGATCCCAAAATTAACTACAAATATGAAATATAAAATCTACACATCAAAAAAAAAACAATGATACCCATATTGTCTATTTTTAGTTTGGGGTCAAAACTGACCCCTTGAAATGGTTTTTAAAAAAAGAAAGGCAAAATCATAATTTTACTTCAAAAACATATTTTCCATACTTTTAGGAATCTACAATTGAAAACCCAAGTCAAGTCGAGTAAAAAATGAGGTTTACAATAACAAAAACAACAACAAACCCAGTATATTCCCACATATTGGGGTCTGGGGAGGGTATACTGTACGCAGTCCACACCACTACCTCAAAAGAGGTAGAGAGGCTATTTTCGATAGACCCCCGGCTCAAAATAAAAGAAAGTATACAGAAGCATCCAAAGCATAGAACATGATAAAATAGCATAGGTATGACATCCACAAAAAAACTTTACATTGCCAAAAAAAGGACACCAAAGTCCACCTAATTACTGACTACTACTCATCCACACCCTTATCCCTCTATCCTAATGTTTTTTCTCCATATCTTCCTATTTAGGGTCATGTCCTCAGCTAGTTGTAACTGCTTCATGTCATGTTTAATCACTTCTCTCTAGTATTTCATTGGCCTACCCCTACCCCGCTTGAAACCATCCAAGGCTAACCTCTCACACCTACGAACTGGGGCATCCGTGCCCTTCCTCATCATATGACCAAACCATCTCATCCTTATTACCCACATTTTATCCTCCACTGACTCCACTCCCACCTTCTTCCGATCAATTTCATTCCTAACCCTATCAGCCCTTGTGAATCCACACATCCAATGCAACATCCTCATTTCCGCCACCTTCAATTTTTGGATATAAGAATTCTTAACCGGCCAACACTCCGCTCCATACAACATAGCAGGCCAGACTGCAACTCTATAAAATTTGCCTTTCAGCTTGGGGGCACCTTCTTATTGCATAAAATTCCCGAAGCGAGCCTCCATTTCATCTAACCTACCCCAACACGGTGAGAGACATACGCATCTATCTCCCCATTTCCCTGAATCATAGACCCGAGATACTTAAAACTCTCTCTCTTGCAAACCGCCTGAGAATCCAACTTCACTACCACCTCCTCATCTTGACTCGAGTCACTAAACTTGCACTCCAAGTACTCCATCTTGGTCCTACTCAACCTAAAACCTTTGGCCTCCAGGGTTTTTCTCCAAGACTCCAGCTTATCATTAACCCTTGTCGCAACTCATCAAGCAAAACTATATCATCCACGAAAATCATACACCAAGGCACCTCGCCTTGTATATTTCGTGTTAGCACATCCATCACCAAAGTGAATAAAAATGGACGAAGAGTTGATCCCTGATGAAACCCTGTCAAGACTGGGAAATGCTCTGAATCTCCTCCCACTATCCTTACCCGAGTCTTCACTCCCTCAAACATGTCTTTAATCGCTTTGATGTATGCTACCAGGACCCTCTCACCTCCAAGCATCTCTAAAGAACCTCCCTAGGAACCTTGTCATAGGCCTTTTCCAAGTCAATAAACACCATGTAAAGGTCCCTCTTCCTCTCTCTATACTGCTCTACCAGTCTCCGTATAGGGTGAATTACCTCAGTCGTGTAGCGACTAGGCATAAAACTAAATTGATTCTCCGAAATAGATTCAATCTTCCTCAACCTTCGCTCTTCCACCCTCTCCCAAATCTTCATCGTGTGACTCAACAACTTAATACCCCAGTAGTTGTTGCAACTCTGAATGTCACCCTTGTTCTTATATAATAAAAAATCAAAGAAAAATCATTTTTAAGCTTTACCGGGTAAGATCTTTGAAATTCATGTTAAAATCAAGAATCAAAGTTTTTTTTACGATTAAATTAATGAAAAACTAGTAATTATAGGATTAGGCACATTATTCAAGTGAAAAGGGGTTAAATTTGGGGATAAATCAAGTAATACGGTTTTTAGGATTTAGAACAATTAAATCAAGAATTAAATTAACAAAAGCATGAAACATCACCTTAAATCCATAGAAGAATCAAAAAATAGACATTAATCTAGCTTCCCAAGTACCCCACAAACTTCACTTTTAAACTCTCACACTATTTTAGGGTTTAACTCTCACGAGATAAGGTGAAAAAATAAGCAAAATCGGGCAAAAAGGGCCTATGTATACTTGCACCAGGTTACCAGCTACTTAAAGCATAAATCATCCTCCTTAAATGAGTTTTACCATTTGTGCTCCAGATTGGACCAGCAACCTGGTGCACCAAATTTCTATGTCTAGAACGGACTTCAATAGAGTGCCCAGGATTTGTTTAGAGTCTGATTTTCACAAACAAACTATGTAACCACACTAAATTTAATGCTTTGGACTCAATGGTGATATCATTTTTTTTAAAATATTGTTTTCATAGAGTTGAGCCTCGAAACCCAAAATCACAATTTTCTAAATCAAGGGTCAAAATGAGATTTAAAAGTTGCGAAACCATACTAAATATGTTACCATCCTAAAATCAATGTTTCAAATCTGTTGGTGTAGTTTGTTTAGACATTTATCGCATGAATCAAAGATAAACACAAAATTCCAAAATAAGGCTCTCGTAGCTACCAAAAAGTAAAATATCATATAAATGGTACCAAAATACATTAGTAATCGTGCCAATCACCCCCACACCCCAGAAATACTATAATACAACTATGGAGAGGGGTAAACTAGTTAAATAATACAAAATCACAAATATCAGATATTTTATCTAATTTCAGGTCGTTACACCTTTTTACTTTGACTCAATTTACTTTATCTTGTATCTTATCATATTTGAATTATGACTTAGCTCAGTCGACTGATGATGCCTACAGATTACCCATGGTTTTGGTACTCATACTATAATTCTATACATTTTTAGTGCAGATCTATGTATTAGTAGCCACCACTAATTTGACGATCATGATGAGTTAATTTTTGAGATAGGGTGAGCTCCCAAGTCATATTTGCTCTTTTTCCTTCGATTCATTTTCGAGACAGATTATATTTGACTATTCAGTTCTTGTGGTTTATTTATAGTAGCTTTTGTACTGATATTACTGAGTCTTGGGATGGTTGTTGACCCTTTATCTATCTATTAGATTGTTTTGACTGCTTTATTGCCGTTTTAACACTTTAAATGTTAATTTTTGGTTTTTAGTCCATTTTTCACCAAGTTATCCCATTGCGTGTAACTTCGGGCTACAGTATAGCTTACCTACTAGTAGGATAAAGTAGGTTTCATCATGACTTGCAAATTGAATCGTGACATATGATGATTTGGCGAATTATAGATTAATTTAATACCTTGGATAGTCGGTATGGTGGTTCTCGCCATCACTTTAGATTAGGGACATTTATCAATGACGCTTGCTGAGTCCACATGTATTTTCACACTAAACCTTGCATTTCTTTCTTTTTTTCTAGTTTTCTACACTCCGAGCAGGTATTGGATCAGGTAGTAATTTGTAGATCATTTGTTTCTATATTAGCATTGCAGATATCGAGGTAGTGGCAGATGGACTTCAAGTTTACCCTGATCTCTTCCTTACTATCTTCTGCATACTTTCACATACAAGATATCTTTGTATATTTGTTACAAATCTGCATTAGATGTTTGTATATCTGGCAACTTAGACTTGGAGATGTATCGTGAATATTATTCTTTCTTTTTTATATATTTTGAGTTTATTTCTCTGGCCTTCCACTTCTATATTCTTAAATTATGTTTTTGGATTGGGATAAGTTTACCTATACTATATGGTGCACAGGTGCCATCATGTGCTTATTTTGTGTTGTGACATCTTCCTCCACTAGCACCACCACCATCATTACCACTTCTTCCTAATCCACCACCACCACCACTATTTTCTTCTCCAACCCTACCTCTGACTCTTCTTCGTCTTTCTCCTACATCACCATCACTATTAACACCACAAGAACCGCCACCTTCTTCTTTAGTATCACCAACCAATACCAACACCTCCATCTTCACCATAACTACCATCTTCTTCATAGGCTTCTCCTCCTCCATGTTTTTTCTAGAAATTAAACAATTATCGAAGTTGTTGCAGCAATAATTGAAGTTGTTCTAACAACTACAAATGTTGCTACAGCAACTTCGATAGTTGCTACAACAACTACGATAATTGTTGTAATACAACAATTAGTAATAGTTGCTACAATAATTACCGTAGTTGTTGCAGCAATTATTATGTAACTATTTTAGAAACTATCGTAGTTGCTGAAGTGACTGTTGTAGTTGCTTAATGTTTTGCATTTTTCTTCAATCAAATTTAAAAAGAAAACAAAAAGTTCTCAATTTTTTTAAACTAGTCCATAACAATTTTTTTAAAAGGAAAAAACGTAGAAGAACAATGATAAACACGAAAAGGAAAACGAAGAAGAAAAGACAAAGGAAGATTAGACCTGGAAAGAGAAAGAAAAAAATAAGGAAAAGAATATGGGGATAAAGAAATTTGGAGAGAAAAAAAAAAGAACGAAAAGACAAGGGGGGGAATTTTAATTTTGAAATGGAAGAAAACTCTTTTTAAAATTATAAATTTTAAAAATTACACTCTATACCCTAATTAACTTAATCTGAATTTAAGTGAAACTTGAATTTTAGTTGGTCAAAGTTGTTATCATTTTTAATATAAAGGGCTTTTATCACCCTCCCCTCAAATTTCTGTACTATATATATATAATAGATATTGAACCTTCTTTAGCTAGATCTTTTATTTACTTTTTCAATTTAAACCTTCTTAGTGAAGATTTTGACTCAATACTATTGAATGTATGATAAGGAGGTGGAATAATTTCTCCCAGAAAAGATAAAATACTAAAATATCCATATGAGCATTTTTTAATGATTGTTAACTCGGTAGAAAAATTAGTAGATTTTCAGGTCAAGGTTTATGTTGTATTGCAGAAAATTTTTGTACGGTTCTTGAAATATGTGAAAGGACAAGTAAATTGAACATGTAGTACTAAGATGGGGGTGGTGGTGGGACAAAAATTAGCTGGTGAAGGTAAAATGCTAGCAATTTAAAGTGGGTTGGGCTGCATTTGTAGACCAATATGATTTGCAATTAGGAGATATGCTAGTGTTTAGACATGAAGGAAATGAAATTTGAGGATTCCATCATTGATTCAACTCATTATGATAGAGAATATGCGGAGCGTCTGCACGAAGAAGATGCATGCGATAATGTTGAAGAGATTTCCAAGAAATTTTAATTCAAAGGTAACATCTTTAGAGTTCATTAATTTATACTTGATGACTTTTGCTAAGTTAATTTCCTTAAGTCGTTTGGTACGTGGGATAAGGATAATAATTCCGGAATAAAATTTGAGATTAACTTTATTTCATATTTGATGTGAGGTATTAGCTAATCCCGTGATTATTTTATTCCACCATTTGTGTTATCTCATATGAAAGGTGAGATAAAATAGTGTAGCATTACTATATTATATGGAAAGCGGAATAAAATAATCTCATGGGATATCTCTATTTATTTCACTCTGCATACAAAAGGACCTAGGATGTATTCGGTAAGAAGAAAAATGTTTGCCATGGCATCCAAGGATATGGATTGTGACCTAGTGGTCAATGAAGTGGGTTGAACACCTTGAGGACTTATGTTCAAATCCTAACATAGACAAACACTAGATGATTTTTTCCCATCTCTTCTAGCCATGATGGACAGAGTTACCTGATACCTAGGTATCTGTTGCTAGTTTGAGGTGACGGGTATCTCGTGAAATTAGTCAAGGTGTGTGCAATTGGCCCGTACATCATGTTTATTGAAAAAAAGTTTCTAGGATATAGTGATTACTTACCTTATTTTCTTCTGTTGGTACATAAGCAAAAAAGATTATTCTAAAAATATTCATATATAATCTAGATAAATTATGTGAAATGTGTGGTGGAGGTGGAAGTTTGGGATGGTGGGGCATGGGGACGATGAGGGGTGGGGGTAATCAAGATGAGGTGTGTTTTGAGGATGGGGAGGACGCAATTGATGAAGAATGTCAACCGTCAAACTTGCTTTCTCTAGTTCTACTAAGGAACTTATTTTCTTAAAAAATATTTTTCAAGATTTTTGACTAGAAATCAGAAAGCATTTACAAAACACACCCTTAGTCTCAACTTATTTAGATTAAATGTGTTATTTATGGAAATTATTTTTATTCAACCTCTAATGAAAACTACTTAACCCGAATACCACTTATTTTGAAAAAACAACAACAACAACATACCCAGTGTATTCCCACCTAGTGGGGTCTGGGGAGAGTAGAGTGTACGCAAATCATACCACTACCTCAAGAGAAGTAGAGAGGTTGATAGACCCCCCCGGCTTAGAACCCATAACAGTATAACAAATACAAAAAGTAAGCGGATAAAAACTAGTATGGTACACAAAACAAACTAACAGTATAACAAACACAAAAGATAAGTGCATAATAAACTAGTACGGGATGCAAAAAACCAACACCACTAACCCCAAAAACTACAGCCCCAACACTATTAGAGAATATAACATTTCGCATTGTTACTTGGTAAGTTTTAAAACTCTTCTTTTTTTTTGGCAAACTCTTCAAGTGAATGTGTTACACAATCAGGTCACTTATTAGATAATTACAAGTAATTTCAATGAGAAACATTATTCAGCTACTTGCATGGTAAGAATTATAACTAATTTGCTATCACACAAAACTAGACTGATATTATTAAAGAGTTTACACTGACTATATGTAAATTAAATTCCCTTTGTTATTTTTTTCTTCTTAAAAAGGTTAAACACCATGTCAGAACCTTTCTCAACTTTTCACTTAAGAAAATGGTCTCACCAATAAGAAGTGTGATTTGATTATAAGAGACGAAAGACAAAGGTCGTGAAATTTAAAGCTAATTTTTTTGAAACTTGAACTTCTATTGGAGGTGGATGGCCCAAAATCATTGATGATAATTGCTCAAATAAGGGCGATCAGATAATGTTTGAGGTTGTTACTAATGGAGAGACTCCAATATGGAAATTTCAAGTTATAACGAATCAAGAACTCCATTCCAAAATTTTCAAGGCAATTTTTCTCATGACCAGCCTCTTATTTCTTTTATGATCTTTTTTATTTTCATATATGTGTATTAGTCTGCGTTATGTATATAAATATGTTTCGTAAACTGTGTAAACCATTTTTTACCCATTTCCCCTAATACAAATAAATGTGTAATTCCACTAAAACTGTTTCTGTTCTATTTCATGTCACTTGTTTCGATAACCATATTAGTTTTTATATCCTTTGCTACTAATAATCATCATTGGACTTTTAATTTATATGATGTACCCGACCAAACACTGGAGAATTGATAATTAAGTGAATCTCTCTTTGTAAAGCGTTTTCCATGAAATACCTTTTAGGTACTTTTTGTTATTACAGTAGTGCTTCACCTTCATTGGCTTTAAATCAATGACTATGCAGCTATTGTATGTATTCACTCAAGAATGCAGCTTGAAAACTGTAGGGACCAGTTATACTGAAAATTAATATTCAAAGTCATCGATCACTAATCAAACTCCGCATCAGTAAGTTCATTCACATTGCCGATCCCAAGCCCAAAAAAGGAGTAGGTTTGTCGAGGGTCAATTGGAAGCAACCCTTTTAACTCCATAAAGGTAGGCGTTAGGATACATATATCTTACCATGCCCAAATCCAACTTGTGGGATTGAACTGGTCTTGTTGTTGTTGTACTGAGCAGTGATCAGGGGACTGGTACTTAGAACATTATAAAAAAGTGAAAATTTATAATCTATGTGTTTTAGAATCTAGTCAAGTTCAATTCCAAACCATTAAACTTTATTTTGATTTTATATTCTCTTTTTCTTATAGCTTAACTGGAGCGACATCCTTAGTGAGGATTCATATATCAGACCACAATTTGAATTTGGATTAAGGCATAGTAGCAATAGTTATTATTCTCATTTTCTTGATCAGTCCTTCTAAAATGATCTGGATTTTGAAACTTCCATATGTTATAACTTCCTTTTTATCCTAAATATTGTTGTAATTCCTTATCAAGTTTCTCTTTCTCTTCGCTATGTTTTTATATGCTGACATTATGAAAAAAACCCTCAAATTTGAGTCTTTTCAATGCACAAGTTGCTACTTCAACTTTTGCTGATGATGATCATCCTTATTTAATGTCAATCGTTTAACCTTATTATTTTAGCAAGCCAATTTTGGTAAGTCATTTGAACTAATTTTTGTAGGGCTGAAGTTAATAATATACAATAATGTAGGCAACTTAACATGATGGTGTAAGAAATTGTACACTATTATTGTGCAGAATTTGAACTCTTTTTGTTGTACTCCTTTTCTTTGCTCCTTTAATTTCACGACGACATGGCCCTTGATAGGAGGGTATTGTGGTTAAGGATTTTGATAGAAGTCTAAGTAGTAGATTTTACGCCTGGTTTCTTCGGGAAGTAGTATTAGTATTATTTTTGGTATTTTATTATTTTTACTATTTTTAAATTTCTATTATATTTTGTTTTACTGCCTATATATATCTACTTTCATACAGTATTGTTATTCAGTGGAGAAGCCAGGATTTTCATTGAAGAGGTTCAAAAGTAAATATACGAAGTAGTCGAATGGGCTTCGACATCTACTATAAAAGCATAAAAGATATTTTTAACCATGTAAAAATAGTATAAACACAGTATAATTTTTCGTCAAAGGGGGTTTGGATGAACTCCCTGGGGCAAATGTAGCTCTGCCCATACTACAATTGCTTATTTCTTCATGAATGTTGTGTTTTTCCTTCTCTGAGCTGATGGACTTTTGCAAACAGCCTCTCTACCTGACAAGTTAGAGGTAAGGTGTGTGTACACTCTACCCTCCCCAGACTTCACTTGTGGGACTATACCGGGTATGTTGTTGTTGTTGTTGCAACTGGAACTCATTCCACTTAATGGAATTTGTTTTTATGGTTGTATTTTCCTATAGATTTTGGAAAGTCAAATGGATTGATGAATAGAAAGTGTGAGATGATTCTTAAAAATGAAATAGAAAAATGTTGGTCAGTGAGGATAGGGAGAATGGGACATAATTTGGAATTATATTACATGCGGATACACAAAATTTAGAGCAAAAAATGGAGTCCAAGTAAGAGATTCTACAAGTTTGAACTTATCAAGAATGGGGAAGTACCTATACCACACTACCATTTTAAGTGTTCTTTCAGTTCTTATGTACTTTTATCAAGTTTAAGTTCTATATTATGACAGTGTAAGCAATTGATCAATTATAAGGTAATTTTTAATATATCTCTATTGGTATATGATTTCTATATAACACTTCTCATAATCGTGTAATTATATTGCAAATACTCATCTCAATCGTCTTTACATGATTTGCCATAGTTTCAAATTTTTATAACATCACTAAGGATGTCATTTTGAACACACTAGATGATGGGGCTCCCAAGAAAACTTTGTAACTACTTTCAAAGAGAGGGGAACATCGAAGGGAGTTGAATATTTAAAAAGAAAATTGGTTGATCCAATGTATGGTGTATAACTTTACTATGTATAATGTTTCTACAAAATTTCCATGTAAGGTAAGTAAATTTCTGACACTTGGAAGTAATCACCGACTTGATGACTTTTTTTAGGCCACAATGACTCAGTATGTCTCGGTTGTGATTGTATAAACTAGGCACCTTAAGTGAACTGTGTTCATTTTAAACACATAAACTAGTCATAAAGTTTGTCACTTTGGCACCTTTTTGTCCTAATTAAAATAAAATTCAGGCGCATATATTTAAATCCATTGATGTAGGTTTTGTAAACCAATTAAATTGTGCCACATCTGAATACCTTTCCCCACCAGCTTCATCCACTAAATGGGAAAAATCACAAAATCCCTCAAAAAGATTTGTCAATTCCGACTGAAACCCAACGAAACACCCTTTGTAGGTCTTAGTAAATTTTTCCACTTTTTTTTAATCTTTCTTTGATTCTTAGTGATTTCTAACTAATAAAGGTGTATTTTTCAAATACAATGCTTGCAATGAAGTATTGATTCATTTTCATTAACGAATTTGAAGATATTTAGTTTAAAGGTGACAAAATTGAAGAAATAGGTCGGACTAAACTTTTTCTTTAAGTTTATATTTTTTCTTGCAATTTGGACTATTTACCCCTTGAAATTATAGTGTTGGGTTGAATTTGCATTTTTAGGGGTTTTGTCGAGATTTTAGTTACAAAATTAGGATTTTTGTCGGATTTTTGGAGATTTCACTAATTTAAGATTTATTTTGGAGATTTACTGATAAAGACAGGGTTATTTTGGTACTCTTAAGTTTAGGGGTATTTTGGGTATTTCTTTTTGTTGAGAATCTTATTTGTTAAGGAAATATAATGGACAAATATGTTTTGATTTGTTTTCATCATGGGGGACAGTTGTAGCCGATCCTAAGCTTAGTTATAAAGGTGAGGTAGATATCTTTGTTGTTTCCATTGATAAAGACCATTTCAGTCTTGTTGAATTCTTTCCCTACACTAAAGATCTTGGGTACTCAAAAAATAAGGGATTTTATAGTCAATATATATATGGTGGTGCTTTAGTTCAAATTACTTCTAATAGTCAGTTATTAGAGTCTGTGAACGAGTTAAAAGATGGTGATGAGCTTGATGTGTATGTTCTTCATGACATTGATTAAGAGCTTAAGGTTGGGGAAAATGTTGTGCCACTTTTAGATGGGTCACAGTGTAATGATGAAGATGATATATGCAGTGATGCTAATGAGAATAGAAGTCTTAATGAAGATCTGAATAGTGATGAATCAAATCTATCTAGTAGTGAATCAGATCTAAATGGTGATGATATTCCTGATGAGAATGATTTAGACATTGATAAAGAGTTGAGTGTTTAGGGTTGAAAGTAGAAGCAAAAAAAAATCCAAGAAGAAAATCAAAAGCAAAAGAAGAAATACTAGTAGGTGAAGCTGGTATTGACAAAGGTTTTCAAAACATTAGCAGAAACAAGAAACATAGATATGTGGGTAGATTAGGATGTGATGAGGAGTAGATTGATAGTTCAGACTATGATAGTGTAAATAATACAGTTTTTTAAATGAGGATGTTGTTGTTGGTGTTGATTTACAAAGAAGAAGAAGTAAAATCAGATTTGATGATGATTATGGCGTTGTTGTTTTTTAACTTGGTATGATTTTTAATGGTCCTAAGGAATTTAGAAAAGCTTTAGGGAGGTATGAAGTGGAAAATAGGGTTCGGATTGTCTTAAGACTTAATGAAGATCATAGAGTGAGGGCTAATTGAAAATTAAAGCCAAGACTTTGGTAAATTTTTTATTAAGAACTATAATCAGTGCATAAGTGCACAACATCAAACAAGAATAAGATGTGTACAACTAAATTTGTTGCTATCAAATTTAGGGATGAAATAAATAAACAACCATCTTTGAGGATTTGGGAAATATAGGAATTGTGTAGAAAAAAATTAAGATTATATGCGGGTAGAACAATCTGTTATAAGGCAAGGTTACAGGTTCTAAGAGAGTCCATGGGGGGACTGGAACTTGGAGTTTGCAAGATTATGTGATTATGTTGAGATGATAAAATAAACCAATCCTAGCAGTTCTGTTTGGCTGAGAATGGACAGAGAAACTTTCCTAGATAAAAATCTATTTGTATATTTTTCTGTGTCTTGATACATTGAAAAAAGGGGTGGATGGAAGGATATAGAACAAATATAGGGTTTGATGGATGCTTTTTAAATGGTTCTTGTAAGGGTGAACTTCTAGTGGCGGTTGGGAAGAATAGAAACAATTAGTTGTTTCATATAGCCTAGGCTATTATGGACAAGGAAATCAAGCATAGTTGGAGTTTTTTATCAACTACTTAAAAGAGGATCTGAAGTTGGGTACTGGAGTAGGTCTTACTGTGATGGATGATATGCAAAAGGTAATATTTAAGTTTTTTTAACTGTCAATTGCTTTGTCAAGTACTTTAACTATTTTTTTGTATATAGGGTTTCATGTTGTTGTTCTTGAGTTCTTACCAAATGCTGAAGTTAAAAGATATGCTAGACACATCTGGTCTAACTGGAGTCAAGAGTGGAAGGGAGAAGAGAGAAAAAAATAGTTTTGGAAATGCTCAAAGGCAAGTTTTGAAGTGAAGTTCAAAGAAGAACTTGATTACACGAACCAACTTGGTAGGCAAGGTAAGGATATTATTGATGATTTGTTGCATTATATGTAATACCTCGAACTTTCTTTAAGTCAAATCTAGTCTCCAGAAGAGTTAGTGATGAGTTCCTAAATGACTAATGTTTAAATCAGATAGAATTTCCCCAAATTTGACTTTTTATCAGGTAGGAAATTTCTCCATTAGCTTTCCAACGATACTAATTTCGTCCAAATCCAATATCGAAGAAAAGAGTTATGAACGTTTTATAGAGAACTGTCGGAACTACCCAAAAGTGACGATCAGGCCAACGGACCGTCGAGCTAGCGACGGACCGTCGCCCAAGCCGTCGCGACTAAGGCAGTGAACCCGACTTCTGGTCAAGTGCGACGGCCAGGACCGATGGACCATCGAGCTAGTGATGGACCGTCGCCCAAACCGTCACCCAAACCATCGCAGATGAGGTAGAAAGTTCAGGTTCTAGCCAAGTGCAACGGTCAGGACCAATGAACCGTCGATCCAACGACGGACCATCGCCCAAATCGTCGCCACTTTCGATCAGCGATTTTAAGTCATTTTTAAAAGGGTATTTGGGTCTTTTTTCACCCGTTTTAACCCCTAATTATACCAGACCAGAGCTCATAACTTCATTATTTATCCACAACACCAAATTAGGGTTTCTCTCAAAGATCAATCCCCAAGAACAAGAAACCCTAGGTGTTTAATCCCAAGTCAAGAATTCAAGCTTTCCTTCACCTATCTTTACGAAATCATCCACCCAGGTATGTAAAGTGTTGATTCATGTGTTTCTTTCAACCATGAAGATCAAGAAATCCCATTTTAAACTCATGAATTATGATTTCCATGTTATAGGTTGATTTTAATTATGTTGATGTGGTTGTATGAATCCCAAGTTGGAGTCTTTATGTACTTTTCATGAAATTATGCTAGTATGTGGGTTGGAAACTTTTAAATTGAGCTGATTAAAGTAACCATGATGTATGAACTAGTGTATGAAATCCTAAGGTTGTGCATGCAATGTGTTTGATAAAATGCCCTAAAGAACAAGAATCATGCTTTAGGACTCAATTATGACCAAATTGAGGAACCCATGCTTTACAGTCAGGTTCAAAATAACTTCCATGTTACTGTTATGCAATGAAATTGTTTGATGGATTGTTCATGAGATTACCCCTATGAAATTATGACATGTTTATATGCATTCCTATTCATGTACCAAACCATGATAATCAAGTACCTCCTGAAATTCCCTAATGATTGTATTATGGATTGTTGATTATGATCGTGAGTCCAAGAAGTGTCATGTCTTGTCAGTTTCATGATACCGAGTCCTAGGGGTACTTGTACTCGATAATTTAGTTGTGTAGCTAGAGCTAGTGTAAGTTTTCAAGATACTCTCAGTCAAGCCACGCTCAGTAGAATTCAGTCAGACTCATGACTCAGGAAAACTCAGAAATCCCAGTAACTCAGTAATCTCAGTAGTATTTCGCCAGTCAACGGAACTCACTGAACCCAGTCCAGTTCAGTTTAGTTAATCATGTTTCAGTGTCTATTCAGATGGGAGTAGAAATTAGCACCGAGTGAACCCAAGGATGAGGGCAGGCACACACTGACAGTTGAGAGTCTGACCCTTAGGAGCAATCCTTGCATTTTAGAACTATGTAGCCAGCATAGGTTGAGGCATCAACACTGATAGATAAGGGTTGATGGGGTGGATTAACACTGCCAGATGAGGGTCCCATCATTCTCTTTTGAGGACACTGTCAGATGAGGGTCACCCACAGCTTTTCCTTACCAGTGGCGTGGTATTGACACCTTTCCAATTGGGGTTACAGATTGGACCCCAACTCAGCAATAATAGCTTATTTGGGGCATGTCGGCTAGATGACTACATCCAACAGTTACAGTCTTAGTCTCATTAATAGAACTCAGATAGTTCTACAGAATTTAGGACTGTCGGATACAATTACCCAATTCAGTACAAAACTCAGCTAGTTCCATCAAAAATAGGACTGTCAGACACAGTTATTCAGATGATAGTATATATCAGTTATACGAAACTTATGTTATCAGTATTCAGATTCAGTGATGTCATGATCTCAGTTACAGTTCACGTATTCATGCATGTATTCTCACATTCATGTTATTCAGTCAGTTAGTATCGTTCATACATATAAACCCTTTGCATTCAGCCTACCTCACTTTCATACCAGTACATTCAATCATACTGACCCATTTGCGCTATGGTGTTTTTATACCATAGGTTCAGAAGCACGAGCTCCAGAGCATCCTTAGTAGATCAGACATTCAATAGCTAGATTAGCAGTGAGTCCTCATCATTCGAGGATAGCACGATTATTTTATTTCTTTATTATTTCAGTAGTCCCATCAACTCCACAGTTTTTAGACAGTTTAGAGGCTTCCAGACTATAGCATGTTCAGACAGTTATTTAAGTTTTTTTGGTATTGATATATTGTATCTCCATATGTTATGTTTTATCAGATATTTGAACCTTATGGCCTTTCAGCCTTTTTCCACATTTATAAAGTATATTATGCAGTGTCCAGTTAAAAATATTAGGCATGGGTTAGCTTGTGGTCCTTCAGGGTCATGAGCACTGTGTAACATTCCGGGTACCAGATTCAGGGAATTACAAACTTGGTATCAGAGCCTAAGGTTCAAAAGAGTCCTAAAAAGTCTGAAAAGCCGCATCTAGTAGAGTTTTGTGCATGGGTGTATTGCGCACCACATTTATGTACAGGAGGCTATAAGATGTTTTAGAAATAGTTTTCCCTCTTTCAGTATTCATGTCATGCCAGTAAGCATAAGCTCAAATTTAACTCTCGGTTTAATCCATTTCTCCCTTTCATTTACAGAATATGCCTCCCAGAAGAAGAAACAAAAATCAATCAGCCCCTCAGTCTGTCCAAGCAAATCCCTTAGACAAACATGTCTCTCATGCAGAGTTTAGAGCTGCATTCACTTCTCTTGCTAACTCAGTTGCTGCTCAAAATAAATGGCCAGCTATTGTTCCGGCCAACCCAGTGGCCAATACTGTTGTAGCTAGGATTCGGGACTTCACCCGAATGAATCCTCCATCTTTTTTTGGGTCTAAGATAGATGAGGACCCTCAGTAATTCCTTGATCAGGTTCAGAAGGTTACAAATATCATAGGAGTTACTACTAGTGAGAGTGTTGAGATACTGCATATCAGTTGCAGGATGTGGCTCACATATAGTTTAAACAGTGAAAAGCTGAGAGGGGTGCAGATGTAGGACCCATAGAGTGGGAGGAGTTTTCCACTACTTTTCTAGATAGATTCTTTCCCCTAGAGATGGGGGAAGCTAAGGTGTTAGAATTTATCAACCTCAGGCAGGGCAGCATTACAGTGAAAGAGTATTCTCTTAAGTTTACTCAACTAGCTAGATATGCTCCTCATGTGGTGGCAGATAGCAGGGCAAGATGAGTAATTTTATTTCTGGGGTGAATGATAATGTTGTCAATGAGTGCAGATCCGCAATGTTGATTGGTGAGATGAACATAGCCAGGCTTATGATCCATTCTCAACAGATAGAAGATCAAAAGATTGAGATGATAGAGAAGTAGAATAAGAGAGCAAGGACGTGTAGTTTCAACTTTACTCAGCCTAAGTCAAGTTGGAAGTCGTTCTCAGTTCCACCCAAAGTGATCCATTCTAGATCCTTCCTATCCAGTGCTCCAGTCCCGAAGTTCAGAGATGGTAACAAAGATAAGACGCTAGGCTCTAAGTCTCAGGGCAGTGCTAGCAGTGCCCAAACCAATCCTCTTTGCCAGACCTGTGGTAAGAACCACAAGGGTATTTGCAGAGATGGCAGTGATGTGTGTTTCGGATGTGGAATGCCCGGCCACAGAGTTAGAGATTATCCCCAGTCAGGATTTTAAGGTCAGCAGAACCGTTCCTTAGTTAAGTTCGATCGCCCGAATTAGAAGGGTGCCACTTCCAGCACAACCAGTGGGCAGCGCCCAAATAGACTCTACGCTCTTCAGTCCTGACAAGATCAGGAAAATTCTCCTGATATGGGTACTGGTACATTATGGATCTTTCATGTGCATGTTTACGCTTTGCTAGATCTAGGAGCTTCTTTGTCCTTTGTTACTACCTATATAGCAGGTGATTTTGGAACTAGTCTCAAAATTCTAGAAGAGCCCTTTTCAGTCTCTACCCCAGTGGGTAAAACCATCATAGCCCGGCGAGTATACAGGAACTGCCGGATTATGATATTTTAGAAAGTCACTTCAGCAGATTTAGTCAAATTAGAGATGACTTATTTTGATGTCATTCTTGACGTGGATTGGCTTCATTCCTGCTATGCCACAGTCAGCTGTAGAAACAGAATAGTCCAGTTCTAGTTTTCGAATGAACCCGTCCTAGAGTAGGGGGTAGTACTTCAACTTTCAGAGGTCAGCTTGTTTCCTACCTTTGGGCACGAAAAATGATATCTAAAGAATGTGTCTATCATCTTGTTCGACCACCTCAAATTTTCAGGATCCTATGTTAGGGATTTCAAGTTTTTTTAAGGATACCTATCAGTCAGTGATGGTTCTCAACACATCGAGTAGTTCTCATACTAGGTTTGGGTTTATCAGTGTGCGATAAGGTTCTCTATCAGTCTTAGAGTATGAGATTAGATTTCTTGAATGGGCTAGCCATACTTCTATGTTATGTTTTACAGAGCATAAGAAGGGGTGGAGATTTATCAAAAGATTGTCTTTATCACTCGTCTTGGTAACGGAGCATTTGATAGAAGTTGGATGTTCTTTATCTTAGGTTATTGACCATACAAGAACTACAGAAAGGAATGTAGTAATATATAAAGAGGTGGAGGTAAGAGTCCATGTCATTAATCTCTGTCCGGGGGTAGGGGCTCTCCTAATAAAGGTCAACATCACTCGTAGCTTAATAGATCCATACAGGTCGCACCTCAGAGTATAGGTTGCTTTTAAATAGGTCATGGTGGCCATGGTAGACAGATTTTGTTAGTCATTGTGAAGCACTTGATATAAATTTTAGGTCATGGCAGCCATTCTAGGTTAGTAGGTATAGTGCATCAGAGAGTTTTAAGGGAATGTTTCAATTGTGGTGAGGCAAGTCATTGCTCTAAGCATTTCATCAGGTGTGAGTTGGTCATCTAGTTATGGCCGTCTTGTGTTTCTCGCCAAGTTAGAGATTTTGGGGTTTGTTATGACTATAGATAAATTGGTCATTGGTCATTGGTCTAAAGAGTGTCACAACATGGGATTATTGAGTAGTTAGTGCAGCCAGATCAGCCTCTTAGGCTTGTGTCCCCTTCGATTAGAAGCAGTACTCTTTGTAGTTTTATTGATCATTCAGATGCTCCATTCGATGTTAGATACCTTTAATTTCATACTTCTTTGGTGGATTGAGGACTAAGACTTTGGATTCCATCATTACAGGTGCGATTTTAACTCATTATTTTTGGTGTCTATTTGAACTAAGTTTGGGTTTTCATACCCATCGGTATTTATATGCATTAAAATTGCTAAATTTATTATTGTAGGCCTTTGTGTATATGTTTTGCATATCTTACTACCCCTATAAATATTTTTTAGCAGTAGATTGAGTCGATTAGTATTGTAATTTCCTTGGAGTGTAACATTTGGGTTAAAAGTCCTTTTGGCCTTATTGCGATAATAAAGTGGTACTGATTGTTCTTCATTTTGGTTTCATGTACACTTTATACCATTTTTATTATTGTTGTTATTTTAACTTTATTGATTCTTACTTGATAGACAGCTAGACTAACATTATCTATTAATATCTCTTTTCTTGTGATTCTTGTCCATTTGTCTTAGATGGCTACCTTGGTTGGGTGACTTCTCTTTCTTGTTATTAAGGTTGTTTGTTGAGCGGGTTTTGAAGGTGAAGGAAGGTTTGGCCTTCCATAGTTTTCTTGTGATTTTATTTTTGGTGATCTTTTTCTATAGCCTGCTCCTACTATTGATAATTTGAAGTTATTATGAATTTTCTGGTTTATCTCATGGTAATAGTCTTGATCTTGGTGTTGGTGTTGGTGTTGGTGTTGAGTTGATTACTCTATTTTTCCATGATGTAACTCATGGTTAAGTTGAGTTAAGATTTTGTAAATGGTTGAATTTAGAAATTTCTCATTTTAGTAGTTGTTTGGCCTAATGTGGCTTTATGGAAAGCTTCTTCTCGGTGATATGTGCTTATGTATCAGTATTCGATAACCAAAGTGGATGTGTTTTAGGATTAAGTATTTGTTTCCATATATTGAGCATTAGTTTGACCAGATTTAGGTTAAGATCATATTGTGTGACTTGCACAAGAGTTGGCTACCATTAGTACTCCTTGCAGCCTTAGTGAGTTCTTGGTTGTACCTTGATATGTTATGCCCTTAGCAGATGTGGATTTGATTTCTTGTATCCATAACCTATCGTTCTCCTCAGTTGTAATTATGTTCTTGGGCAATGTTTCAATTTTAGCCCGTGAAGAAACTATTGGGTATATGCTAGATTTCTGATAGTAAGATTGATTTAATTGCTTAGTGAAGACTTTTCGGCTACAGTTGTGGTTTTTGGACTCTTTGTATGATGTTTTGGAAGTTGCGATCGATTTTTATATATGGATACTTACTCATCAATAGGGTCGGTTTGGATAGTTGAGATCGAGTAGATCAACTTTAGTGTTGAGATTATAGCTATAGATTGCATAACTTGGTTCCAGCCTCATTTTGAGGTCTTGATTTACTTGAGCATTTGTTGATAGGCTAACTAGGCCTACTAATTACCTATTGACTCAATCTTCTCTGTTCGAAAAGACTGTATTAGCTAGATACACGAAGCATGGTCTGTTGACACATGGTATTAGTTTCCACTACTTTTGGCCTTGATTCTTAATTTTCATCAGAAATTTTATGTCTACTCAGTTGGAGAAGTGTATTCTAGTTAGGCATAGCATGGTTTCACCCATAGTTGGTGGGGCATTTTGGAGTGAATCATATGTTTCTTAGTGCTTGTGATTCGGACTCATGACTATTGGTTTCAAGAGTCATCCAGAGCAATTGGTGTCTTGGCAGAGATCACATACATTGTTCATCAGCATTTGAGTATTTAGGTAGGCTTCATGGGCTTTGTTCTGATGCTAGTTTGCACGGATATTTGATAGATCAGCTTCAGTGTTTCGTGTTTAGTGAGATTTGATTATGCAAGTAGGACTTTGATAATTCTAGTGAGATTCTGCGCAATTTAGAGTAGATATCATGATTGGAAAGGCAAGAAAATATAAGATTTAAAGTTTGGAACTGGTTGTATGGTTTATGCCTTTAGCCTGTTGAGTATTCTCTTAGTTGTGCTTATTTCAGTGTGAGGTCAGTATGTTATAGTTTGGATTTGTGTGCTTCAGTTGTGCTTGGTTCAATTAAAGTCCAGTTGGTTGTTAAGATGAGTTTTTAGTAGTTTCAAAAGTGAAGTAAAGATGGACAGGAAAAAGAGATACCTTTAGTGAAATCTCTTGGAAGTATTTCTTTGCCTTAGAGGTTATCTAGGGAGTCTTGATAGGAAAATGCGGGCCCAATTCCTCATTATTTTGAGTTTTAAGGCTCTTTCTATAGATTGACTTTTGTGGATGAAAATCCTTGTAGTAGTGGATATTGTAATGATCCTCCAGATTATTTGCTCGATCTTTATGTGTTTTTAGCATTTTGTGCCTTCCCAAAGTGGCTATGGGTAATTATAACTAGCCAAAATTGTCGGTTTGATTTATGGGTAGTTCATTTGGGTTTTAATCCCATTTTCCGTAGAAAAATTAGTCTCGGACCAAAACTCTTAGTAAACACCCTCAGATGAGAATTCTGACAGTGTTGTTAGCTACGAAACATGGATTTTAGGTTGGGGGACTCTTGGTCCGAGTCTTGAGGCTTTCGAACTCATTTTGGGCTATTAGATGAATTTTAGTGAAAACAGAACAGTAGGTGTAGGGTCTAATTTTTATCCAAAAGATCTCAAATAGAAATTTTGATGGTTTCTTTGAGTTCAGGGTGTCGATTTTGGGTTAGTACCATAGTTAGTTTGGATCCTGAGCCTTTTTATTTTGTTTTGAGTGTTTAGACTATTTTTAGTTAAAATATCCTAAAAGGGGTCTCGAGGGTTAATTTGTTGCAAACGACCTATTTTTGTAAGTCCAATGTTTTTGTTGGATCTGAGCATATTTTATGATCAATTTGCACTATTATTTCATGTTGATAGGGTTTCGGGTCAAAACCAAGGTTTGAAAGTTATTGGTGTTGGTATGGCCGCAATGATTTGGAAGTTGTTGGTGTTGGTGTGGTTGCATTATCCATATGACTGAACCACTAAAGTGACCATTGGACTACTTTGGCAGTATTTTGACCTTTTGACCAGGCTGCTTTAGCGGCCACCGTTGAGTTTAAGATCAAACCGAATTCATTTCGTATTTTTGATATTTTTGGAGCAGGAAAGCTCCATTTTTGAAGATTCTCAATGTTTTCCCCGTATAATCATTGTTTATGTGATTAGAACTTAATATTTCTCATTTTTCAAGAATACCATTTCATTTTTCAGGATTTCTAACCAAAGTTGAGATTCAAAAACTCCATTTCACCATTTTCTAACCCTTTTCCACCATAAAAGGTCCCAAAAGCTCAAGAAATTGTAGGAAATCATAAATTGGAGTTGGTTGTGAGTAGAGGACGTTGAATTGATCATTTCTTGTTAATTTCTTTGTAAGTTTCTTCCCTAATTCTCCATAAATTACTCGATTTCTTCTTATTTTCCCTTTTCTCTTAGGGCTGATTTGAGCCCCAATTGAGACTCCATTTGTGCTCAATTTTGTGCATGCATTCCTTGTCTCTCGAGGGACCACACGATTGATTTAATTTTGGAATTTTAGTTGTGGGCCCCATCGGACTATTTTTTATCTGATTGTTGGCCTTAGCTTTTGTATTGCAATATGGTTATCATTTTACTTATATTGATGTGTAGATTATGATTTTTATAGTGTGATATCATTCAGAGGTCATGGAGTAGAGGTGAGTAGTTTGTGGGTAGTTCGAGATTGCTATTTAGCAACGAGGTAGGCTATGGTTTATTTTGCTTTATGAGATGGTGTAATGTATAGATTTCACACTAAGTAGGGATTATAGGATAGTTTTATACCTAGCAATATCATAACTTGACCTATTTAGGAGATTTAGAGTAGAAATTTGACCCGAACATTGCCCTAGAATACTCGTTATGATTGTAGGATCGTATTACACTTGATTATAGACTTGCTTAACCATAGATTGACCTGAAGGATCCCTTTGTACAAAAATTATCATATTACTTAGTGAATTGGATAGTATTCCCTGAATTAGATGCTTCTAGTAGATTTATACCCTTATTTACCGTAGTTTTTCGAGTTATGGTACTGATATCCTATTAATTCATATATGGGACCGAGGTCGTGGTTACGATACCGATGGGACACCATGTTCATACTTTATCCTTTGAAAGTAGTGGTTCTAGTTTATCGACGTTACATGGTTACGATTATGTTGTTTGGATACTCGCGATGACGTTCATACATTTAGACGCATTTATGCTTATTTAGTTGTGTGATTCAGTTGGAACCTTGGTTTTACTATTATTTACTAAAAAGAAATTTATTCTCACTTTTTTACTTCTAAAATTAATTCTTTTAAATTGAAAATTATACTATCCTTATTATTGGATTATGATATTTAAACTAAGCAAAATACCCTGAAAACATAGACTGAAGTTGATTCAAGTCCGTTATTGATCCACTCCTCTTTACCACTACTTATGCACTTTGGTACGAGAGATTCCTACCCTTTTCTATATTATTATACTATTTTAATCCCAGATTTGATCTCGGACAACAGACTTATAGATTTATACAGATTTAGTCTCAGTTCAATTTTGAACATTTCTTTATATTCTTATTTTTCTCTAATACTAAATGGAGTAGATTTATTATGATGGTTATTTTGGAAGTCTTGGTTTGGGAGCATGTGGTGTATAGAGACATTCTGAGTCTCTTATGGGCCCCTTTCATTCAATGAGCCATAGTATTGGAGAAAGATAGTCGCCATAGGTTCTGCCTTTGTGAGCTACTAAGTTGGAGGAGGTGTATGCACTTGATACATTATGGCACTTGATTTGTTGATGGTACTGCTTTATCCTTGCATTCATTAATATGCATTGCCTGTCACAAATATAATTGTTTGGCACTTGTATTTATTAGTCTTATGGGGAGCTGTATAGATACAAGTTATGATTGTTGTCTGTTGATTGCTTGTTTGTGCCTCTCTGGGCTTATGAGGTCCTGGTTGGGCTATTGATTGTCTGAGCTATCTGGTTACGTTATTGTTGGTTGTTTTTGAATGGTTTACGGTAGACTGGTTATGGATTGGTGCCCGAGGTTATCGGTGCATTTGTGATCTCTTTTCACCTTGTTATGTTAAGTTTATTATTGTTAGAGTATATTCTGATTATTCCCATTTCGGCTAGAGACCCTCATTATTCTATTGTTAGATCCCTTACTATGTATGACCCCGATGAAGTTAGGTAGCTCCCTCAAAGTAGTACCTTCGTAAATGGTTATCAGTATAGCGCATATATATGTGTGTGTTTGTATATATATTCTTCTTTGGCTACTCTTTGTATATTACTTTCTTCCTTCCTACTACTATTATATATTGTATATCTCTTTCTTCACTATATCATCATTTATAGACTAGCTACTTATGGAAATGCATTTCGTCCCCAATTACTGTAGTATTTGATAGTTTACCCTTTTTCATTAGCATTATTAGATTTCGTTGCCTAAATAGTTTTTTGTTCTTTAGATCTCAATTAGTTGATGCCTACTGAGTACCTCATGTTCAGTACTCATACTAAACTTTTGCAGCCTAATCAAGGTAAAAATTCTTACCATTAATGTGTGTGTCATGCAGAATAACCAAGGATTGGAGATTTGGAGTGAGATCCTAACGTTTGGAGTTGTTCCTGATCTCTCCCTTATTGTTAGACAAATCTCTATTTTTATATTTTAGAGACAACTTTGAATCTATTTACTCTTCATTCCACTTTGTACTCCTGTTGTATTAGAAGTTTTGTACTAATTTCATCAGATTTTTAGGGATGTATTTACTTTTCTTTCCCTTTTATTTAGTTTTTCTTCCACTTTTGTTATTAGTCCATTACTAGTTATTTCGGACTATGGATTAACTTACCTATTGATGGATTATAGTAGGTGTCATATGACCTGAAAAATCGGGTCATGACACTTACAAAGGTCCTAAGAAAATTTGGCTTTTCATAAATAATTATCGATATGGTCTGGAGGACTGATAATTGGTATTCTATGTTGATCAATGGTCAATCTTATTGTTTTCTCTCCTTTACTAGAGGACTGAAATAAGGTAACCCTGTTCCCCTACCTTATTCGTTATTATTGTTGAAGTCTTATCTAGAAGATTTAATAATTTGCACAAGGATGGAAATTTCAAGAGAGATTGAATGCCAAATTGGAGTCCGGTAATAAACCACTTATCTTATACAGATGATACAATTTTATTTTGCTCTGGAATAGGGCATTAGTAATCAAATGATGGGGGTTTGAAATATTATAATTAGGTAATTCTAATCAGATGATAATCAAAAAAGAAAGTTTCTTTTATCTTCAAGAAAAACAACCTTGGTAGTGGGGATCAAATAAGAAGGCTTACAGGAATCAAAATGGGATCTTTCTCATTTACATATTTGGGATGTCTTGTTTTCCATGGAAGAAAGAACAAGTCACACTTAAAAGTGATGAAGAAGATATACAGGAGAATAATGATCTGCCAAAATATGTTCTTATCATATGGTGGGAATAAATTTTGATAACTCATGTGCTAAACCCATGCCAGTCTATTTATTATCAGCAATGAATCCACTAAAGAAGGTGATAGATCAATTGCACCATACCTTTGCCAAATTCTTCTGGAGCATGACAGGTGGAAAAAGAGGAAATCATTGGGTGGCCTGAGAAGATTTATGTTTTCCACAGGATAAAGGTGGCTCTAAATTTAGATCCCTACATGAGGTATGTAAGGCTCTATTTTCCAAACTATGGTGAAATTTTAGGATTTCAACTTTATATCTATAAAGTTCCTTCATGTGGAACAAGTTTTCACAACTCAATTTCTTAGGTCATGATGGCGCCTACTATAACCCACCTGTAGGCAAGCCAAACCATAGTCCAGAACGACTAGTAACGGACTACCAAATAGATTAAGCAAGGAATGCAGAATAAATATAACAAAAGTTGAAATAAATGAATAAATCCCAAAACCTAATGGTATCAGTACAAAAAATTCTAATATAATAAGAGTATAAAAATAAAATATCAAAGAATTACACTGATACAACTTATCTCTGAATACAATATAGAGACTAGTTTAATGCAAAAGAGAGATATAAGTAATACTCTAAATGTCAGGAGCTCACTCTAGGTCTGCTCCGCACAACGCACACATCAACGGCGATAACCTGTATTATGATCAGGCTGCAGAAGTACAGTATGAGTACCAAACAGTAGGCAACTGTCAACTAAGCACCAAAGATAAAGCAGATATATACAATATATACACAGAATGGAAACTACACTCAAGAGTCCAGAAATTATTCAGCAAGCCAATGAGATACTAAGGAACTACTATCCTATTCATGTCCAAGAGTCTAACATAACGAGGCTAAGAAAGTATCAAGGATGAATTGTCCTATTCCATCTATACTCGTGAATCTCAATACTATACCGTATATCCCAGGTCAATATACGAATAAAGGGCAAAAGAAGGATATAATAATATACAAGGCCAAGGAATGAATATACAATATGAGCGAATGAAGGAGGGGACATACGGCAGCACCATAGCTACATATAGCTATACATATATATACATATAGTGTCAACTCAAGTCATAACCTAAATCATCATGTCTTCATGTTAAGACCTAATTATAATCCTATCAGTATTTAATGTTATCATACGCAGGGTTTCTCATCCACATGGCTAGACATGAAATAATCATGCATAATAATACAATCGTAAGATAGAAGAGGCCAAAAACATACTTCAAGTCTCGATACTAAATCAATGACCAATCTGTCATAAACTAGCCATAATAGCGATCATAACAATGATAATAACAACACCAATAACAGTGTGAGTAACCGGCTACTCGGACAACCAAATATCTAACCGAGCCTGTGCATACTGCCACCGCCCCAGGCTCAAAAGGCTCAATCAGCATACAACAACACAAGTCATAGTCATCACCCATATCTATGCAACAGTCCCGTACCGGCTGATAGACATAGGAGCATATTGGTGATAAGCGATGCGCATGCAAGTATGAATGCAATAGAATCCACAATATCATAATATCATCATCATAATCATCCTCCAGTCGTGCAGGATATCAATACATCATCACAATATCCTCCGACCTTATTGGGTATCAATATATCATCACAATGTCCTCCAGCCTTGTCGAGTATCAATACATCATCACAATATCCCCAACCTTGTCGGGTATCCATCTCATCATCACAATATCCTACCGCCTTGTCGGGTATCAATAAGCATATCATCAGAATCATCAATGTATATCAATATATATATATAATAGGTGCACGGACTTAAGTTGGGGTGAAAAGGGTGTAAATTTATAAGTTCATTGCCCGAAGTGAACTTCGGGACTAAATCATTATAAAAGTGTAGAAAGGGATCAGAATTTCTCATGATCGGAGTAATCAATAGTGTCAAATCATGGATCGAAATCTGTATCGGTCAATTTTTAAAAACATCATTATTAACCTCTTATATATATATATAAATTATCCATTTATTCAGACAGTTATTATTGGAAAGAGATCTGTTTTTAAGATGAATAATGGGTCTTAACTCTTATTTAGGAAAAAAAGTCATAGGATCGTATTTTAATTAGAATCACATCATTTACAGATATAATGACCATGAATGTACCGGATCTATACATGCCATCACCAGTATCCATATCAATGAAGTTGTAAATGACATACTGCATCTTCCTCCATCCATACCCCAATCTCTCTCTCACACACACACATATATATATTCATGAACTACAATTGTATCCTTTACAAGGATAAATACTTCCCGGATATCCAACTCATATCTTAACACTGTCTTTTTCCCAATAATGTATTCGGATAATCAAAACATTAATATCACGGCCTTAGGCCCACATACATATCCGAAACTCATAACAGTAATCATATTCATAAGCCATCTCATATTCATAAGTCATAGCCTAAATATGAGGCATAAAATATCTATGGGCCACAAAGCATATTTGTAAACTTCTCGCATCTAGGAGGAATATTATAAGTAAGGCATCTCACATCTAGGTGATATAACATATCACTAGGCCATAAATCATAACGATAAGGCACATTGCATCTATAAGGCATCTCACATATATGGATCACATATCATGACTATGAGGAATATCATCTTAATACGACAACTGTCATATCTAAGAGGAAATCACATCTCTAAAAGTCATTTATCATATCTATGAGGAAATACATCTCTAAAGGCCCAATATCGCATTTAAGAGGAAATAACGTCTCTAGAGGTCCAATATCATGTCTTAGAGGAAATATCATCTTTATAGGCCAATTATCATATCTAAGAGGAAGGAATACCACAGCCATAAGCCATTAATCATCATCCGGGAGAAAATAAATCACAAATTTTCCAAGCCACGAAGTAAGCTTATTCTAAGGGCTTAATAGTCTTAACTATGTCTATCATCAGCAACTAAGTCCACAAGGACTACCACAAATCTTGGTCAAAGTGGGTCGGATGATCCCACTTTTACTCCTCAATTTCTATAATTAGGCAACTTATACCCCAAATTAGGCTAAGGTGTCTGTTTATACTTCTAGATGTCAAGCAAGTCATAACCAATCCTACGATAAGAACTTCATCTAGAAAAATAGTCACTTGAGCCAACTTTAGCCAAATTACGATTTCAAGATCACTACACAAGTCAAACTAAGGTTAATCACACTAACCATGATTCCAACACTTGAACCACATCCCAAACCTAGCATCATAACATTTCCATACTACAAACTAGTTCAATCTAGGGAGAAGGCAATAGGATTCAAAAAGGTAATAAGCATTTCACCTTACTGGTCCAAAACCCTCATCTAATCCCCAAACCTCAATAACCAATACTAAGCCATTCTATTTATAATCAATCCTAACATTCACATGCATATGGAATATATAACACACATCCTCTTCAAAGGAGAGTAGGTAGAAGCCTACCTCAAAGCCAAACTGCAAAATCATACATCATACACCAACGTTCATCTCCACTTCACAATGCCAACATGTCATCACACTATCAAAATCATAATCTACTCATCAATACAAGAATAATAATGTCCATATTGCACTATTGTGCTTCAGGTCCAAAAACAACACCAAAAACCTTCAAGTGGATCCCACTTATGAAAAATGCATTTTCAAGGTCTACCTAATGCTCATATATAATCAAAGAATCATAACCCACACGAAATGGGTGAAAACAAAGCTAATTTGGGGCTAAAATCAAGCCCTAAAAAAATTGGGTTTGGGGTCAAAACTAAGAAATTCATCAATAAAGTGATGAAATAACCTTAATTTGGATGATAATCACGATAATATATGTTAATCCAGCTCCCAAGGCACCCACAAGACTCAATTTTGAGTTATCACACCCTCTTAGGGTTTCTAGGTCCCAAAAATGAGTCAAAATGGCCAAAACACGGACTAAGGTGCCCTTTTATACCCATACCAGTACAGAGAAGTCGCAATCTCCATCTAGGGGTCACTATCGCGATTTTGCAATCACAATAGGCCTCATTGCGATCGCCATACACTAGCACCAACAAAGTCAAACTTGTTTTTGACCCTCGAACTCATTCGAACTCCGATTTTCTCAAACAAACTATGTAACACTACTAAATTCAACATTTCAGACACATTGGTGAAGTTGAATTTTCCACCCAAGGTCGTGTAGAACAATTGTGGAACCCATACCCATACTTTATGATTTTTCAACTTTTTGACCAATTGGTCGAAATGAGCTTGGGTGCATTGGGACCCAAAACAAAGATTTACCTAGCCTAAAATCTATATTCAAGATCCGTTGTCGCAGTCAAAATTGGCATCCAAGATTTTCTTACTGAAGTTTTTGCCTGGTAGCCGTTTAAAACCAGCAAAGACTTCTAAATAGGAAATTGATTCAAAAAATTAAATAAACTGTTCGAGAATCGAACGGCCAATCCCAATAAGTCATAAATGACTTGAAGCAGCTATGGAGAAGCCCTAACAGTGAAGATAAGTGAAAATATAAAAAATAACTAGAAGGGTCATTGCACAAGTATTGCAAGAAATTGCACCCTATGAAATATGGTGCATCTCATGTATGGAGGAAATGATGAGTGTAAAAGAAGAGGTTGAGCATGATATTTGGTGGCAACTAAAGTTTGGAAATTCTATTTTCTTTTTTGACAATTGGACCAAACAAGGTGCTTTGTATTTTCTTGAGGAGAATATTATAGAAGAAGGGGAGATAGAGATGACTTGGTTCATAAAAAATAGAGAGTGGGATAAACAGATATTACTAGAAAGTATTTTTAAGGAGATGAAAAAGCATATCATTAAGAATATAAGTCTTAATTTGGTGGGGATGTCAATGATAATCCTTGGTGGATGGTTGATACTAGTGGACTTTTCTCAATCAAATCGGCATATAGAATCATGAGAAGTAAGAGGGACGAGCAGGACCCGTTAATAAATATCTAGATCTAAGAATTGCCTCTTAAGATTAACTTCTTTCATTAACGGATAGGGAAAAGAAGAATTGATACTGAAGTCAATATTAGAAGGATGAGGATAAATTTAGCATCCATATGTTATTAGTGTGAAAACTAAGAGCAGAAAATAATGCCTCGCCTTTTTCTAACAGCTCCCGTAGCCCAAAAGCTATAAAAATATTTTGCTTCATGTGCAGGAATTGTATTTGTTGATGCTTCTTTACAACAGTTGATTACAAGGTGATGGAACGCCTCAGCTCTATCAAAGCTGAAATTTATATTCAAGCCTGTTCCACCAATCTTGGTGTGGAGTTGTGGAAAAAAAGAAACTCAAGAAGGCATAATAAAGAGTATAGTTATCATAAGCTTCTCTATCATAGCCAGATAACTATATACCAACTTGTCAAGATCAAATTTCCATGGATAGAAGTACCAAAGCTTTGGTAAGAAGGTGAGAGTTTTTCAAAGCTATAAGCCTAAAATTCTTTAAAAAGGACATTCTTCAACACTGGATAGGTTAAGTGCAATACTGATGGTGCTAGTAGAGGAAATCTTGGAGATGGATCCTATCGTTTTTGCATTAGAGACAACCATGAAAATTTGACCTATGTAAAGACAAACACCCTAGAATCATCACTAAAATGGAAGTAGAGACCACTGTCATGGGCATTAAGACAGTTCAAACTTCTTAACCTTCATCATATTATTTTGAAAACTGATTCACTAGTCTAAGAAATACGATAATGAGGGAATGAAAGATACCCTGGCAAATTACAGATATGTTTGAGGAAGTGCAATAATTAAGAATGGATATGCAAGTAATCATCAATCATATCTTTATAGAAGCAAATCGGTTACCTGGCAGTTTGGCAAACACAACATTAGAGTATGGAAATTTCTTACAAGGATATACTTTCCAGCAACTACCAGTTGAAGGCAACAAAATCTTAAACATAGATAAAGCACAAATGTCAACATTGAGGATCAGATCCAGAAAAATAAAATAATCCAGAATGCACAGAACTAAGGACCACACAAGTTTTTTCCATCACAAAGGCTTCACAACTGTGAGTAATACTAAGCTACCTAGATTAAGCTTATGTCATCTTATGAAAAGAGTCGAAACAAAAATTGAGGCTTTCAGAGTCAAATGGGAAGGATCTACACTATCACTGAAAAGGAGCACCAAAAGAAGAAAATCTGGGGCATCGCAATTATCCCATCTACTACTTTAGCTGAAAATAAGATCGTGGAGTAAGATTAGGAAGCAAAAAGAGGAGAAAAATAAGCCGTCACTTATAAGAAATTCCATCCTCGAATAACGACACTAAGAACCTCTATCTAATCCACCATGGGTTCTACTTTCTCCACCGGAAAACATATATATATAATCATTTGAGGAAGGTAAGGAGCACAATTATCAAATGGAGAAATCAAAGAAAAGATGAACACAAACCTTTGCGAACTAAAAATATCAGTTTCACCTCAGAAAAAATTAATGACCCAGAGAACAGGCAGACGGATCCACAAATTGAAGATAGCTCTTAGCAACGACATTTGGAAAAGAAGAGGAAGAGAGCTCCAATTAGGAAATCCTGTCGTTTCCTTAGATTTTTATTTGGATTTGGTATGATTATGAACCAGGTCATTGTATTTTTTATCTATAAATAATATAAATATCAACTCTAATTACACTCTCTTCCATTTTTTTTTAATTACTTTACTCTCTCCCTATTAATATATAACATAGCCACATATACGTAACATTTTATGTATATATTAAAATTTTTGTAATATGTTTAGAAAGTTTAATTTTTTTCTTTTTATGTTTGCTTTGGGCTCGTTTGGGCCATTTCTATACAGACTTTTTTCTTTTTAAAAAATAAAAATTACCTATATAAAGACATATTTCCTGATATTTATCAAAAATCTCAATTATTTTCTAAGTTATAGAAAATCACAACTTTTAGCTTTTGATGATACATATAACTTATGTTAGATACATACTACAGATACATGTAATAATTAAACTAATTAGCATATTTTAAGGAATGTAATGGCTATACTAGCTTTAATATAGTAATTAACCTAACTAATTATGATAAAAATTCAATATTATGGCAACTCACGTATATTTTTAATCCCATACTTATATTTTTGATCTCTTACCATTTTAATATCTTTTGTAATAAATGTTCATTCTATTTATATTCCTTCTTCATCAACTCACGTATTTGTATTCTTTAAATCTAGATTTTCCCTGTTATGTAATATTTTTATGTTTCAAGAACAACTTATACTAAATGCATAATGGGAAATTATAATTGATTTAATTTTGATTTTTTTGAGTAGCAAATATTATGAATCAATTATTTTTAGCAAAACAATACTCCTTCTATTTCATAATTAGTGAATTATTGAAACATTTTTTAATGTTTAAATTAATTTAATTATTCAATCTTTAAGAGTATTATTGGAATTTTCTTTCATTTTACCCTATATTTGAATGAGTTCAATAAACTTAATTGCTCCTATTTATTCATTATTTTGAATTATTTTCTTGAAAATAGTTATCATGATCAATATTTTGAATTTTCAAGAATAGTTTGACAATAATTAAAGAGGATAAAAATGAAAAGTAATATTGAATTTGTCTTAATTTTATTTTTTAAAAATAGGTGTGCATCACCTCAATAATTTTCTTATGATAGAATAAAGGGAGTAACAATTAAAGAAGACCGAAGTAGTGTAAGGTAAAAAGAAAAGTCTAAACACTTTCTCTCGACTTATTTGGAAAACCTAATTGAATAAATCTTTCTGTGACACTTATTACAGACTAATAGAATACTAGGTCATTTTAAGTACCTCTCGACTAAAAAGTAATGTAAATTTCATAAATGATTATATAATTGTAATTTATTAATCAAGTCGCATAAGTATATTTTCTAACAAAAAGTTAATTGATTTAAAAAAAATTAAGTTGAGATTTAAAAAATAATTGATTTAAAAATTTCAAAAAAAAATTGCAAATTTTTATCTTACTAACACAAAAGTTATAATTATCAAAAATCCAACATCTCAAAATGAATTTAAATTTTTTAAAAGGGCTAAAACATAGAATAAATTATCATTCATCCAAAATTGAGTTTTTGGACAATTGTAATTTGTGTATAACTATGAAAGTTCTGTGATAATTTTACTAGGAAAGGATTTATTTTTAATCTTTTTAAGAAATAAAAATTATATGTTTTGGTGGAGTCATAATTATGTACCAAAACTAATCAATCCAATTTGCCACGAATATTTTGCACTTATTTTCTCCTTAAATACCAACAATAGAAATTGATCTAATCTTCAATTTTTCACAGAGCTCTTCTTTGTTATTTTTTTATTTTTGCCAATAATTTTTTCTATATTTGAACTACAAATATATACCAATTTAATTTCTCAAAATAGAGAGATGTCAAGCTAATACTAACATACCCCTTCTCATAACACTCGAAGAATTATTTTAATTGTTCAAATATTATTGAGAATTTTGGGATTTGCTTTCTGTTTGTGTGTTGTTTGGAGAATTGTGACTAGCAGACAGGTTCTTCTTTTTGGCTTTGATGCCTGCTACACCTATTGTGGAGGAGTTGGAATTCCTGACAAAAAAAAAATATCAAAATAATAAAATAACAAGAGATACATACATCTATAATAACACAGAGTAAGAGATACATATAAATATATAAACAGAGAACTAGAGATACGACATAATACAATATGTATCCTTAAATTTAATAGCATGTATATTTTGTATGATTATTTCACTAAAACAAAAAAAATAGATACATATAAATGCATAAATAGAAAACCAGATATACAAGATAATACAATATGTATCTTTAATCTTACAAACATGTATCTTTTGTATGCTTATTCCAATAATACTTTAAAAAAAAAACGAGATACATTTAAACGCCTAAACAGAGTACCATACATACAAAAATATACAATATGTATCTTTGAGCTTACAAACATGTATCTTTTGGTATGTTTATTTCAATAAAATTTAAACAACACGAGATACATATAAATATATAAATAGAGAACTCACTTTTTTGTGATACAAAATAACATAATATGTACCTTTAAAATTATAAACATGTATCTTTTGGTATGCTTATTTCAATAAAACTTAATAAACACGAGATACATATAAAAACATAAACAAATAATCAGATATACAAGAAATTTAAAATGTATCTTGTACATCAAAATATGAATCTCAGCCTAATAATGCCCAAATCTAAACATGTAAATACCTTTGGAAGCTCATCCCTAGAAATAACTTCAACAACTCTTATTTTTTTAACGGAAACTTTACCTCGGGAATTGTTAGATCATCTCTTCTTAGAAACATGAACTTCTTTTTTCTTATCCTTCTTGGCATGCTTTTCCTGCAATTTCTTCATAGTATATGGATCGTTTTTATGCTTGGATCTATTTTCATTGAAACCATCATTTCGTAGTCAAAACTATCAGGACAAAGTTTACAACTTCTTCATATTGTTTGATAATGTCTAATTGAGATATTCCAAGACTAAAAGATGGTTCTGAATCTCTATTCATTATATTAATTCAAACAATATAGATTAAAAAAAATAATAATCAAAGATTTGTTTAACAATATCACCGAAAAATCACTTTGTAAAAATAATGTCAAATTATTGCTTTTTGAAAAAAAAATCGTCAGACAGATTAGAAGAAATTGAATATGATTTTAGGGAGAAATTTACCTTAATTCAAAAGTATGAATTAGAGGAAAAGATGAGATTAAAACCACCGTTGAAATAATGGCGTAAAATAAGAAAGAAACGGTTCTTAATTTGGTAAAGTAAGGGCGTAGGATGAGGGGATCTTTAACATGTATCTCAAGTTTTAGTAAAAATACTAAATGTTGGGATATTTATAATATTTTTAAATTGAAGGAAATTTTATTAGTTTTGTAACTTAAGTTATTTTTTTAGATAATTTTTTCTTTTACATAAAAGGATTTTCTACCCAAATTTATTTTTAAAAAAGCATATTTTTCTAGATTCTCGCCTAAAACATACCATAAAAATTTTCAAAAGATTTAACTAAGGACCTTTGGAAGGTATTTCAATCCTTTTCCATTTATGAAATAGATCCAAAAAAAAAAAAGGGAGAGAGAGAGAGAAGCATATTGTCGTTCGTGTGTCCATATGACACATTTTTTTGTAGGCTAAATCCATCGGGAGATACGTAAAATGAATATCTTTCACTTAAACACCTTTACAAAAACTTGTATCATTTAAACACACTTAAAAATAGTTAAAAATACTTGATTATGACACTTTTCGTTGAGTCAACCCAAACTATGTAAAGAGTGTGCACTACACTCGCCCATGACATGTCAAATGATGAATTAAATGAAGACATGTGGCATTTGATCTAAAATCATAATTAAAAATGAATTATGAGAGAAAAAGAAGATATTTTCAATCAAAACTAAAAATAAAAGAAATTATTTTCTAAGCGATCCCACCTCTTCAGTCCCTCCTTCCCCCTTCTAAATAAACACCTCATTTGCTGAATTTCTTTTCAAACTTTCTCAAAATTTTCAAATATGACAAATAAAAAAAGAAAAGAACTTAAAATTCATTTTCTGATTTTGATTTTTTTTTTTTTTTTTATAAAAGAAATGCCACATCTCAAAGAATGGTCGCGTTCTTAATTTTTCGGTGACCAGGATAGAAATAATAGGAGGATTAAGTGGAGAAGGAAGAGAAAAAGAGTAAAGAAGAAGCAAAAACGAAAAAGAAGGTAAAAAAATAAAATAAAAAAGAACTGTTTGCTTAAATTCTTGAAGTGCCTATTTGATGTGAAATTCACACCAATTGTCAAATCCATAATAATATTAAAATGATAAGAGTCACACACTACTACCTGTGTTCAAATGATAAAAAGTGTTGACTAAAGATGTCTTGAGTATCTTTGCGATAGGTTAAACCTTTTTTGCACCTTGTAACCCCACGGTCCCATCAGTTTTTTCCACCCCTCTTCCTCTTTATTTCTCCATCGCTCTGCGTGTTATTTTCTTCCTCTCGATATGTTGATCTTTTTATGATGGAACTCGTAACTGGACCATTAATGAGCAGACGGACAATATTTTCCACTTGACTCATGGAACATGTCATAGTCAAAGAAGAGAAGCAAGGCATTACCATAACTCTCCTGACAATTAGAAAATTAGCCCAAATGGCATATTATTAACAATTCAATCATTTATAGACTGAAATATAAAAGAATTTTTTTCAAGACCTTGCGAAGATATGAAAACCATGAAAGAACAAACTTAAACTTGTTTCTTTTTATTCTTTTTCCCGAGTCGTCCAATATTGAGCCATCCGTTTCTCAGATATGCAAATGAAGGCCTCTGGAATCTGGCTTTTGCTGGTTTAAATAGCATATCCACAAGCAACATAGATATTATGAAATGTAAAGCAACAACCACTTCTCAAAACTCATTTGAGGCATCCTGATATGAGTAACATCATGAATCTAGAAGTAGAACGAATGGTTGCAGAAATTTACTCTCCATACGGCTGAGGCTGACGAAATCATAGGCACACAGGGGGAAATAGAAGTCGGGTGGAGTTTTCAAGTACTGCATCTCAGAAAAGATGCACAATAGAAGTACTTACAATACCTGTGGATCACCCTAGTCTCCAAAAGGTGCATATATTTGCAATTATAAATATGAGGTTAGTGTCCCGTAACTGTTTGTTTAAGCTACCAGTTTCCAGCAAGAAAACTCTTAAAATCTACTCTAAAATCAGCATTTTCCTGAGAAATGCAGTGCAGACTTCAGTAAATTATCTAATTATTCCTGGGTATAAGTTCCACTACAGTGTACATCTAATAGAGAAACCACTCTACTCATAAGAGCTGCATATAACACAACTTATTCCACATGTGAAAAGCCTCCACCGGTCTCAGCCTGAGTCCTGCATACATAGATACCATCTTTTAGTTGACTTATGGACAACAGGTAAATGTAAAAGAGAGCTGAAGCCAAATTACAGGAATTTAATAGGGGCCACAGATGGGGACGTCAGGGAGGTGCCAAGCCCAATATTAGATTGCACCAGAAAGGAAAGAAGGCTGCAGCCTGATTTACATTTATACATTGGGAGGATGGACAATAGTAGGTGAGTGGATTGTGCCAAACAACACATGACTTGCCCATAAGAAAAAGATCATAGCAACATGGTCTCAAATATTTTTATGCCTCAAAAAATACAGGACTTCCTTAAGTTAACAGTGGGTAATCTCATTCCAGGAAATTTATGTCATTAATTATGAGAACATTGTGCTGACATTCTCATCAAGCGCGGCTTCCGGCAGAGAAGTCTTGGTGTTTTCCTTCTTTCTGCAAGTCTCTCAACCTCACTCATGTCAGAATTTCCATCAAAGTTACAAGCAGAAACAGAACCACCTTGTGGAATTATCATGGAAAAATTGAAAAGATTTGGCATAGCTCATCGTCCCTTACAGGGTTGACATCACGGATTTGCACGGAGAACTTGTTAGGTCAGTTAGCTGCTACAAATAATATTAGGAGAAGTTTTCTAGTAGTGGCTTATGGAATGTTCTTTAAGATGAGAATAAATGAACTAAAAGGGATTTATGTTCAACTGATCTGATCTATTCTCAATATGATGAAGGGCGTGAGCCTCAAGAGAATGGTTGCGGATGATGAGACATAGAATGATCAATAGATTGTATGTGTATCTACATGATCAATAGATTGCATGTGTATCTCTACACCCTTCCTTGTCACAAGATTAGTAGATATCTACTTTTTATATTTCTTTCACACATTTGGGCAAATATAGTGTGGCTATTGCTGCTTTAGTTGGGAATTACCATTTCCTTAATTAATTACATTGAACAAATAAAAGTTGATCTGAGTGTTATGCTAAATCTATGTTTGCATCCACCAGATGCATGTTTTAATGTTTCCTCACGCAAATCTGGACACGTCATTTCTTTGTGAAGATAATAATTTATTGATGTGAAGGCTTGGATGGGTCTTCGTTGAACATTATTAGTGTGTATACCCCACATGTAGGCTTGGATGGCTTGGATGAGGATGAGAAGAAGAGTTTTTGGGAGGCTTTGGATGAGATGGTGAGGGGAGTTCCCAGCAATGAGAAGTTTTTTATAGGAAGGGATTTCAATGGGCACATAGGGTCTTCTTTGAGGGGTTATGACGATGTGCATGGAGGCTTTGGGTTCAGTGTAAGGAATGAATGAAGGAGTTGCCCTTTTGGATTTTGCTCGGGCTTTTGGGTTGTTGATAGTTAATTTGAACTTCCCAAAGGAGGTTCAGTTGGTTACCTTCTGTAGTTCGGTGGCCAAGACTCAGACTCGATTGACTTTTTGCTCCTTAGGAAGGGTGATAGGATTTTTTGTAAAGATTGTAAGGTTTCACCTAGTGAGAATATTTCGACCCAGCATAGGCTTTTGGTGATGGACTTGGAGCTCAAGAAGAGGAGGAGAGGTGAGGATGATATGCCAAGGATTAGATGAGGTAGCCTGACTTTGGACAGTGAGCTTGAGATGGGGGTGGGGGTGGGGGTGGGGGGTGGGGGGAGAGAAGTTGACAGGGAGAAGAGCTTGAGAGAGTAGAGGGGATGTTGATAGTATGTGGGATAAGACTGCCAGTTGCATTAGCGAGACGGCTAGAGAGGTGTTGGGTGTCTCGAGAGGTAGATCTGACAAGCACCGAGGGAACTAGTGATGAAGTGGAGAGGTTAAAGGGAAGGGGGAGGCTAAAAAGAGGGCTTATGCAAAGTTGGGTGAGAGTAAGGATGAGGAGAAGCGGAAGAATAGGGAGGAGTATAAGATCCCTAGGAGAGAGGCGAAGTTGGTGGTTATGACAGCTAAGAATGTAGTTTTCGAAAGCTTATACATAGCGTTAGAGGGTAAAGATGGTGATAGAAAGTTGTACAAACTAGCTAAGGTTAGGGAGAGGAGGGCTAGAGACCTTGACCAAGTGAAGTGTATTAAGGATGCAGGCAACAAAGTTTTGGTGGAGGAGGTTCTTATCAGGAGGAGATGGCAGTCTTACTTTCATAAGCTCTTGGACGAAGAAAGGGACACTAGCATTGTGTTAGGGATCTGGAACACTCCGAGAGGCTTCATGACTATGGCTATTGTAGGCGAGTTAAGGTTGAGGAGGTTAAGGTTGTTATTCGTAAGATGCATAGGGGTAGAGTGATTGGGCCATACGAGATTCAGATGGATTTTTGGAAGTGTGCGGGAGGGGCAGGGATGGAGTGGTTGACTAGGTTGTTTAACATCATTTTCCGGACGACAAAGCTACCTGAAGCTTGAAGATGGAGTATGATGATTCCATTGTATAAGAACAAGGTGACATTCAGGATTGTAACAATTATGGGGGTATTAAGTTGTTGAGCCACACTATGAAGGTTTGAAAGATGGTGGTAGAGTTGAGGTTACGAAAGATTGTGACTATTTCTAAGAATCAGTTTGGTTTTATGCCAGGATGCTTGACTATTGAGACCATCTATCTCATAAGACTGGTGAAGGAGTATAGGGAGAGGAAGGACTTGCATATAGTGTTCATCAACTTAGAAAAGGCTTATGATAGAGTCCCCAGGAAGGTTTTATGGAGGTGCTTGGAGGCTAGAGGTGTACCTATGGTGTATGCTAGGGAGATTAAGGATAATAATGACGGAGCCAAGATTCGGGTTAGGACTGTGGGAGGGGACTTGGGAGCACTTTCCCGTCTTGATGTGGTTACACCAAAAATCGACTCTTAGCCCCTATTTATTTGCCTTGGAGAGGGATGTTTTGACTTTGTAAATTCAAGGTGAGATGCCTTGGGAATTCGCGGATGATGTAGTCTTGATTGATGAGACCAAGTGGAGGAGTTGATGCTAAGTTGAAGATTTAGAGGCAAGCCATAGAGTCTAAAGAGTTTAGGTTGAGTACGTCCAAGACGAAATACATGGAGAATGAGTTCATTGAGGCATCGCATGAGATTGATGTGGTTGTAAAGCTGGATACTCAGACCATCCACAAGATGAATAGTTTCAAGTATCATGAGTCTATGATTCTGGGGATGGAGAGATTAACGAGGACGTCTCTCACCGGATTGGGGTAGAGTGGATGAAATGAAGGCTTGCGTCCGGAATCTTGTGTGACAAGAAGGTGCCTCCTAAACTCAAAGGCAAGTTCTACAGAGTGGTAGTTAGACCAGCTATGTTGTATGGGGCCGAGTGTTGGCCAGTCAAGAAATCTCAGATCCAAAAGATGAAGGTGGCGGAGATCAAAATGCTACGGTGGATGTGTGGGTGCACGAGGAAGAATATGATTGGAAATGGGGTTATTCGATATAAGGTGGGAGTAGTGTCAGTGGAAGCCAAGATGCAGAAAGTAAGGTTGAGATGGTTTGGGCATGTGATGAGAAGGGGCACGAATGTCCGAGTGCGGAGGTGTGAAAGGTTTGCTAGGGATGGATTGAGGCGAGGTAAAGATAGACCGAAGAAGTATTGAAGGGAGGTTATTAGACATGACATGGAGAAGCTTTAACTTACCGAGGACATGACCCTAGATAGCAAGATGTGGAGGAGGCAGATTAGGGTAGAAGGATAGTAGGATGAGTGCGTCTTTGTTAGAAGGTAGGAGGTCTTTATTTTGGTATCCGTGCTTGTAGCTATAGTATTATGTTAGTTAGAATATGAGTAGAAATAGTATACAAAATCCTACTTGGAAAAAAATAGTATTGTAGTATCTATAAATAGGGTGTCAATGTAATTATGTAGACAACAATTCAAATAATATTTTTCTCTATTATTTCTCATATGATATCAGAGCATTGGTGAGAAAATTCATGAGAAAAAAATATCAGTCACCGTGTGTCAATTTTCGGTGATTGTTTGAGTCATTACCTGTTTTATGGGTTGTGTGCAAAATATAACACCACCAAGAGGATCGAAAAGCTTAGGCGACAAAACACCCGACCAAAACCACTGAAAAGTCCCTAGCCACGCGCTCCCACGCACCTGCAGGAGTTCCAGCGATATCTGTCATGCGCCGACGTGTGAGCCATTCTCCGATCGACTTTTTCGGCCTTTTCTTTTTTGTTGGGGTCGCCCAGCTACTCTGACCTCCAACCATTTTTTGTTTTTCAGTTTCAGCCAAGTTTCTCAGATTTCGATCGCCGGAACCCTAATTCCCCAACTTTATATTTTTTTCCGGCAATTGGACAATGTTTTTCCAGATTCCGACAACATATTTTCTGATCTTTTACTTGGTGTCCTATGATTAAATCTAAGCCCTTAATGAGGAGATCAGAAAATCAACCGTCACAGTCCACGAAGAATCGACAAGGGGAAGGTCGATTTGAAAGATCTCGTCCTAGGTGTAGTTATTGTAAAAGGCTTGGACATACCCACTGACCTAGAAAAAATATACATTAAAGTCCCTAGGAGGTTTCCAGTGAGATGTTTGAAGGCTAGATTTGTACCTATATCATGCATTACTCAATTAAGGACATATATGATGAAGCCAAGACTCGGTGAGGATAGTGGGCAGAGACTCAAAACACTTCCAAGTCGTGATGGGGTTGCACCAGGGATAAACACTTAAATCATTTTTTTTTCCTTTGTGATGGACCAGCTGAGGCGACATATCTGAAGGGACGTGCCGTAGTATATTTGCTGATGACATAGTATTGATCGACGAAAAGCGACGGAGTTAGAGGGTTCAATTTGAGCAGGACTAAGAAAGAGTACTCCGACTGCAAGTTTAGCAACATGACTTACGAGGCAGCTGTCGAAGTGAAGATCAATACACAAGACATCTCCAACAAGAAGAAAGTTTCAAGTATCTTGGATCAATAATCCAAGATGGAAAGAGTGATGATGATTTTACACATCGTTTTGGAGAGGGGTGGATGAAATAAAGGCTGGCATCCGATGTCTTGTGCGATAAGAATGTATCACCCAAGATTGAAAGGTTCGTTTTATAAATTGGTTGTTAGACCAGCTATGTGGTATGGGCCAACATGTTGGCCAGTCAAGAACTCACATGCCAAGAAGATGAAAGTAGCAGAAATAAGCATGTTCAGATAGATGTGTCGGCATACTAGGAAAAATAGGATTAAGAATAAAGAAATTCAGGACAAGATCAGACTGGCGGCCGTGGTGGACAAGATGAGGGAAGGGAGACTGAGATGGTTCGAGTATGTGAAGGGAAGAGGCATAAATGCCCCAGTGAGGAGGTATGAGAGGTTGACCGCTGAGGAGAGGTAAAGGCAGATCGAAGAAGTATTGGGGAGAGGTGATTAGAAAAGACACGACACACCTACCACTTACCGAGGACATGATCCTATATAGGAGGATATGCAGGTCGAGGATCAGGGTAGAAAGGTTAGTAGGTAATCGAGCACTATCTAGTATTCCTTATCAATATTAGTATTATTGCTCCCCTATTATTTTATTCTTCGATTATTATTATTACCTATTGTTCTCTTTGCTTTGGTTATCATATTATTTGTTGTTGCTATTGTCTTTTCTCACACTCTTAGCATGTTCATGTTATTTTTCCTTTTTGTTTTTTTATAAGTAATGTAAATATACACATATAGAAGTTTAAGGCTAGGGGATAGCAAGTCAACCAAAAAAAAAGCATAGGGCGCAAAACTAGTACACTGTTGAAAAGCTTAAGCATTATTTGTAGCCAGCAAAATATGTAACCATGTCATTCATCTAGGATTGAGAACACTGATACTCCTTCCACCAAGTTGTTTAACCCTATTTCTATTTAGGGGTATCAAAATATTTGGGAGTAGAATTATTGAAGTATTTCAGATGGAACATCTATGTATCTTCGATATTCTTGGTTTCTTAGAAAGTTCCGCTTAGCGGCAATGGGGGTGTGCAATTATCAGGTGCAACCAGCAATGCCCCTACTCCCTTTCCCTTTAGGTTAGGGGAGCACTAAAATGCAACTTCGATCGGATGCGGGAATCAAATCCCACCACTAGGATATCCATCAACTACTAATATTATTTTGACAACATTCTTGATAAGTAGATGTAATTCTATTGAAATTATTTCGGTTACAAGTTTCAAGAACTAAAATTCATTTGATGAATAATAGTTTAAAACTTTAAATTTGATGTGATAGTTTCTCCACTCCTTTTCAACTATTACTACAGTATTTTCTTTTTCCAGTACTTGTAGTTAATCTAATAAACCAACCAAACAAATATTTCAAACTCCACGCTACCAAAGAATATTACAGAGAATGGGATGGAGGGAATTCAGATATCAGGGACGGCCAGATTAAATATCATACTGATACTCCATCTGCAGCAAGCTAACATGATTCAGAATCTCTCTAGTATTAGATATGATGACTACCTGAAGGAATTTTCTCTTAATAATAAAACTGCAACTTAATAATTCACATCCTAACAAAAGATCCAAAAAAATAACTAATGCTGAATTTGCACTCAATTGAACTGCCAAAGTAGGAATTAACAGTACAGAAACTAAACATACATTATCTTTATAAAAGGGAAAACAGTAACTAACTTGTGATCAGAGGGGTTAGGCATAATCTCATAAACAATATTTGCAACAACGTCCCTCTTCATCTGTACACAATTATTTTGGAAGCAAATCAAGATAAATACCTGAAACAAGTTACCATGGAATTCATCCAAACATTTTTCACTATGATTACCTGTGTGGCTTCTCCTTTCAAGCCAATATAGTGTATTTGTGTTGTATCAGCACCAAAGTTATCAGGGAAATGCAAAGTGATATTTCCCACACTTTGAAACCTTGTGTACCTGAATGTGTATTTACAGATAGCATGAAACAATCAAAATAGTCAGCCAGAATATAAGCAACCTTGTTGTAGATGTATGGAAGTCAAATTAATTAAGTATTTAATTATATTTTAAGTAGCTTTCTTTATTATTATAATTTATATAATAGAACTTATGTTTCATAGTTTCATAAGGATTAGGGTTAGCTATAAATATTAGTATAGAATAGGGTTTATGTTTCCTACTTCCACAAGGATTAGACTTCCTGTTGTTGTAATAATACTCCTAGTTAAAGAGGTTTTGGAGGAATAAATCAGTAAGTCGTAGTTTAAGAAAAAACAAGAGATGAGTTCTCTCGTTTATTGGACTCCAAGGTTTCAGCCTTCTTTAACGAGGTGAAGAGATCGGAGTTCTCTCTTCCATTGAACTCTAAGGTTTCACCCTCCCTTTAACGAGCTGAATTTATATATCACCCTGCGACTCGATCCTTCTCTAAAGACCCTAACAAACCTTCTATAACAGTGATCTGAACAATGTGCTCAATGTAAATATCAGAAAATTTATCTTACAATGATTGTGCTTATGCAATATAAATGTCGACGTGTGCGCATGCACGCACAGGAACAATGTCCAAAATTGCAACTACAAAATTGACATAAAGACCCTGCAGCAGCAATGTTTTGGATAAAGGAGCAAAATACCTTGTCTGGTACTCTAGAACTCCTTGCAAATTTTCGGCTAAATCCCATTCCTTACAAGTGAAATAAGTATCAGAAAAAGTGGTCAGGGGTGGAGGAGTTATGTTCAAGGCATCAAACTTTCAAAAGCCAACTTGAGAAAATATCTGAACAGGAGTTATCAAAACGAACGAACGAATACATATCTATTTAAGTACCTGAACCACTTGCATAGATTGAGCATCTGAAAAATCAATGCCATCTCGATTGATGAATCTGGATGAATAGCAAAAGCCAGTTAGGGCAGATACAGATAGAACTTCTAGGATGCATGCATGTTGAAAGAAGTATGTATCGCCTCGGATTTCAAGAAATTTGTTACAAGTGGAAGCAGACTGAATTCGCAAGTCAAAAGGAAAGGGAATATATACAAGATCCTCTCCTGCTACAATATATTACTCATCAAAATTTGTTACAAGTGGAAGCAGACTGAATTCGCAAGTCAAAAGGAAAGGGAATATATACAAGATCCTCTCCTGCTACAATATATTACTCATCAAACTTTGCCAGCAATTTATGGACTTTACAATGCAGGAAGTGTTAATAATATACTCACGCCCTCATCTTAGACGGACTTGTTCCACCAGCACCGCCAACAATTGCTATGCTCTTGATTTTAACATCTGCTGTGAACCTATCATGATTAAGTTCAGCCAACTATGAATATAAGATGATAGTCACATGGAGGTGCTGGGTGACTAAGAAATGGCAATCAACATTTACAGACACAATTTTCCGTTAAACCACTTTGAAGATAAACCAGTTCCCCTATTTCTGCAACACGATCAGATGATTTGATATTACCTTTTCGACAAGTACTAATGAATTTTATTATAAGGATATCAATCAAAAAGCTAATGCTAGAAAAATATAGTTACACATTGTGCAGTTCCTCAATTGTATCTAACATATCATCGAAGTCTTGTACAAAAGCTAGATTGTACAAATAAGCTAGCAAGAAAAAACTCTAGATTTAAGGCTAAGACTGTTTCTCTTCATCTCTTGTAGCCTTCAAAAAGTCTCTTGCTCCTTTCTGTCCAAACAGAAAAAATGCCGGAGAGAACCATTTGGATATCCTATTGACTTAACTTACGGATAAATTTCTTCTATTCCAATTGAAAGAGAGCTAATGTGGGAATAAATGGGCAAAAAGAGACAGTAACGTTCATGCTACATGATATGCAAAGCAATCTAGCCCTATACAGTCTTTTGAATTGAAAGAAGGGGATAAAAAGGAGAGGAGAGGGGTGCGTTGATTTTTCTCGACTGATTTTTGGGAGGAGATAAGCAGGAAGAAAGAGAGAAAGGAGATAAGGCAGGAAGAGGAAAGGGGTACATTAGTTTTCACCGACTGTTTTTTGCGAGGAGATAAGCAGCAGATAGAGAGAAAATGGAGACAAATGGTGGTGAACAAAGCGTTAAGTTTTGTTTTCCGAGTCAACATGTGAGTGAAGATGGAGGAAAAGGAGGAACCTCAAGATAAAGTTTTATAATGCCATATAAGACCTTCAAATTATTATCAGGAGAAATGCTTCATCAAGGGAACTAGTGTCAAATGACACTAATTCCTTCTTTAAGAAAATTAATTATAATCAGTCCAATAGCAAAACTTTTTTACTCCTCTCTCCTCATCCCTCTTCCATGTACTCTCTTTCTTTATAATAGAATTAGAAACAACCTTATAAAGAATCATCCTATTATTATCAACAATATTTGCCTTTGGATTCTTGTTCCAGATCACCTAGACTTTGTAGCAATCAGCCCTCTCTATAAGATTTTTCTCACTTTCCTCAAAGAAACAAGTGCTGCAACATGAATCAAAGTAAAACTCCTTCTTACAGAACTTGTACTTAATCAATTTGGAGTATTTTTATTTTGTATGAGAATAGTTGTTCAAAAGAAAGAACAGGAAGACACCTTGGGGGTGAAAGGATTGAAACAAACAACATCACACAATTTAAACAAGAACAACAAAGAAGAATGAAAAACTTGTAATTAGGGAAACAAGTAAAAATAGAAAAAGCATCCAGAAAGTTTAGTTTTCTATTCAAAGTACACAGAAATTATGCTATTAAGTACTGAACCTGTGTTGGGACAAGAGCCATTTTAGAAGGTGACCAAGAGACATGGAGGAAAAGGAATGTCAAAATTCAGAGTGACAGGAATGCAGCCCAACAGAAACAGCCAGATTGCTGTGAGGCCGCTGAATAAAAAACAAAATTGACACTTATGGAATGAAAACAATCAGTTCAGAAACAAACCAGATTGCTGTGAGGCAGCTGAATAAATAACAAAGTTGACACTTACGGAATGAAAACAATCAGTTCAGAATCATCTTCATTGCTTTCCAAGTGGCCCTGTACCAAAGAATAAGTCAAAGTATAGAGACACCCAACGAGGAAGAGAAAAGTACCAAGTTTCACAAAATAATGAGATAAGTTTATATATATACATACATACATATGTATATATATATATATATATATAGCGAGAGAGAGAGAGAGACATCCAAAGAGGAAGAGCAAAGTACCAAGTTTCAAAAAATAATGAGATAAGAGTGTGTGTGTGTGTATATATATAATATGACACACACATACACAACTGTGTATCAAAAAAGTCCATATATTTACAACAATTGTTAGCACTCTGTCATCTTTCGTAAACCAACTTGATGAAAGACAATATCAGAAAGAATATCACTAGCCATGGGGTATTCCTTGGTAATCTAATTTTTTTATAAGCTTCCTCGGTAATCTCATGTTACCAAATTGAATGATAGTGAGATAGTCAATGATCTCACTTTTGATGCAACAAGAAGATATAACTAGTCAAAAGGGATTGTGTTGGTCGGTTAATTTGTCACATTTTACTCATGAAAGGCTGAGATTGGTATTCGTCTAGATACACCATATCATTCTGTAGATATAACAAATATGTTTTACCAGCTCAAACTTTAAGTGTCCTTGCTAGTAGAAGATTTAATGATATAGAAGATCCAGGAATAACAAAGCACACTAGGAAGCAGCAAAACTCTGTCCGTCATAAAAAGCAATTAACGTCACCCGAGAAGGGAGCAAACTTTGCTACCATTTGGTAAAAGTGTCTCACTGGTACTTGAAGAAAAAAAATTCAAAATCTACTTTTGGTATCTTGTGTCTTGAGCCGGGGGTCTATCGGAAACAGCCTTTCTACTTCTTTAGAGGTAGAGGTATGGACTGCGTACATCTTACCCCCCCCCAGACCCCACCAGGTGGGAATACACTGGGTTTGTTGTTGTTGTTGTACTTTTGGCTATTGGAGGAGGTTATATAGAAAGAGTTCTGTAAGTAGAATGTTGCCAATTAGAACCCATGCAACTTTATACATCTTTTAAATTATTAGTAGACAACTTCTCTTCCTGTTGAGGTAGATTTCTCCATCTTGTTGATATAACTTTACGTTCTTAACAGGGTATGAAGAAATGAAATAACAGATAAGAATGTAGAATTAAAAGCAACATAGAGGCCTTGAATATGTAAAAAAAATAAAAATCAATAAGGATGACAATTTAAAACTATGTGAGACTATGAGACTTTTAATTACACTAACATCTAGTTGATGTTAAAAGTAATAAGGTGAGCTAAGATTATCAATGTCAAGCAAACACTGTCAGCTAGCAGAACATACGGCATGTTTTTATCATAAAAGCATCACATTCAAGAAAGGATATTCTCCTCAATCAAGTAAGTCTCTTTTCCCTTATCTAATATAGGTTTAAAGGATATATATTCAACTCCAACAAGCACCAAGTACAACATGTCTGTTCTTTTCAACAGGATTAGTAAGATAGGAAGACTATTGAAACTATTTATCTGGGAAATTATATCTGAAAAAATTAATCCAAAATATTTACTGTACAGACTGAGTCATCACTACAAACTATATGATAACAAAGTAAAGGGTCAAGGATTAGGATTGCTCCAGATCCAGCCACTTTTTTTGACAGAAATTACCTCCGAAGAATTCAAACGCTGCTCCCATGGTTTAAAAACTGATTTGACACTCCCTGTGACAGCCTCATTCAAAGCAGACACCTTTTGGCAACACAAGAGGAAGTGTAAGGAACATGAAGAATCTAAGAAATCTCTGTGTATGGTAATCTAAGTATAGGCAATTCAAGAATCACAAGGCTGAAGTTTATATCCTATCTCTAACAAGGGAACCACAAATGACAACGGTACTGGCATTTTGATTTGAAATTTGTTCCATTTTGACCCTTACAACCTTCTCTCTCCATAGAATTCACTTTGAAGAATTATACATTTGTAATATGGATGATCAATTACCCGGGCCAACACACACCAAATTTCTTGTTCGAGCTATATAGTGACGCTATCTTTACAACCACTCAGATTCATTAGATCAGAAGTTCGGAACTCCATTAAGTTTTCTATCCCCACTCGCTCCGTAATTTCAAATTTACATACATATGTCATTATGTTGATGGGATGAGACAGACAAGGATATCCAATGGGATTATTTTATCCTACCTTGCATATGGAGAACTTATCCCACCATTTATACAAACAACAACAACAACATACCCAGTGTATTCCCGCATAGTGGGGTCTGGGGAGGGTAATGTGTACGCAGTCCATACCACTATATCAGATGAAGTAGAGAGGTTGTTTCCGATAGACACCTGGCTTAGGACAGAGAACAGTATAACAAACAAAAAACATAAAAGCACACGGCAAAATGAGATAACACACTGCTAGCTAATGCAAGAAACAAGACAACCACAAGATAATAATATAAACTATCTTATTCGAAATCATAGACATCACCAAAACACCACGAACAAGAAACTCCAGACGCAGACAAAGCACTCTTTCCTACTGTTTCAGACGAACTCCTACCCACTAACCTTTTACCCTAATTCGCGTTTTCCACACCTTCGTATCAAGGGTCATGTCCTCCGTAAGCTTAACTGCTCCATATCATTCCTATCACCTTCCTCCAATATTTCTTCAGTCTACCTTTATCCCGCCTAAAACATCCATAGTCAGCTTCTCACACCTCCGTACCAGAGCATTCGAGCACCTCCTCACCACAAGCCCGAACCAACATAATCTCACTTCCCGCATCTTATCCTCCACTGAAGCCACTCTCACCTTCTCCCGAATAATCTTATTTTTAATCCTATCTCTCCTGATAAGGCCACATATCCATCGTAACATCCTCATCTTCGCCACCTTCAAATTTTGGATGTAGGAGTTCTTAACTGCCCAACACTCCGCTCCATACAACATGGTCGGTCAGATTGCCACTCTGTAGAACTTACTTTTAAGCTTTGAAGGAACCTTCTTATCACACATGACTCCCAAAGCGAGTCTCCATTTCAACCACCCTGCACCAATACGGTGCGTGACATCTTCTTTAATCTCACCATTCCCCTGAATCATAGACCCAAAATACTTTAAACTCTCCCTTTTCTAGATGGCCTGAGAATCCAGCTTCACTACCACATCAGCCTCATCCGACAAATCACTACACTTACATTCCTAGTACTTCGTCTTGGTCCTGCTCAATCGAAACCCTATAGACTCAAGGGTCTGTGTCCAAAACTCCAACTTATCAGTAAAACCTCTCCGAGTCTCATCAATCAGTACAACATCATCCGCAAACAACATACACTAAGGCACTTCTCCTTGAATACGCCATGTCAAAACATCCATCACCAAGGCAAATAAAAAATGTTAAGAGTCGATCCCTGGTCAACCCTGTCAAAACAGGGAAGTTCCTGAATCTCCTCCTACCGTCCCCACACGAGTCCTCGCGCTGTCGTACATGTACTGAATCAACCTAGTGTACGCCACGGCCAAACCTCTAGCCTCCAAGAACCTCCACAGAATCTCTTAGGGGATTTTGTCATATGACTTCTCAAGATCAATGAACACCATATACAAATCCTTCTTCCTCTCCCAAAATTGTTCCACTAGTCTCCTCACGAGGTGAATGACCCCCGCAGCCGAGCGACCTGGCATGAAACCGAACAGGTTCTCAGAAATATTCACGATCCTCCACAACCTCAACTCTACCACTCTTTTCCAAACCTTCATAGCATGACTCAACAACTTGATACCCCTATAGTTGTTGCAACTCTGAATGTCTTCCTTGTTTTTATATAATGGAATCATCGTACTCCATCTTCAAGTTTCGGACATCTTCGCCCCCTAAAAATGATGTTAACAAACCTTGTCAGCCACTCCAAACCTACCCTACTTGTGCTTTTCCAAAAATCCACTAAAATCTCATCTGGCGTAGTCGCCCTGCCCCCACACATCCTACGAATAGCCCCTTTGATCTCCTCAACCTTGATACGCCTACAATAACCATAATTGCGACACCTCTCTGAGTTCTCCAAGTCCCCCAGCACGAAACCTTCGCCCCCCTCATCATTCTCATCATTCAAGGCACCATAAATAATCCCAGCGAATATCCCGGAATTATTATCCTTATCCCACCAACCAAACGACCACATAGTGCTTAACAAAAGAAGAATCACCAAAACAACTTTAAATTGGGGTGCTCCATTACTACAAGGCCTAGCTGCACATACTCAAAACCTCCCCAATTCAACTATCTAAACCCTAAAGCAGGGATGATACTAGAATCCAGAAACCCTCCCCCCGCCCCCCCCCCCCAAAAAAAAACTAGCAGTTTAACTTTGATAGTATGAAATAATCAAATTGAGTAAATGAAGAAGCCATTAAATCCCAAGTTGCCAAAATAGTTTTGAGGAAGTGGGTTTATCTATCCAGTATTTAATAATATTAAAAATCCTTCAGTATTTAAAGTCTAATAAACAAGAAAACAGAGTAGTAGTACCTTGGGAAGGTCGATATGCTTGAAGAGAGACCAATCAGAGGAACAGTTATGGTCGCCGCAATCGTGATCATGCAAGCAAGCCATCTGGATTTTCTGCGTGTTTCTCAATTCTAACTAAAATAAACGCTACGAATATAGTTGTTGCCGGATAGAGCTTTTTCTTTTTGTTTTTTAAGCTATATGTTTGTTCGTTGGCTATATTAATAGCCTGTTTGGATTGCTTAATAAGCATTTTGAGAAAAAAAATAGTTTTTTTAATAAAGAAGATTTTTTGATAAACTTGCAAAAATACTTTTAAAATAAGTTGAAGCAGTTTTTCTATTTTTGGAAGAAGCAAAAAAATTTTGCTTCTAAAAAAAAGTAGAAGCAAAAGCAGAAAATTATTTTTTTATAACAAAAATATCCCTATCACACACAAATATATATATATATATACTAGTTTAATCGCACATGCCTCACAAGTGTAGCGTTTAATTATTTAAAATTAAATAATTTTTTATTTTGCAGAGATTTTTAATAAAGTGTAAAAATTTAAATCACTTTTCAAAAATCTTTCACACTTTAATAGTATAATAATATAAATATAAACATATACACATATATGTTTTACCATTTTCAAGTTGTTGATGGATCATCCTCTTTCTTGTTGCCGCGGGCTAAGAAAGACGCATTAATTTAAACCATTTGCCTTACAATTTTTTTTTATCTATATTTAAAATCGTTTCTTATTTTTAAAGTCAAATCTTTACAAAATTATGGATTATATTCTTATTACGTACTTAAAACTTCTTAAAAATTGGTACTTCTTAAATTTTTCTTATTCTAATAATTTTACATTTATTTTTAGATTTTTCAAATCTTCTTAGAGTCAAATTTAGTTGATTTAGAATTCTTAAATTAATAAAAAAAAAGTATAGTTATCATTAATTTTGATGACTTATAATAAGGAAAGGTTTTATCATAAATATATTTAAATAATTTTGAACTCTTAAATTAAGAATAAATATTGAAATTGTTATTACTTCTAGTAAGGAAATATTTTTACCATAAATATATTTAATTAATTTTTAATTCTTAAGTATTAGAAAAAAAATAGTGAAAAGATGATTTTGTCTAAAGTAAGGACTTTTAATAACGGGCAAAAAGTTCAAACAATATTTCTAAGACCTTCACACTTTTAATATATATATATATATATATATATATATATATATATATATATATATATATATATATATATATATATATTATACACCTTATTAATTAATTAACATATCTTACAAGTTTGATTAACGTTTGATTTTTTAAATTTTACATTTCATATTTACGTCATAATTCTTTATAATTTATATATTGTTATTTTATTTTCACTCATTTTCTTTAAATAAATTATTTTATTATTATTAATGATAACAATTGGTAGATGAATCACGTTACAAGATTGTATTTTGACATCACATATAAATTTTTGTCAAATATTTAATTTTAAATAAATAATTCATGAAAAGTGACATGTTTGTTAAAATATAATTCATATACAGTTAAAATATATGAATATGATGACTGCTTATTTGTAGTAAATTTTGACACCGAAAAAATATATTAAAAGAAGATAACAAATAACAGATAGAATCTTATTTTAAATATTTGTCATCAGGTAGTATACGTATATGAATTTGGTTACTTAGTTTTAGAATTGAAACGGTAAAAACATATCCAAAAGAAAAGGTAACAAATAACAAATATTATCTCATTTAGATATTTGTAAGCATGAATATAGTGTTTGTTAACTTTTAGTAAATTTGACACGGTAAAATGAATCCAAAAAATAAGGTAACAAAAAGAAGATAGATTCTAATCAAATATTAGTTTGACCTTTTCTTCAAACCGTCTATTCATTCAACGAGTTTATTGTATTGAACATATTTTCCTTCATCTATAAATACAGATAATATTTCTCATATATACATATACTTTACTGCTCTCCAAAATATAAAGTCATCTCTATTATTAATAAGTTATTTTTTGAATCAAAATTATTTTCTCATTTTAAGGTATGTTTTTTCAATAATTATCATGATAAAATTAGATTTTTTATGTGCATGCACATAATAGCATATGTGATAATATCGTTGTCTATGAAATTCTTAGATTTTGTTAAGTTTTTATTTTGACAATAATATTTTTATTTCACTATTTTGTGTAATGTTATTATTATTAATCATATATCTCTAATGCATAGAAAATGAGTAATGTTGAGAAGGCTAAATGGAGTACAGAAAACGTAGAGTTATTTTTAAATTTATGTGTGGATGAGTTATTGTTGAAAATCGTCCTAGTACCCACTTCAGCAAAACTGGATGAATTAATTTGGTGACAAGATTCAATGCTAGAACCAGAAAAAATTATGACAAAGTCAAATTGAAGAATAAATAGGATAATCTTAAAAACACTTGGAAAGAATGGGACACTTTAGTTGAAAAGGAAACTGGTTTAGAATGGGATAGTGAGAAGAAAACCATTCAAGTGAGTGTCGAATGGTGGATAAAAAAATAAAGGTACTTCTAATCTTATTACATATTATTCAATTAAACTTGATAAGTTATTATGTTATTTTGGTCACTAATAACATATCTTATTTCTTCTCATTATTGTAGAAAAATTTAGGGTGTGTTTGGTATGATGGAAAATGTTTTCCATGGAAAATAAGTTGATTCTCTACTTATTTTCTCATGTTTGATTGGTGGACGAAAAATATTTTTTGAAAAATATTTTATGGTGTTTAGTTGGTGAATAGAAAATATTTTTCAAAAAAATATTTTTAGTTGTTTATTGGTGAGAGGAAAAAATATTTTTTGAAAAATACTACTGAACAATTAAATAGTATATCAAACAACTCTACTGTCACGCCTCAAATCCTATTGGGGCGGACTGGCACCCATAACCGAGGAGGCCCGGGAGAACCAGCTCATAACCTTATACTTCCCATGCATACCTCTATGACAACCCGAAATTCGGACAACATCATGTCGCATATAAAAGGAAATAATCACCTGTATAAGCTCGAGCACACATATATATGTATATACAATACTTGGTCGTTGGAGCCATCACGTCTATTAACAAAACACCATCTTGACTGTACATTAGGTCTACAAAGCCTCTAGACAATACATAGAGTTTAACTAAGGTCGGGACACACTCCGCCATATAACTAACTTCTATACAATACCAAAAGTGACTGGATATGACACGGAAAGCCCCGAAGTAAACTGGAGCTCACCAAAAGCAGCTGGATATCCTGACTTCTACTTGAGCGGTGTATGAGCTGAGGTACCTGTGCCTGCAGCATGAAATGCAGGTCCCCCGTGGGGGATGTCAGTACGAAATATGTACTGAGTATGTAAAGCTGTAGATAATCACATATGATATAAGAGCTCAATAGAAATCAGAAACAAGTGAATAAATCGTAATAGGAGTGGACCACACTTACTAGAACTTATGACAACCTGTACATTGTATTTATTCAATCACTTTACCTTCGTTCTTATCATATTTGTAATCATTACTGTACTGTACTGTGACCATTAGGCTGCCTCCAGTACATATCAATTGGGATCGACCCATGATAGGCTTATGCCCCTGGAATACCACCCATAAACACATAAATAGGGATCGACCCATGATAGGCTTATGCCCCTGGGATACCATCCAATAAAAGAGAACTTCTATCACTTAGTTTAATTAATCTTTGAGATTGTCATTTCGGTCGCCACCGTATTTTCGATACTTTGAAACAATGATACATCAATAAGAGACATATAAATAGACCATCAATGGAATAACAATGAAGTAAGAACTCATTGGCACATCAATGAAGTGTTTTGGAGTCATCAATGCCATAACAATGAAGTAGGAACTTATTGGTATATCAATAAAACGTTTTGGAGTCATTAATAGCACATGGATCTTGTTTGAGTAACCGGATACCTTCTGATATTCATTAGCGCAATAGACATGTAAGATTTAGAAAACAAGTAAGTATTGGAATGTCTTGACATCTTGTAGGGTGGAAACAAGTTCATTGGTAACGTAGGACATCATACAAAACCATTATGGATCACATGTTACTGAATAACTTTGGAAACTTTCTTAATAGAACAATTGTTCACTTTCATGCCAAAGATATGGTATAGAGTATGCTTTACATACCTGACTGTCAACCTTCAATACTAGTCCCAAATGGACTTCCCATCTTTTCGGATTACTTATCTACAATGAACATATATAACAATCTAGTATTAGCAATCAAACGTCACAATTCAATTATTTGAATTCACCAAACTAGTGGTTAATTAGTAAGCCTTAATTACACCATAAAGGGTGTCACTTTAACCCTCTTATACTCCAATTACATTCACATGTCATGCATATTCATACAACATCCTCCAATATCAAGTTTGAATTCATTTATCCTTCCAACCAATCCATTAAACCAAATTGAGCCATAGACATAAATAATCATCAATTCAATAGTATATCACCATATCCACCTTCCATAACTCAATTACCATATCCACCTTCCACAATTCAATACAACCAAATCATGCAAAATAGTCCATAACCCTATTTCCATCACCTTTCAATAACAACCAATACATATAATCCTCTATCACACATATACATATGGAAAAGAACAAAGGCAAACAATATTCATACCTTAGAATTCACATCTTGATTATGCAATCCTGTTTGCACAAATAATAGATGCCATTTGAAGTTCTCGAGATGACAAACGCAGTTATCGGATTACTTTGAAATTTCTATGGTTGAATCAAAAGTAATTTAAAGGTCAAATTTGGCTAGGGTTTGTTCTTTCTCAATGATTGATGATGAAAATGAGTTTTTGAACTCATATACATTTATATATACACATATTCTCATCCATAATATAATAGAAAATGATCAAAATGCCTTTAAAATTTAAATAATGTTAAATCTGTCCTTTGGTGGACTGTTTTGATAAGCTAAAGTAGATCGACCATAACTCTTTGCTCCAATATCGGATTTGGGTGAAATTGGTATCGTTGAAAGGATAATTCAAAGTTCTTCATTTCATATAAAGTAGGTCACCCAGTTTGTCCTGTACAAAGAGTTATGGTCGTTTGAAGTTGACCCTAAAAAGCTGTTTTGATAGGCTAAAGTAAAACGAGTATTACTCCTTACTCAGACGTTGGATTTGGATGAAACCAATTGCATTGGAAAGAAGACTCAAAGATCTTTCTTTTCATAGGTCGCAGCTCTCTCAGTTCATTATATTAAGGGAGTTATGATCGTTCGAAGTTGACCCAAAAATTCGGCTGGCCTCAGTAGTTTGTGTGCAGGGAATTTTCCTGCACATTTACTATTCCCAAATATCCCGGCCACCGTTTTATAGTTTCAAACGTGCTCGATTATATCTGAAACCTATCCGTTTTTGGAAATCTTTATATCGTTGGAAAGCTTATTCAATAACCTTCGCATGGAACCATCGACGGGCAAATTCCGATATAAATAAAATAAAAAAAAATTAATTCCATATAAATAAGACCAATACATGTACTTGAATACGCCAATACACGTACTTGAATACAGGGTGTTACATCAACATTCTTTCGGAACTAATTTAGGGCCCGTTTGGCCATGAAAATTTTTTCCTTTTTTGTGAAATTTTTTTTCGGAGTTGGAAATTGTGGTGTTTGGCTATGAAAATTCGGAAAATAATTCCGAATTTTTTTTCTGAAAATGGAAAACAGGTTTTTGTTGTTTTCACAATTTTCCAACTCCAATTCCAACTTTTATTATTATTACATATAACCCAATCTTTTAAATTTTTACATAAAACTCTCCTTATAACATTACTTTTTCAATATTATGTATATAACAGTTTTAAAGAATAAGATAATTATAATTTCAAACTTAATACTATCCTAATTAATATATATCTCTTTTTCTCTCTCATCATTATTTTTATCCCTTATTTAATTTTCTGTCTTATTTAAGACATTATTTTACTGCTAATTTATATTTATACCCATAAATATATAAAGTATTATATTTATACCCATAAATATATAAAGTATTTTATTTATACCCATAAATATATAAAGTATTATATTTATAATAGAAATATACAAAGTATGTTATATATAAAGTTTATATCATGTATATACCATATACACACATATATAAATATACAAAGTATTAAGAAACATACTAAGCATATTTATAATATAAATATATACAAAGTATGTTATATGAAGTTTATACCATGTATATACCATATACATATATATAAAAATACAAAGTATAAAGAAACATACTAAGCATATTTATATATTTATGGTATATGATATAATATATCATAAATATGCAAAGCATGTTTTACATAGAAATAATTTATTCACACACAGTAAAATCTTTCATGTATAAAAAAATTAAAGAAATAAATTAGCGGCACCCTAAAATTTAATAACAACTCATCATTTTCTATCTTTTAGGAACAAAAAATGACGGAAATAAATTAAATAAATTCCTAAAAAAATAAATTTGTTTGAAAGATAATATTTGTTACCTAAAAACAGGAAGCAGTGATCTGTTAATATAATATCCATATTTAAAATTTTCAAATATAAGAAAAGGCTATTAATGTAAATATTATATATGTCATAATTGAAATTCATTAAATATAACCATATATATGTAATTATTTTTATAATAGTGACTAATTGTGTTCTTTTTCCATTAGTAGGTAAATTTTAGTTGGGTGATTTTGACAGTTTGTAAAAGTTAAGGCATAAAATCATATTTAAAAAAGTTTTTTCAAAAGTCAAAAAAAAAAAATTCAAAAAAACCATTGCCAAACACAACTCAACTCCAATGTCAACTCTAACTCCGAAAAATTTTAGTTTTCATGACCAAACGGCTACTTAAGCATAGCAAATAATATCAATATCAAGTATCAAAATATTACAAGAAGCTAAAATTTAAGCAACTATTACTTACATAATTCAAGATTCCTAATTGATTCCCACAAATGCATAAAAGAGAGAAGTTTGGAAGCAAATATACATACATTATTAAAAACAAAAGAGCGAAGAGAAGTTTGGAAGCAAATATACGATACATTATCAAAAACAAAAGCGTGCGAATAATAGTTGCTTCCAAATCCTATGAAGCTAAACCAACCAATAGGTGTCACTATTGTTGTTGCTTGAATCGTTCCAGGAGGACTAGTAGGATCTTCAAAAGGATTCACCCTACCAGGCGGAGGCTTAAGTGGAGGCTGTCCATGCATCGCAATCTTTCCAGGCGGTATCGGCGCAGAATTCCCTACTGCAGCCGCAGCAATGCCAGTAACAGTTCCCAAAGGGATCTCACTTTTAGAACCATTAAGAGTTCTGCTCCATGTAGAAATTTTTACCCATTTTACCATTGGAATCATCACTGACTGAATAATTACCGGCATTATCGTGTACTGAAGCTGAAAGATAAAAGTCGAAGTCTCAGAAACATCAGTATACCGAAGCCAAAATCAATCAATATATATACAAGAGAAATAAGAAATAGAGACATACCAGCAGAATGGTCACTTATGCTTAGGCTAAGAAGAGGCCGCTCATCATTTTTTCCCTTTCTGTATCCAACCCCACAAACCTTGCAATAGCATATAAAAATAGTGAAACAACAATAAATGTGACAGAAGCAGTCACAAGAACTGCAAACAAAATTGTTTTAGTGTTGTTTTTCTTATTTGATTGACCATCCGAAGTAGAGTTTTGACTAATAAAAGACTGATCGCTAGGAGCAGAGATTTTGCTTGAATTGTTGTAGTCTTATAGGAAAAAATGGCTTCGAAGGAGGATGGGCAGGTGGCGGAGAATTGGGAGTTTCATAAGGGGAAGTAGCTGGAGCAGGAGCAGGAGAAGGAGAAGGAGCATCTCCAACTTGAAGCAATTCACGCCATCTAGGTGCACCGTACCAGGAAAAGAGGAGGTCCTTGCACTTGGAATACCATGTAGGTGAATGCTTCTCCTCTCCGAAAGTAGGAAACAGGAGATTTTTCCTCATTAAACAACCCATAAGGACTTCCTTATTGAGTACGTTGACATTTTTCTCTTTATTTTTGGTTAACGATCTTCTGTTCGAAAGAATTCCATGGCTCCCACTTGCTTCTTCTCCGGGACCACTAAACTTAAGATCTTCAAAAGCTTCATTAGAATGTAACAACTCTAACCTACAGTTCAACCATAACTCTTCAGCCTGTAGCAGAAGATTACAATCAGAACTGCTTATGAATAGTCATTCTCAAAGATGTACAAATCAAAATACTATTAAATCAGAGGCAGGAGCTATTGATGTTTGTCCGAATTAAAGCCGAAGGCAGCAAGGAAACTTGAAGGGACATTTTTTGGAATTGCCGTTGAAAGAGCGACTGAAGTATGAAAGAGCCACTTAGGCCAATGAAGTGCATGTCTTGGCAGTATGAAGTCCTAACCTATACTGCACCTAGTTTTAGAGTTTAAATGTACCTTAAGTAGCCTTCAATAATATAACTCGGTGCCTAAAATGAAACATTCTCTAAGTAAAACGAGCCTAAGCAAACTCACACTGCGTCTAACTTCAGGGATTAAATGTGCCTCAAGCAAGCCTAAGCCGTTAATAACACTATAGGGGAAGAGCAATAGTCGATGACCCAAGCACAGTTGTCAAAGGCCAAAAGAATTGAAAAGTACTGAGGTTTGCTAACACTTTAAGCATAAAGTGCAATTAAAACATGAGCTTTGGCAAACAAAGGTGCTAATGACACAGACACATATATATTATATGATATGCATGTATGTATATCATGGCGTTTTGGTAATGATTAAAATGTCACTTTGTTCAAACTATGATTGTTGTCTAGACGGCCTCTCAAAGATCGAGTCAATGGGCAATGAGACACATGCCTTAACACCTTGATTCCTCATGCCTAAACTGAAGTGCCAACTAAAGAAGGCGAAGTCACCTACCAAAGCTTCACCAAGCTCTAGGGCTTAAGTGAGTATTTAACAACATAGGTAGAAAAACAGCAAGAATTATCGGAATAGATACATCTAGAACTATAATGAAATGTGAAGTCAGAGTTTAGGAGCAATGAGGCGATAGTGCAGTACATTTTATTTTGGTTCCTTTTTATAGTATTATATCGGAAACAACCTCTCTATCTCACCTCTAAGGTAGTGGAATGGACTGCATACACTTACCCTCCCCAGACCCCACTTGGTGGGAATATACTGAGATTGTTGTTGTTGTTTTAAAGTCTCATATTCTTAAAAGCGGTGGATCAAGTAACCCTAATTTCTTACCAATCTCTTTGTAGAAGCAATCCATGATGTTCAGCTATATCCTTTTTTAAAGTACAAGTTAACAACGATAACATACCTAATGTAATCTCAAAAGTGGGGTCTGGGGAGGGTGACGTATACTCAACCTCACCCCTATCTTGTGAAGGTAGAAAGGCTGTTTCCGATAGATCCTCAAGCTCAAGTGAAGCACATCAAAATAAGTATGAAACAGAAATACAGTAGTAAAATGACCATACAGAAAATAACAGAGAAAAATACCGTAGCAACCACAAATAGTATGATAAACGAGGCAAAGAAAACAACAGGTAATAGTAGAATCGAAGATCTAAAAATAATACTGATATAAGAGAAACTAAACAACGGTCGACTACCTACAGTAAACAGAAAAAAAAACCTCTAAAAACAAATGATATTCAATCAGTGCGTAAAAGTAAGTCAAATAAAGAGGAAAAGAGTACCAATTCTTGATTGATCCTCACGGAATTGATTTGATCGGCCAGTATTTGTTCCTCCGGGCTTTTGCCTTCAGGATTTTCTGCCACTACAGTAAAAAGCACCACGACGAAAACAAACAATTGGGCTGCTCCTCTCACACCCATCTTGAATCAGCATCAACAAAGCGGACAATGCTTCTCACGAGAAACTCAACATATCTCAAACCTCCCTACAATCCTTTTCGATAGCTTAGTATTTTCCATCCTTTTCGATTCCCTGCATCTTGGTTCAATAACCACAACAAAGCTCTAAATTCTAATGCCATTTCTTAGTCTTTACAATCCATGAGGTCGGTCATTTGGGAAACAGCATTGTTACTGGAAATACTCACAAGTCTCGCTCAACTAACTCACAAGAAGCTATCAATTTTCATAGATAAGTTAAACCCACATTTCAATTTTTGAGCAAAATTAAACTCAAATCAGAAATTCAAATTTTAATTTTTGAACAAAATTGGCCTCAAATCAGAAACCCAAACAAGCAAAAGAGAAAGAATTAAAGAAATTTTTGACCAAGCACCATAAAAGAAATTAGTTATAGACATACTTTTAAAATTCTTCTTGCAGTGGGGAGAAGAGAGAGAGGGAGAAAGCCGTGAAATTGGAGACGACGGTTGTGGGTGCAGGTGGGGGAAGGGTGGGGTTATAAGCGTGGCTCTTATTTTTATCTGAAAAATGATTTCCGATTTACAGAGAAGTCATTTTCTCACAAATGAACAAAAATAAGTCACCATGAAAAATATTTTCTCAAAATTTTTTAATAATCAAATAAGAAAAAATAAAAAAATATTTTCTAAAAAATATTTTTCATCATACCAAATATATTCTTAAAAAAAGGCTTATAAAATCAAACTCAAATGAAGATATGTTTTAAGGATGTTGTTGCTATTGACGAACATGCATAAGCACCATCATCTGGAGTTTTACCAGATGGTATGCAAGAAAACAAATAATTTCGACCTGAGCAACCATTTGAGTTTGATACTCCGATAAATAATGAAAAATTTATAACTTTTGATGATTTAGAAGAATTTATTGAAACTAAAAAAAAAAAAGTAACAGTGAGAGTGATACTAGAAGAAAAAGAAAGGTATCAACAGAAATGAAAAAAAGTAATCCTAGTCAGAAAATTAGTTCATCAATAGAAAGAATTGTTGACACCATTGAATCACGCACTTCAACGGAGTCGAGAGAAAGTTCATTTAGTATTAAGAGTGCAATGACTATAGTTCGCAATTTGCCTGATATGATTGTTGGTAGTGATTTATGGTGGAAAGCGAGTGATTTACTTATCAAACAATCAATGAGAGAAATGTTCTTGGCACAAGAAGATGCAGAATTGCAATTGCAATGATTGGAAAGGAAGACCATGCTTTATAAGGATTAGATTTATGATGTTATTTATTATGATTTGCTTTTAAAACATATGATTTTTTTTTTCTTTTAATTGAGTTTTTTTAGCTATAAAAGTTTGTTTATTCAAGTTATTTAGTTTTTATATTTGAATAATTTACACTATGATTCTATGAGCAATAAATTGTCAATCTTACATTATTAAATTTAATAATATTTCTTTTATTTCTATTACAGATATGTCATTGGCTAGAAATAATTATGATGCGTCTGCCGATGATGTGTCAGATGAAGAACTTTTAATTAAAAATAAGAGAAATAATGATAATAATATTGTTTTTGATGTGGCAATTTTCAGTATCACTTTAGCAATAGAATATTTCATAAAGTTTTGCTTAAAGGTTCCAAGCAGAAATTCTCTTCATACAAGTTTTTATTTCATTAAAGAAGTACTTGAAGGACATGATCGACGATGTTACGAAATGTTTAGAATGAAAAAACATATTTTTCTTGAGTCGTGCAAGACTTTAAATGAACAATATGGCTTAAAAGCAACAAAAAATATGACCATCGAGGAGATGATTGCTATGTTTTTAATGGTAGTAGGTCATGGTGTTGGAAATCAAGTGATCCAGGAAAGGTTTCAATATTTGGTAGAAACTGTTAGTAGACATTTTCATCATGTTGTATAAGCACGTTTGAAATTGTCTATGGACATTATTAAATCAAAAGATTCAACCTTTTATGATATACATCCTAAACTAAAAGAAAATAAAATGTATTGGCCATATTTTAAAAATTGCATTGGAGGTATAGATGAAACACATGTATCGTGTATTGTCCCTTCGAAGGATCAAATTAAATACATTGATAGAAAAGGTTTCACTTCTCAAAATGTTATGGCGGTATATGATTGGGACATATGTTTCACATTTGTATGGCCTCGATGGGAAGGTATTGCACATGGTGCTAAGATATTTGATCAAACGCTTAAAAGATCAAATCTTAATTTTCCTCATCCACCACAAGGTTAGTGAATTTAATATTATGTTTTGCATTATCTTATAAATTGTATTATTTTTATATTAATTAATTAATTTTTCTTATATTGATGTAGATAAATATTATTTAGTGGACTTGGGTTATCCAACAACGATTGATTATTTAGGATCATATAAAGAGGAGCGTTATCATCTCCCTGATTTTAGACGTAATTCTAACTTCAGAAATTCAAATGAGACTTACAATTTCTTTCACTCCAGTTTGAGATGAACAATTGAAAGAACATTTGGAGTTTAGAAAATAGATTTGCTCTCTTACGTTCAATGCCATCTTTTAAATTCGAAACTCAAGTTCATCTTATTACAACTACTATGGCTATACGTAATTTCATACGACAACACTCTACTACTGATAAAGATTTAAACTATAATGCTAACGAAGACATCATCACAGAGATCGAAGAAGTAGACCAGCCTTTTGGTATACTTTCAGAAATACAAGACACATGTTCTACAAGTATAAAAACATTGCCTGATAAAATTAGGGATGAAATCGTTGAGAATTTTTGTGATGTATGAAGGGTTAATTATTTTTGTTGTTAATTTTTTCACATGTAGTGATTTAATTTATGAAATAACTTTCGTATTCATTTTTGTTTGATGTTTTAAGTAATATTTAAATTATTTAAGTAATATATCACCATTTAATTTTTTAAATGTATTTATGTATATAAATATTGATTGAAAATTTTAGAGTACGTAATTTTTAATTAAATAAAAAATTAATTAAAAATATTATAATAGATATTTAAAATAATTTTTCTCTATAAATTGATTTTAGTAATAAAAGTTTATTGATAGATGTCCTTTTTGGTCATTTGTTTCAAAAAAACACTTCTTGAAAAAAAATATCCAAACATAATTTGATTATCAAAAGCACTTTTCGAATGAATTTATCAAACACAAACTGCTTTTTTTTTAGAAGCACTTTTTTGAAAAGCCATTTTATAAAAGTGTTTCTCAAATAAGCAGTTTTGTAACAACAATCCCAAACGGGCCCTAAAACGCCTCTAACCACACTCTATAGACATAGTATATACTATGTGGCTTGACAAAAATAAACTCTTAATTACTTTATTTAATCTAAATTTCAAGAGATAAATATCTACTATTCTCAAATTATTGTGGTATCACACATTTTAACTTCACACACATTTTATTATTCTAAACTCAATTTTTATTTATTTTTATCGCCTCTTTATGATGACGTAACACCTTTATTAAAATAGAGCTCACGTCAAAGGTGGCACATCAGCTAAAAAATTGACAAAAAATACATGACAGCTAAAAAGATTAACAAAAATAGACTAAAATATAGTTCAAGAAATAATAGGACCACAAAAAGTTGGAGTAGCAAATGTTTTACTCAAATTTCAATTGATTATAATTTATTTCTCTCTTCATTTTCTCTCTTTCCCTATCTTCTATTTGTATTTCTTCTTTTTTTCCTTTTCCAGTTTTTTGTTCTTCTTTTTTCTAGTTTTTTGTTCTTTTTATTTTTTTTATTTTTTTGTTTGTTCCTTTTTTTTAAATTATTTTTATATCTATTTTTTTTTCTTTTATGTTTTTTCATCTTTTTTTTTTCTTTTATCGTTTTTGGTTATTTTGTCCTTGCAAGTCTTTCTTTTGTAATTTTTTTTTCGTTCTTGTTTGGTTTTTTCTTTTTGGTCATTTTTTCTCATCCTTCTGTTTTGTATTTTCTTTTGTTCTCTCATGTTTTGTTATTGTTGTTGTATCTTATATTTTATGTTTATTTGTATCATATTATATATTTTAAGTAAATTTATTATTTGAATAGTTTAATCGTGAATATATACAATTTATCATTTTTATTTATATACAAACAAGTATATTGATTAATTGTGTTTGCTTAAGTCTAATATACAATATACAATATGTCATTCGATGCAAATTATTGTTAGTATATGTATGCCAATTTATCATTTGTATATTTGTATAAACAAGTATCATTTGTATGCATATGGTTCAAGCGATATAAACATGTATCATTTGATTCAAATGTAACATTTGTATTTGTATAATTTAATATTTGTATAAGTTATCATTTGTATTTATATTGTTCAATTTGTATAATTTAACATATGAAATCCATGCCTTTTGTACGGATTTCATTACTATTCCTTATTTTGAGCCGAGGGTCTATCGAAAACAGCCTTGCTACTTCTCCAGAGGTAGTTGTATGAACTGCGTACATCTTACCCTCCCCAGACCTCATGATGTGGGAATACACTGGGTTTTTTGTTGTTGTTGTATCAATAAAATATAATTGGTATCAATAAATATAAATACAAGTGTTTGTAGAAAGAAAAATGACAAGTCTTTTTCAATTGTTTAAAAATACAACTGATGTCGTCAACTACAAATTTAAATACAAATATATGAACAAATGAAATTACAAATACAAATACAATATGTGGTCAACTTATAAATACAATATTACAATCCGAGACTACCTCCTAGTCGTAACACGATGCTTAGAGTCAGAAGTGACTCAAGCTAACCCATGGCCTGACATGACACTAAGAATACTGAAAATAACTGATATAAAAATACTTATGTGAAAACTGAACTGAAGGATGAAATAAATATTCAAAAAAACCCAACAATAATATTTGAGTTTATAACCGCAAACTAAACATCTAACTGTAAGTCTGAAAGCCTCTACTAAGATGAGTTGTTGGGACACGCCTCAAGCTAACTCTAATTGTCTAAAAACTGAAGTACGATAAAGACAAAATAAAATATTGATACTAACCCTCGAATGCTGAGGACTCACCAAAATGTTGTTGCTGATATGGTAGGAGGTCATACTAAATGTCATCCGGGTGTTGAGCGTCAGAAACTATATTAAAGATAATATATCACAAAGAAAGTATGCGATCAATACTTTGAATGTATTGAGTATACGATCAGTACTTTGAATGTACTGAGTATGCGATCAGTACTTTGAATGTACTGGGTATGTTAGATAGGAAGGCTGAACATGGTGTATGTAATATGATAAACTAATGCAATACCAAGTAATGAACATGTACTATATAATAAACTAAATAACTAAATACAAGGTCATGCAAATAGCTAAATTCGAACAGTAGATTGTGGACTGTGGGAGCTAATAATAACCGACATACCCCAATCTGAGCTAACCAAGGTCTAACTTGTAACCCCAGCTGGAAGGGTGTTCAGTACCTTGCCAAAGGTACGAACACTAACTGACATAAATCTACTAAATTGATGTCCAAAAAGGACTAAGGTGTCAAGCTAAGTCTGACGGGTGACCCTTTAGAACCTACGATGGCGCCGTAGTTTTGGGACTTAGGGATTTCTACTAAAGGTCTCAGCCTAACTGATGGGTGAGCCTCCATCCTTGCATTCTTTCGGTGTTAAGTACTACTCTAAATTGAATGACACTGACAACTGTTATGCTCAATAATAATAATAATAATAATAATAATAATAATAATAATAATAATAATAATAATAATAATAATAATAATAATAATAATCTGAGGACTAAAAATAAATGCATTATCTAAAAGTATTCAAAAAATGTAAACTGGAGGATATAGTACTCAAAAGTATATGCATGCAATCCCAGGTCATCACGTGTTCATAACCCACCATCTTTAAAGAATGCAACTATTATGCTAGTTTCATAATTTGGGTGAAATTAAAGAATTCAATAACGCAAGTCCAAACTTATGGATTCCACAATGCAGTTAGGATTTGTGTACATGGACATGTAATAACACTAAAATTTATGATAAAGTATGGATTACAACTCAATAAAACCAAGGGATTGAGATATCAAGGAATTTGACAACATCTATAAACCTAACTTATAAAGAAGGAGTTGAACTAAAGAATTGGGTTAACTTTAGTCCCACATACCTGGAGATGAGAATCCTAGAGAATTCTTTAAAATTAGAATCCTGAAGAAGATGAACTCTAGCTCTGCCTTGGAGAAAAAAATTACCTCTTTTTTTTGTTTGAAACTAAGTGTCAGATATTTTTCTAAGTAATGAGGGGTTAAGGTAATATTAACCTTAATAATCAGCCTTGAAATATCCTAACCGACATAGTTCTGATCTTAAAAGAGTGGGAAAAGACTGATACGCCCCTCTAAAATTCATAACTAGAAGTTGTTAGAGGGGACGTACGGGACCTTCCCACGATCGTGGGACCAACCTATGATTGTAGTTTGTACTCATGGTTGGGAGTTGGATGAGAGCTCTCTGAACATGATCAGACGAGCCTTGGTATGATTATGGTATCTAACTACGATCATACCTTGGATTGTAGGTTCGAAGGTTCAATTAGGATAATTTGTGGGAGTCACGATTGTGCCTAGGATCATGGTTTCAAAGCACCGTAATGGCTTTCTCTCATAGTTAAAGGTTATACTTGTCAACTTTTAGATGTTGGGGTTGTCTCAATTAGACAAAACCCTTGTACGATCATACAATGTAACTACGATCGCGGTTTGGCTCATGACATCTCACTGCAGGACAATGCTTTCCTAAAAAGGTCATAACTTTTTACCTTGATATCGGATTAAGGAAAACCTGGATGCGTTCGAAAGATAATTCAAATATATATTATTTTATGGGTCTATATCTTAAATATACTTCAGAATCTACATATTATTTTTATTTGAAACTGATTATCTCTCAAGGAATCTATTGATAAAGAGAGGTTTTGGCTTAGTTACTGGCTAGGAGGTTCTTGTGGCCTACATGATCCCTTATTATACTGTTAAAACTTGATGTTTAATACTATATGTACTTGAAGCATAGTTCTAACCTTGACTTCAATTTCTAGGGAGTTGCAATATCTTCCCTTTGGGGTCATTCGTCCCTGAATGGAAACTGACTAAGCTAGAAGGTTAGGGGAAAAGAGCTGCAATTCCCATATTTTCTTCACCATTTCTCTTGATATTATTGGAACCTGTTCATACTATTCGTACTTAAAATTCCTACGCTACGTTTCTAAGATAGAAACACTATCTTAGAAATGCGAAATAAATTGGACTCATGGACGTATTATATGACATAATAATAACTGGGTGACATGAAATAGAAAGAATTAATTAATTATAGGAAAACTAATACCTCAAGTTGGTACTGAGTTCTAAGGGAAGAGGTAGGGGTACTTGGTCATCATATCTACCTCTGCTTCCTAAGTAGCTCCCTCAACTGACTGATTTTGCCAAAGAACCTTTACCAAGGTGACTTCCTTATTCCTCAACTTAGAAACCTGCTGGTCAAGGATCTCAACAAAACCTTTTTGTAAGAGAGACTATCTTTAACACCCACACTTTATAAGGGCAGATCCGATGCAAAATCACCCATGCATTTCTTGAGCAAGGAAACATGTAAGACTAGACACACTGTTGCTAATTCTGTTGACAAATCTAACTCGTAGGCTATATTGCCAAAATAACCTACAATCTCATAAGGACCAATATAGCAGGGAGTGAAATTTACTTGATTCCCAAGTCTACACACCCCTTCATAGGTAAAACTTTCAAGTTGACAAAATCACTAACAACAAGCTCATGATCCCTTCGACTTATATCTGCATAGGAATTCTGATGACTCTGAGCCTTTCTCTAATCAGCTGAAATTTCTCTAGAGCCTTATGGACTGAGTTTGACCTTATCAATGCAGCTTCACCAACCTCAAACCAACCAGTAGGAGATTTATATCTCATAACATAACATTTCTTAAATGAGGCCATCAGAATATCATAGTGATAGTTATTATTAAAAGCAAACTCAATCAAAGGCAAATGATCATCCTAACTTTCTTTAAAATTGATTGCGCATGTCCTCAACATATCTTCTAAGGTCTGAATGGTCCTCTATACCTGACTATCTGTCTGCGAGTGAAAAGTTGTATTGATATGAACTTGGGTACTAAGAACCTTCTAAAATGTCTTCCAAAACTGAGAGGTAAATAGAGTACCTCTATCTAAAATGATAGTTAAAGAAACTCCATGAAATTTTATCAACTCCTTTTTTATAGAACTTAGCATAGTCCTTAGCTGATTCTGAAGTGTTATTTGGCAGAAAATGGTCGACTTAGTTATTCGATCCATGATAACCTAAATAAAATAATGTTGACGATGAGTACGAGGAAACACTGTGATGAAGTCCATATTCACCACCTCTTACCTTTACTTAAGAATACTGATGTCCTGAAGCATACCATCAGATCTCTGGTGCTCAACCTTAGCCTATTGGTAATTTGGACACACAACCACAAATTTTACGATATCTTTTTGCATATCATTCCACCAATAGACTTTTTATAAATCACGGTACATCTTAGTGACTCCTAGGTGAATAAAATATTGAGAATCGTGAGATTTCACTAGGCTCCACTATCTCAAGTCATTTACATCTGAAATACATAGTCTTTTCTGATAGCAAAAAACACCATCTTTCTCTTGGGAGAAAACCTCAACCTTCTAACTCTGGACCATTTCTTTTAATTTAAGCAAAATAGGATCATTATCTTGTTTTTTTAAGTTCGTCTACCAAAGAGGATACTGATCCTGAGCATCCCAAGTTCTTAGGATCTAGACCCTCTAAGAGATGAATAATTAAATTAGCCATGTTACTGAAGTAATGTCAAAGTTGCCAGTGATAACGTCCCTAATGATAACTCATTGTTAAACACAATGAGTTGTCAGGAGGACTCGTTACCACAATATTAAGAAAGCCTAGGTTTTGGTCCCTTGACAACGAGTCCAGGGTACGACCCATTGTGAGACATAACGAGTCATTAGGAGAGACTCGTTGTCACAACAGAAGGAAATCCAAGAGTTCAACACCTAACCATGATTCTTCATGAAGACTCATTAAGTTAGACAATAAGTCATTATTAGAGACCCATTATCATAATAGTGAAGGACTAAGTTGTCGACACTTAGGTAATGACTCTGGGCCATGAGTTATCGACCCTCAAGTAATGACTTCGGGCCATGACTCGTGGTCAGACCTCATGAATCGTTGTCCAAGCCGTGATGACTGTTATTAGGATTTTTCTACATGTTTTAATTAGGATCATTTTAGTTTTTTCCTCCTTTTAATCTCTCTCCCATGACTTAAAAACACCTAAATAACCTCTTTACCTTTTAGTTATCAAGATTAAACCTTACTCTTTCCTCTTGAACTTCCATGGTAAGAGATATTAGGGTCTTAAAAGAAATTTAACACACAGGCTCTAAACTTTAAATCCTCTTTAACTTCTTTCATATTTCAGGCATGTTGCTCAACCCAAACTTGTGTTGTTATATTAGGCCATTTACTTACTCAATCTCCATGTGTTTAAATTGTTGGGTTTGAAATTGGGTTGACGACTTTTGATTGATTATTACTTAAATTATTTTCCCATATTTTAAATGTGTTATTTATTCTTGATAAATGGTTTGCTCTAGACTGAGTTGGTGCAACATGGTAGGGTTTGGAATGGGTGACATGGGTTTTCCAAATTTATGGATTTTTGACTTGGTAATGGAATCAGCCTCAACCCACCTTGTAAACTTGATCTTGAATTTGAATAATTGCATGATTTAACATATCTTTTGAAAACATTGCATTGTATTAATGGATAAAAATGGTTTTTGAAGGCCCTTGGTGGCCATGGTTTGGATTTTAAATGGAACTTAGGAGTCTAATGGTTACATAAATTGGTTTGGCATAATTATATAAGCTTTCAAGCATATTATTATGACGATACCAGGTTAGGAACATGCCTTAATAAAGACTCTTTTGTAAATGGTTGGATTATGCACAAATAATTTTAATTTAGGCTTAAAGGAAATTATGTAGCTCATCGTGAAGGTGTAGGTCCTAGGGGGACCAACACTGGAAATTACGTTTGCCTTCATGGGGGTCTATGTGACTGTGTATTTCGTGCACATATTGTATATTGGATATGGCTATCACCTTGGTGTCTTTATCATTTCCTCAATTTTCTCGGTACGTGAAGTTAACACGCATTGGGGCCCTTCCGACAGGGGGAGCTGGACCCATGGGTGCCTTTAGGACGGGGTGAGCTACAAAGTTGAGGTTAATATTTTAAACTCTCATGTTCATGACTCTTGTCCTTATCTTGACATCCTATATATGTATATTTAAATGTTGTGCTTGTGGTTTTTACTGGTTTTGGCAATGACATTATTTTATCACTTTTCCCTGAGTTACATGCCAGTTCTTGCCCCACTGACTGTCCCTGGATTCTACATCATTTCATGATGTAGGGGTCGAGGGATTTTCTATTACTACTGTACAGTGTTAGGTGGTGTAGTACGTCGGTTGAGTTATTGTGAAGTGGTGCTCCTCCATCTTTTGAAAAGCTCTGCCATTTCATTAGGTTTTGTTTTATATTTTAGGAATTGTGAATTCTGTTTTGTCATGGTCGGGGGCATGTACTGACCTAGTTTGGTATTTCTGGTTTTAGAGGCTTTTGTGGACAGTATTGGGATGATTGGTTGTTTTGTTAAGAGTCTTAGATTTTATTTGATTCATCTATCTTACTTACTATTTAGGTGGGCTTCCTCTATTTTTTATATTATGCTCTGGAGGTTAGTCTAATGGGCTGGTATCTGGATCACGGTAGGCTTAAGGTACCCATCATGAATAGACCCTAGTTTGGGTCGTGAAAAAATTATTGTCAGAGCACAATTCACCCACTGAATCAGGCTCACCCACTTATTGTCAGCAATAAGGTAAACCACACCCACATCTAACCACTTGATGATGTCTTTCTTCACCGCCTCTTGCATATGTGGATTAAGACGACGTTGATGTTTGATGCTAGGTACACACTCTAGTTCTAGTTGAATTTTATGAGTACAAATTCCAGGTAAAATCCCGATAATATTTGCAATAGTCCAACCAATGGCCCTTTTAAATCATTGTAATACTGAGATTAAGGCCTCAACCTATGTATCAACTAAGTCTATAACAATAATAACTGACAAGGTCTTTTTGACCCCCATAAATGCATAACACAAGTGAGAAGGGAGGACCTTTAACACTAAGATCGGTGGCTCCTCAATTGGCTGAGCAAGATGAGTCACTCTATTCTTTACATGACCCGGGGTCTTGTCGTAATGGACATCCCAAGTCTGACTGGTAATGAAGACCACCCCCATTACCCAACCTAACCTCCAGCCATTTGCCCTGAATTGGCTGAATTTTGAACATATAACAAGATAGTGTAACTACCCAGATTACAAACTCTGAGATAGGTATATTACCGAGACCGACCGTCCCCTACCAACCATACCACGCTAAGCCAAACCATAGACCTAACCATTACCAAATAAGTACCAAAATATAATATGATTAATTCCAAAATAAAATACGATGGAACAGCGAGAAATTATATTCAATGATATCAGCCCTAATACCAATGCCAATATTAAGGCTGACACTAATACTGATCCCACCCATACCAACCTATAGCAGTACCATAAAGCTTCTAACCAAAAGAATACTAAAATCTAGTTGGGGCATGCCCCCAACCACAACCAAAACCAATATCCATATATAAATCAAAGTATGGAATAACATCTATGAAATTGGAGCCATTTAAAAAGATGAAAACTCACAACTTCAATCTAAATGCTGACCCTGGCATTTGAATCGCTAAGCATGAGCAGTAGAATAGTCGGTTCCTATATCGCGTGGGGATACAACACCCAAATATGGGTTAGCGGGTGAACGCTAGCATGAACTCAGGATAAGGATAAAACAATGTTTTTTATAAAATCAAGTAAAAGTCATCCAATTGCACACAACTACACACATATACACATATATATGTATAACCATTCTAAAAAATGGGACCGGGTTTAGAATTCCATTAAAACATTTACCTGGGATGTGTGGCTTTGCCATCCTAAACCACCCACGGGCTATATGGGTTCAGCTCCCTCTACTGAAGGGGTCCCAGTGCGTGAAGTTGCATGACCAGTGAAGAAAGCCTAGGATGACTAGTACATCCCTCAAAATATATAGTGCGACATCATGCACACGGTCACTAGGACCAGACCTTATATTGGCAAATATGAGTTTCCAGTTTAGATCCCCCCAGGACCTCTATCTTCTACGACTTTGCTATACATCACTCCTTTAAGCCCAACTAAAACCATTACCAAGCAACCAATCAAACCATTAATCATTTATTAACTAAGGCTATTAGATAATGGTATCTTCATACGGACTATAACTTGCAAGTATTATCCTTAGCAAATCCTTAGGGGATTCCCATGTACCCCATATGATTTCCAAATAACCAAAACCATGGCTACCAAGGCCTTTTCAATCCATTCAAAACCTTTTAAACCATTTATATCATTTAGAGTTCCATTACCAAGTTAAAACCATGCATAAGTTCCATTGAAATCATTTGACTCAGGGTACGTGCTTAGAGGTTGGGTTGGGTAATAGGGGTGGTCCCCGGTCCTGGTTGGACTTGGGATACCCATTATGACAAGGCTATGGTTTGGGTCGTGTCAAACCCCACACTTAAATAAAGGCTAAATTGACACTTGTTTGAGATACCCATTTGTCTCAAAAAACTAAAAGCAAGTTCCAACTTTGATTTTGCTCGAGTTCTTCATTGTTAACTTTCGGTTCATCATAAAAGAGGTAACTTTCTCAACTCCTAATGGTTATTTATTGATTTATTTTTTGTATAAACAAGTTGATATGTGTATTCCCATGCAAAATATATAGTTTCTATCATTATTGTATGTAGGAGCCTTGAAGTAGCCTAAAATCATAATGTAGGGCCTTATTTTGAATTAAATACTAAAGTTAGGCCTTCCCCGAAAGTTGAACTTGAAGGAGTAGAGTAATACCACAAGTTGAGCATGTTAGTTTACTTTGAAAATCATGATTCTTGACATATGTGTGTACATTGGACTTGTTGAAATTTCAAATAGGTTATAGGGGAGTGAGAATTGAGGAAAACTTTTAACTTTTTAACTTTTGAGTTTTTCTTCAACTTTTGCAATCCCTCACTTTTTTTGGAAACTAACAACTAGTTTTCAGGTACACATGGCACCGAAATCTGCTAAGAAGAAGAAGACCGATACCTCGAGGAGATAGACATAGTCTCCCAAGACTAGTGGTTCAGTGGAGGAGTACTCGATGTAGCGCTGTAGAGACATTGTAGTTGGGGTAACATACAGAGTTACTAGAGGACAGATACGTCAGACTGCTCAGGAAATTACAGCCCAGCCAAGGATGAAGTCATCACGTATATTACCCCCATACACTCTTCCACCAGATAATGATGATGATGATAAGGACGAGATAGATTCTGAGTGTACTCCATAGATTACAGCTCAGGTCCCCAGTCTGAGGAGGGGTCTCATAATTCATCTGAAGATGCTGAGCAAGAGGAGTCATCAGTAGCACCCTAGTTTGAGGAATATACCGCCGTACATCAGTCAGATGTACCCCAGTATGAAGAGGGTACAAAACAGGCTTCTCTTGAGACACCAGTACATCAGGAGCAGAGTCTCGCACCTATATATACCTTAGAGACACCTCTTGGTGAGGAAAATTCAAGATGGTATGTAGAGAGGATAACAGATATTTGATAGGGACGATCGCATTACGGAGGACGGATGGCCTAAGAGGCTTATTTATGAGGAGCATCAGATTAATCTATCTGGGCTTAGCAAAGTACCACAGTTGTGGGATTTCTTTAATCGATATCAGTTAGAGTGGATGATAGAACACTCGGTTATTACAGCCTGACTATGGTACATGAGTTTTATGCATCATACCGAGCGATGACAGTTCTTCCTATACTCAGATTTCCAGGCCTAATGAGGCACATGGAGCAGCCACAACTTGATCATGCACTTATAAGAGGGTTCAGAGTTGATATGTTAGCAGAGCCTATCCGTTGGGTCATTTTTGGTCCAAATTATATCACTCTTACATCTACAATTGAGTGTGACTATAGATCGAGAGTCACACGTGATTGACATATTATGTGAGAGGATAAGCATAGATTAGAGAGAGTTGAGATGGCTAGGTGGATAGTCAACTATATTTCACCTTTGGGTGATGCTGTCCCATGGATTGAGGTTCATGGTATGATCAACAAGGGAACATTGACCTTTGAGGACAAGTTTTGGTGGTTTCTCATTCGGCATCAACTGTTCCCCACAACTTCAAATAATTTGTTGACATAGGAGAGAGCAACCCTGATTGCTAGTATGATGGCAGCTATGCTATTGATTTTATAGCCATCCTCCGGCATGAGATCTATGACAAATTATTTAGGGAAATGACTAATTTGTCATTCCATTGCATGATCCATAAACTATGTGATGAGGATGGTATACCTAAGATACCGAAAGTAGATGAGAGATTATGTGTGATAGCTACTGTACAGGCAAAAAGTATGAAGGATATGGCAAGCCCAGGCCTTCCCAGGAGATCTAAAGATCCTGCTATAGAACCTCGTGTCCAGACCAAGAGCACATTAATTTCCAAGTATTGATATGGATATAGGGAAATAGAGAGAGGGTCCAAATTCAAGTACTCAGGGTGAGGGACACCAGCCACTTCTTTATCTTCCCCAGCTTCGATCTCAGAGCCAGTTGACATATCTTCAAAGCCTACTCGCCCATCCACTACAACTCCTACTAAAGATATGATTACTATATCTAGAGAGTTCTTGTATAGTTAAGTGGACTGTTAGAGGAAAGTTGATGCTCGGTTGAAGGTTGTTTAGACCAAGATAACTACCTTATACGAGTAAATAAAATCTGGGGTTTGAACTAAATTCGAGCAGGCAGAGGCCATATGGGAGGCCGTACAAAGAGCTTCACTATATGAGCTACGTGCTTACTTCTTGGTATATCTTGATGAGTTTAAGCGATAGGTTATAACCTATTTTATAGAGATAGAGGCACTGGATCTATCCTAAATAAGGGAGGATTTTAATATATTACGAGTAAAGACACACTCTGTAATAGAGAGCCGTGTAGTAGCCACTCCCTCAGTTATACCCTAGTGGTCCAGATATCACCTCTGCATACACCAAAATAGATTGATTTCTTTGCAGAGGATGAGAAGGAGGTCCTGGTAGTTGGGGCCAAGAGAGGTCACATAGGAGACTTGCAAGATCTTGATATGCCATATGACTAGGCAGTTAAAAGAGACAGACATGATTCGATGGAGACTGCCATCATTGATAGGAATAGGCATATAGAGATAGCTGTGGGTGCATTCTCTAGTAGTGCACCGCCTCCACTACCGCCTCCGCCAGTTAATATGCCCCTATCTGGGGATGATCATGACATAGACGCTTAGCGATCCTAGTTATGTTATCACTTCCCTTTAGTTTGTATTATTTTTGCGCATTAAGGATAGTGTGTAGTTTTAAAGTTAGGGGTGGGGTATACCATAGCTGTCGTGGATTTTTGATGTCGTGCTTTTTTTTTCTGTCAGTTGCGGTATGGTTATAGAACTGGCATGTCTATGATAATTTATGTCATATTGTGTTTTATTTCATATTGTGTTGTGTTTTCGTGTAATTAGGAGATTTTTAAGTATTTAGGATAGTTATCACGTTTTTATAGATTTTTGAGAAAAATGATACTCCTCCAAAATATGTGTTTTAGAACTGTGTGAATGAATATATGTGTGAACATTGTGGATCTTGTTATGGCATTAGAATTAGGGACATGATAATCATTTGCTAACAATTGCATGAACCAGATAGGTGGTAGTTTGTAATATTAACCCTGTATCATGTGCGTGTGAGAGATGCTATTTAGTTTATTTTGTGTGTTAAACCCAAAATTTACCTGGTTAGTCTTGTCTAGGTTGTAGGATAGTCGATTAGAAAAGTATCATAGGCTATTTGTTTTTATCTTAGTCCACTTTTAGCCTAAATGATATTTCCTATTATGAAAAAGTATCCCTTGATCCCTATTTTGAGCCTTATAGCCTATATTTCTTTGTTTTCACCTATTTACCTTTCCATTTATATTACAATGAACCTATTTTGGCTCTGGTCCTCTTTGGACATTGTGCACCTCAACTCAGGCAATATATCTTAGTTGAGAGTGGCTATATAGGGGTGCACAGTGTAAAGTGGGTATGTAGAAGGGTAAAATAAGTGAAAAAGTTAGTAGGGATGGGTGTGGTGGAAAAAAATAAAAGAAAGAGAAAGAAAATAAGAAAAGAATTTTTTAGTGTGAAAATGAAAGAATAAAAGACCACACCCAACCTGAATGTGCAATAAAGAATAAAAGGGGAGAAATAAGGGTGGAATTAAAAAGAAAATTAGCTAGTACGTAAGACCCCAAAGTTAGTGCTGTGCCTAGGAGTCTTAGTCACTTGATATGTTTGTATGTACCATACCATCCCCCAAGTCTATATCATAAGCCGAGAAAAGTCCTACAGTGATCCTAGCCTGACTGTCTAAAAATAAAGGTAAGGAAAATAAGGTCAAACCTATGGTATTTGATGCACATTGATTGGAATTTACTTTTGAGTGTGAGTGTCTCTTGACTGCCCTTGCATTAACATGCATTATTTCATATGTGTGAGTTGGGACTTCTTTGTTGTGAGGGCACTTGAGTCATATTGCTAGCTATTTACTTGTTTTGGGTAGTGTGACTTGTATATATGACTGGTTATTTGTTGCTACTGTAATGCCATACCTTGATCCCATCGTGTCATATTGTTGTGCTTCATGTTCATACACAATTGATTTTAAAAAGTGAGATTGGAGGGGGTGTTGTGTTTTGAGCTTAAGGTGTTGATTGACTGCCTTGAATAGCTTAGATTCTCCTTGTTGGGCGTCATATTTGTTTTGTTGTATTTTTTTGCCTAAAGACATGGAAACATTCTAAGTTGAGGGTGTTTATGTGCTATAAAAATATATCACTTTCGACACTTAAAACTATGAAAGTATGCAAGTTCTGAGGTTGTTTTGTTAGATATGATGCATTTTGGGTATGTTTTGTAGGAAATCATATTTTGGATGCTAAGTTCGTGAAAAAGATGAAAAAGGTATTTTTGGCTACTTATGGGAGCAATTATGGATGTTCGGGACACTTTCAAGCTTGCTCGTGATCAAAGCATGTACAGGAATTGAAGAAGAGCTAAAAAGATGACTCCTAGCACTTTCTAAGTCAACATGCGGATGCATGTGAGAAAAGTAAGTGTCAAAAGTCCAAAATCTCGAGAGCTAACCTGCAGGATTTTTTGGTTCTAGCACATGCGGTCACCACTTGCGCCCACCCTGCAGGCCACAAGTACTACCTATGTCCACGGTCAGGGCGCAAGTAGGGACCACATATAGACACTGACTTTTTTTTCCTATTTTGTTTGGTCTTTGATTTTAGGGTTTCCTTATGTACTATAAATACCCCTTATGTGTTTTTAGTAGAAGTTACGCACTTTCGATGGTCATTAACATATTTTGATTTTGACATTCAATTTTGATCTTGGAACTCTCTTGTATTAAATTAAGTTGATTAATTAAGTTATAATTTTGTGTTTTCTACTTCTTATTATTGTGATTTCAGCAATGCTTTCAATCATGAATGATGTTGATTACCTCACAAGCATGAGCGGCTAAAACCCCATAGCTAGGGTTGTGGAAACCTGACAGATTGACAAAGTAGGGGAAGTGCTATCATTTTTCTGAATTGATACTCATGCATGAATTGATTTATATTCACTATAATAGTTTTCTTAATGGGTGCACATGTTATGATCCCTCCTAGATTATTGCTACTTAAACCAAAAGAGGACTAGTGACTAGGAAAAGATAAAGACAATAGTAATTTGGTGTTTAATTGTCGATCCACGCTTCTAGGTTTTATCTTAGTAAGATTGTTAGATTTCATCTAATAACTAGAGTCTCAAAAGGTGATAGTTAACTGGGATCAATATAAGGGTTAGTAAGACGACATCTTGAGGCTCAAAAAGTAAAGGGTGAAATCGTTCTGCTCATCAAAAAAATGTAGAAGGTACATAACTTATCGATTCTGCATGCAAAGTATTATGTTGTTTCAACATAGCACGATAAGCCTATGAAATTGAGAAGCTAGGGGAACACAATCCTAGTGTTCACTCACGACTGATTGCAACCGAAGTTGATACATGCCACTTATTCGATATTGTTTCTCAAAACCCCCCATTTACTTTTTCAATTCCAACCATTGATTACAACAGTTGAGAGCCACAATTCCATATATTCCCTTAGGATTCGACCTCAAACTTTATTGGGTTACTATATTTGGCAGCGACCGTATCATCTTCTGAGATGAGGTGTATCTTGGACGTCACCAGTCTAATAATGCATAAAAATGAAGATGATAAACTTGTAACGTACCCTTAACCACATCAGAAGAACTCTCCTGATTATGCCTTGTCTGAAGAGCATGCAAATTATTCTGGCATTGCCTACTGGTGGCACTGGAAGTGGCACCCTGCTGAGTCGGGTGGGCGATCTGCTAGGGCTGATGAAAAGTTGGACTAATCCAGATGACGAACATCCTTACTCTTCTGGACAACCACCAGGAAATCCCTGATCCTATGGACTGGCTTACTGTATCCAAAACACACATCACTACCTGCTCTGTACTCACCCCGATGATTCTTACCACACTTTCTGTAGAGCATATTGGTGCTAGTGTTGATGAAAAGTTAGACTAACCCAGCTGACGAACATACTTACTCTTTTGGACAACCACCAGGAAATCCCTGATCCTGTGGACTGGCTTACTGCATCCAAAACACACATCACTGCCTGTTCTGTACTCACCTTGATGATTCTTAGCACACTTTCTGCAGAGCATATTGGTATGATTACTGTTTACACTACCCCAAGACTTAGAGCCTGGCCCTCTATCCCGATTTTCTTACTTAAACTTAGGCACTGGCTGAAGATGGAGCTAGAGCTGAGAATTTCTGGTAGAACTAATAACGATTGCCGCCTTCTGACTTTGACTATGAGAAATTGAAACTACCTGTCCTTGCCCTCTTATTCTCTCTTTCCATCTCTTTAAGCTTCTCCTTTTTAATCCGATGAGCATGAACCATATGTCTATAAAGGTCCATCTCCTTAATCAACATGGCGATCCTACGCCTTAACCACACGATCGGATACACCAGACACAAACTTACTCATCTTGAACCTAGAGTCAGCCACCATAGTTGGAGCATACCTTGCCAACTGAGTGAAATTAAGCGAGTAATCCTTCACAATCATGCTACCTACTTCAAGTTTATAAACATATGAACCTTGGCTTCCCTCATCTCTAGTGAGAAGAACCTATCCAAGAAGGTTGTAAAAAAATCCTCCTACTCAATAGGTCTTGCATCAATACCCTGTCCTCCTTCCACTACTTGAACCAATGTGAGCTACACCCTACAATTGATATGCAACTAATTCTGCACTCTCACTAGAAGTGACACCCTTGATATCTTTCACTTTCTGCACAACATCCAAAAACTCTTGTGAATCCTTCTCAGACTTAGATCCCAAAAATAAAGAGGGATTCATCTAAGTAAAATCATAGATTTTAACTGCAATTATATTCAATGCTGGATTGGCTGGAGCAACAACCTATTGATTGTTCTAAGTAGCTACAGAATGGGGTAAGGCCGTAAAAATGGCCCTGAACTTGACGTAAGAGACATAGTCATATAAGGGATTTCCTGAATAGATGGTGGTGCAGGTTGATCCCTGTTCTTTCTTCCATTATTTCTTCATGGATGTATTGGATTTAAAAGAAATAAAGAATGAGTTATAAGGAAGGAATTCACTAGAGCTTATGCTCTTTCGCACAACATGAACACTGGAAGAAGGGAAATTTTCCTAAGAATGACTCATAGACTCTTGCCCATAAGTGTGACGTGCTTCACACCCTTGCACAAGACTCTACTCAACGTGGCTTTCAGACTTTATAGGACACTATGAAACCTTAGACTCTGATAACATGTATTGTCATGACCGAGGGATTCCTCCTAGTCACGACACGATGCTTAAGGCCACAAGGGACCCCAAGCTAACCTATGAACAGGTACCTGCTGCGAGCACTGAATAAAGTAATTCCAAAATAACAAATACGAAAGATAAACTGATGAAATATGATTCAACATGGATTACTAGATCGAATATAATAAACATGTATGAAAATACAAAAATTGATAACATCTAAAAGATAAGCTGACTACTTGAATATCTAGTCTGAATGTTTGAAAGCCTCTATCGCAAGGAGTTAATGGGACAAGATCCTAACTAACTCTGACCGACTAACATAAAAGTAAATGCTATAAATAAATGAAATAAAAATATCATCCTCAATCAATGAGGACTCACCACTACTACTGCTGGGAAGGAGCTAATCTGTCTAAGGATGCTCAGGAAACTATGCGTCAAAACCTATGTTATAAGATAACATAGTGCAGAGAAAAGTATGCGATCACTACTTCGAATGTACTGGTATGTGAGGTAAGGATGGACGACTGAAATACTTGTGAAATCTGAACATGGATGCATAAACATGTAAAACTAAGAATGCAAGACCAAGTATAGTGTGTACTGATATGATTTGAATAATTGAATAAATAATATCTAAATAACTAAAATAATTTGTAAACTGACTGAATAAATACTAAAATCTGACTACTTGGTCAAGCATACCTGAACTGAGATAGACTAAGTACAAACTGAAAATTTGGGAGCTATCATGTAACCACCATACCCTAATTTAAGCTAATCGGGGTCCAACCTGTAACTCCAGTTGGAAGGATGTCAGTACCTTGCCATGGGTACTAACATCTGGTTATGTGGATCCACTAATCTGATGTCCAGAAGGACTAAGGAGTCATCTCTATTGGCAGGTGCTCCTAAGAGACTGTCAGCCCTCAACTGGCAGGAAGACCTCTCAAAACCTATGCTTGCTACGTAGTTTTAGAAGTCAATGACTACTACTATTAGTTCACTCGGTGCTAAATTCTACTCCCAACTAAACTGATACTGAAATCATAAACTAGTGCATGTACTGATAACTGATATGCTCAAACATGGTGTTCTGAAAACTAACAGTGCATGCATAATCTAAAGTAATCATAAATACGTAAATTAATGGTGCTCAACATGATTATATCAAAATAAATGTAAAAATAAAATCATGAGTTTACTGACTCATTACTTGAAAAGTCTGAAACATAAGTAAGCACGTAGGTTTCGAGTATTCATAACCCACCAGTACTGAATGATTACAAAATTTGATAACAACACTTAAAACAGTGACATAAAGTCACAATTTAAAGACCTGAAACATAAGACATTTCAATTAATAAATTACTTGAATTTGAACATAAGAAGAGTTAACCTTGGGAAGATATGATGTTTGTATCGTTTAAAGCATGAGTTTGAGAATTTTACATGATGTTGACTAAACATGACATGGGGTTTTGGAACTATAAGCATATAGGAATATGACTCATAAGGGATAAAACTATTATCATGGCTTGAATATAAAACTAAGGAGGAAACATAGATACATTTCACGATTTACATTGAACTTGATCATAAATTAGAGTATAATTCATACTTGAATCAAAAAGAGGGTTTGGAGACTCAATAGGTGAAAGAAACTCATTGATGAATACCCCACATACTTCAATTGGATGAACTCTTGAAGAAGGCTTGAAAGTCGAACTTGAATCCTTGAATTCTTGGGAGAAAAGGCTTGAATTCCTTGTTCTTGGGAAGGGTCAAAGGGATTTACATAAATAATTCTAATGATAATGGGCAAATAATGCCCTTTTTAGGTGTTATAAGTCATGTTTTAGACGATTGGGGTTGAGGGAAAAGGACCAAGATACCCTTTACTCCTTTAATTTAAAAAGCTGGGAAAAATACACTACCTTGCTGTAAAGGTCATCGCTGAGTATAGCCTCTGTGACACGGACCTTATCATGGTGTACAACCTCCGCAATGCAGCCCTATTGTAGAGGCTCACTGCCTCCGCAGTCCAAACATGCCCCAAATCCCTTTCAATGAATCGTAAACACTTCTTGGATGCCCCTTTAACATCCCTAAGCATAATTCAAATCAAAAAGTTACATTTCGGATTTGGGAAGGCCAAAAATAAATTCCTCCAAGTTTTGGGGTCTTGAAAATGGCCAAGTCCCTTACATTTAGTAAAGTTTCATGCCTTGAGCTCCTTAACATGCCACTAAAATCTAAAAAAACTTAAAATATTATGGGGTATTACAATTTGATTCCCCGGATAACACTGAATGGAATTATATTGAATTTCTACTAAAATCAATCCTTGTTAAGGCGATATTTTACTATACTATCTTTGAATAGTGAAGTAGTTAGATATATTGTGTTTTGCGCTCATCAGTATTCAAATCTTAGAACTCAAGGTTGGAACTGCAACTCTTTCCCTATCCTTTCAACTTAGTCTTTATTAGGGGACGAATGACACCAAATAGTAGATATTGTAATACCCCAAAAACTTGAATTAAGTGATAACACTCAAATTACACTCATGAATTGGTGTAGCGGATGTGGTCAATATATGTTTTACCTAATAAGAAGTTGGGTTTGAACCACAAGGGGTGAAGACACAAAATTCAAGGCCTGAAAGTGTTAGAAATCAACTAGGGGTTAACTCGTACTGCATATAAAAAAACAAAAATGTAAAATGGGGAATTTGTTGAAATGTTTTTATAGTAATAATTTTTTTCGTTTTAGAATATTGTCTTCAGGCTGAAAATGCTTGAAGTATAATCAATTTGGAGTGAACCTTGGGGTTTTGCCATTCTAGGTGTGAACTCATGCATGGTTAATTGGAAATTTATCAAAATTTATCTAGGAGACATGGGTAGGCTAGATTTAGAGGTATTAGTGCCAATCTTTCAATAAAACACCAAATTTCACAAATGGGTTCTTACGAACACCTCATAAGAGTAACAATTTCGTCAATCCATGACCTCAATTAACATCCTTATGTCTAAGAGATGCTATTAAATGAAATAAAACAGGTTATTGTTTACATTTATTCCTTTCACTCATACCCCCTCTTTCAAGGATAATTTGAGTTCAAAGGTAATTGGGATTTGCAACCCCTAATTCTCAGCTAAATCACGGAATAAATGCAAAATCCATAAAAGATAGCTAATTAGGAAAATAAATAAACAACACCTATGCACTAATTACAACTTTTTCAAGCATAACCCCAAGATGAAGAATTAGCTACTCATAAAGAGAGAAAAGATATAACAAAGCTTCCATTAAGCTTGTCCATAAAAAATAAAGAAAATAAAAATCCAAGCTTTGATTTTCAATAAATCTCCAATGGAAAGGATTGTTTCTTCACTTGGAAATCACTCTAATGTGTTCTTCCCTCAAAAGTAATACAATCTTATTTAAAGATCATGGAAATGAGCTAAAAATCCCTATTTTTGCCCTAATTCTAATTTGCCAAATATTACAAAAGTGCCACCTTACTTGATATGCTTGAGTTGATCCAAATCAGATGGAGAGCAAATCCAAAGCAGATGCAAAGCATATTGGGTGTAGATGGGATCTTTTCTTTCTTATTTGACCTGTCGTTGACTTAAACGACTTTCTCCTTTTTTCTTTTCAACCTTTACCTATATAAATGAGTATTATGTATGAGATTAACATCAAGTCGATGGAAAATCATGATAATTTAAGCTTAAAATGTGCTAGAAAGTCATTGAATTGACGACTTATCAACCCCCCAAAACTTAAATTGTTGCTTGTCTCGAGCAATCGAGAGTAATTCAATGAGATAGGTTATTTACAACTCAAATCCACCCAAAGCTATACTAAGGGACTAAGCTAACAAAGCTCTACTAAGACTTCCCAAATATTTCATGGCAACAAGTAAACCAAATTTTTTCAAAAAACACATAACTATGAAGCAAGGATGCAAGTTTGTATCAAATGAACCTTTCAAATCAACAAAGCATCTCAAGAGGTGACATAAAATCTTCAAAGATCGTCTTAATCTTCATAATGTAACCTACCTTGCCCATTTACCCAAACCGAGAGTAAGACTTCACCCTCTACCCTAAAGTATCAATGTCTCTCACATGCATGAGTTAGCTACACACAAAACATTTCAATGTTTAAAGGAGCTATAATAATGAAACATTCACACTCGCTCTCACAAAGAAAGAAATTCAAGTACAACAAGTAGAACTATAGGCTTGCCCTTTATGGTTTTTGCCACTTATGTAGAGTTACCTGGTTTGGAATCACCAAGGTCTTATGGGTCTAGATGAAGGTATAAGGTGCGGGGAGGAATATATAAGAGAAGTGACTAAAAAACCTCCTTCAACTCAATTGCTTATACCCTTCTACCCTAAAATTTTCAAACTATCCACCTTAGTTGCCTCCAAACCATTTCTTTTGTTTTCCTTAACCCTTAGCTTAACAAATACCAAAAAAATTCAACCCGTCATTTTCTTTCTTCACTACTTTGACTTTTTCAAAAAACTTTCTAACTTCAAGCTCTTCTTAGCCCCTTAATTGTCTAATTTCTCTTCAAGTTCTATGGGATAGGCTATTCAACTTCATCATCAAGCCTATCTTTGTCTCTTAAGCACATGATTTGACAACCTTACGTACACCTTTCTTGGCTCATCTTAGAATAACATATTCTTCCACCAAAATTGGAGTTTGAACCACCTTTACAATATTCTCCCAAATACACAAACCCCCCAAACTTAGGCTTTTTTGCCTATAATTCATTATTTAGAGTCATGTGATGCATCAAAAGAGGTTAAGTGCCAAAAGAAAGATTTTAAATAGTTTGGATATTTTAGCATGGTTACTATTACAAGAAGAAAGAAAAATTGGCAAAAATCTCAAAAGGGTTAACTAGAGAACAATGTTAAGGTGGTAATTTGTCTATGCGAAAGGTTAAAAATCCTTGGGTCATCCTCCAGGTCGAGCTTGCCTAGTATTTTTCTTTGAATACACTCAAGGAAAGTTCTAGACTATACGTAAGCATAAGAATTATTCAAAAATCTTACCACACATGGCATCGTACTCATAGAGCAAAAAGTTAGTCTCCCAACCAATTTGACCAATTTGGCTTAGTAAGTTACTTCGAGCCAAAGACTCATCCTTGTAAGGAGAGAGCCGAAACTTGAATCTAATGGTCTCACTCAAGAGAAGGCTCAAGAACATCTTTTTTCTTTTTTTTTTTAAATAAAACTATATTTTTGTTTTTTTCTCAAAATCATTTCATTCCTTACCAATGACATTTTGAAAGTATTTTCAAACTTTTGCCTATTCTCAATCAGCCCAAAAGACTAGATACATCACGTAAGGATGTTTCTTCATCATCCATCATGGGTGAACTATCACTGGGTTTGACAAAGCAACTAAACTAATATAAAAACAAAAGATCAAAATAAATAAAAGACCAAATTTTGATCCTTAGGAAAGAACCAAGTTTTGAAGAAATCCTTGGAGTTTATTAGACACGTACATACAAAATACAACAAGAACAATACACATAGCATTACCTGAAATGAACCATCATTACCAATACAATCACAATCGGGCATCACATTATTAATAAGCGCATGAAAAAAGCCTAACAAGGGCAATATTTGACATATTTATCTATATTCCCAACAAAGAACAACCCAAATCAATGTTAATAGCAAAGAACAAGACCCACGAGGGCTAAACTAAATAAAAAAATAGAGTATATCCCCATAATTCATCCAACCAATGCCATCAAATGAAATCAATAGGCATAGACCATCAAGTCTAGAGTAAGGTATCCCACCCCCGCTAAAATTCATTGCATTGTCCTCAATGCAAAAATAAAAAGAGATTAAGGGAGGGTAAAGACTCTATGTGGTGCACTAGGCACATGGGTCCATATCAATGGATGGTCGTACTGCCTTACTAGGAGCCTCTTTAGACTGGGCTTTTCAAATTTGGTCTGCCATCAAAGGCAAATCATCATCATTTTTAGAGCTAGAAGTATCCCCAGCCATCTAGCTCAATATGTGGTTTGTACCTCCAGACCTTGTTAGACTACTTTGCAAACCTATGCTTTGCCCTCTTTTGGTTGTGGCTTCCACTTTTCCCTTATTCAGAGCATGGCCCTTCTTATTATCCCGTGATAAATTTTTTCTTGGAGATATACCTATGAAAAGAAAAACAAAAACAACACAAAAGATAAAAGATAAAAAATATTTTGGGATTTTTTTTATCTATTAAGAAAGAACATAAAGTTAAAAAAATTAAGGTGGATGCAAAGTAACTTCATCATTACACTTCTTAGGATTCTTTCCTCACAATACTCAGTTTTTTAAACTTGACATTGTTACTCATTCTTCACCTATTGCCCAGTTGTCTCATAACACATTCATTGAACCAATAGAAACACAAATAACCCTATACCATTAAGAATGGTGTCACCCAATCTATCATAGGTCAAGGCAAGTATTCATGTCTCTCGAGTTACTCAGATTTCACCCATGAATATTATGATAAGCATATTTACCAACTAAAGCTATCGAAGCCATATTTATTCACAAGCTTTATAAAAAAACCGGCTTAATACCCTTAAAAAGCAATTAGACTTCCTATTCATGGTTTAAGAATGATCACATTATTCCCCAAGAAAGATCACGTTTACCATTACAAGCATTCAAGGTATTCCTCTCTTATCGACATTTTAACGAACACATAGTGCACATGTAAACTAAGAGCTATGGAAAAAGAGAATATAGGCATATTTGATCAATCTCAATTCACCAATGCATCACCTAACACACCATTGATATTCAAACTAACCCAACTATATCATCCAACGCTCAATCAAGAAATCAAACTTTAAGTGGGTATTTCATCAAACACGTGGTGCACTAGTTTAAGTAAGTAAGAATTTCAAGTAAGACATGTAAAACAAAGCTGTCATTCAAAATTTGTCACTCCAACCATCACAATTTACCAAAATAAGCTCAAGTAGCTCAACTTCAACGCAAAAATATTATGAAAGTGAAGCACTATTTTCAACTTTCATGAGTATTCAAAGAGGAAACCACAAAGATCATACCATTTACTTTATTAAAGAGAGGAGAAAAATGAAATAATTGTCCAATGTAATTATACAATTTTGCATTCTTTAGATAATAAATTTAGAGTTTGAATTAAGGTTGAAAGAAATTAAGAACGTGACAAAAATGAGGAGAGAAATCACAACGAAAAACTTCTGACGCTCCATGTGTGTTAGACCTGCGCCTGTACTATTTAAGCATGTCCAGCATAGGTCAAAACAGATTGCCTGGACAACGTTGTATCTCTCATGCATTCCATAATAGCTAGACCTATGACTAGACTGCTTAAGTAGGTCCAACGAAGCTAAAATAGTGCCCAACCTGTGTGATCAGCTCCCATATGTGTTCAAGATGTGTTGGACCTGTGCCTGACCGCTTAAGAATGTCCAACACAGGCTATAATAGTATGATTGATGGATTTTAAACCATATTAAGGGCACCTGCAAGCAAGGTATGTCGAACCTGCACCTAGACTACTCAAATAGGTTCAGCACAGATCACGATAGTGTGCTCCTCATCATGTATTTTTTCATGAAACTTTAGGTTCAGGGCTAGGTTTAGGGCTTTCGAACCTACCTTCTCGCATTCTAATTTTGCAAAATTACCTGAAACAACGTAAAATTAGTATCAAAACATTAAGAAAAATCCTTGGGTTGCCTCCCAAGAAACGCCTTAGTTAAAGTCGTGGCACGACATTATTTAATCATTATTTTGGATTCTTGAATTGAAGTGAATCAACTATAGTCACTTCAAGTCCACCAACATGGTACTACATCAATCCTTGTCCACTCACCATGAACTTTTTTCCTCGTGATCCTTTAACTGAATCTTTTTTATTTGAATACACATTTGAGACCATGAATAGGCCCGACCACTTAAAATTTTCTATGGAACACTTCAACCCATAGTTGAGAAGAAACACATTATCACCCACACAAAACTCTTGATTAAATGTCTTAACTTCATGTCATTTTTTTGGCTTTATTTGAACAACACATGGGAATAATACCTTTTATGTCCTCTACGGTCCACCCAAAAACACTAGTGAATTTTTTAACTGTAGATTTTGAGGAATTCAATTGTCGAGGATATAAATCATCCACCATAATGGTTGGGAAAGTATTACTCTCACAAGGTTTTCTATTTTAAGAACCAAAACTCATCATCAAATCAACCACCCCATCCTTTTCTTCAATCACCACACTCCCCAAGTTATGTAATGCACTCACCAAAGGATCATTCTTAAAATCCTCCTCTATGGTGTTAGTCACCTCATCTTCAACCATATTAATCATCGAAACAACTTACACATCCTTAGGTTGTTTCATAGGCTTACACACATTGAAAAAGACCTATTAATTATTCACTCTAAACTTTATTTCACCATATTCAACATCCACTAAGGCTCTTCTGGTAATAAAGAATAGTCTACCTGAAATGATAGAGACCACGTGATCCATCTTGTAATCAAGAATAATAAAGTCGGATGAAAAAATAAACCAATCCACTTGCAAAAAAACATCACACAACACTCTCACGAGCTTCTTAATAGAATAATAGGCCATTAAAAGCTTTATAGGGATAGTGTAAGGACACCCAAACCTAACTTTTAAAACATAGAAAGTGGCATCAAATTAATGCTTTCCCTAAGATCACACAATGCTTTTATGAACTTGTGCACCCCAAAAGTGTAAGGATAGTGAATGCACTCAAGTCTGCTTTCTTTACCACAATTGTGCTAGACATTATGGAACTACAATTGTGGGTTACCTCTATAGTTTAAACATCCATAACTCGTTTCATTGTAAATAAGTCCTCCATACAGTTATCATACCCAGGAATCTCTCTCAAAGCTTCTAATAATGAGATATTCACCGATAGGTTGCTAAATTTAGCAAGAAATTTCTTGAACTTAGTATCATCTTCCTTCTTCATAAGCCTTTGTGGGAATAAGGGACGAATTTTGATTTGAGACAAAGGAACAACTAGAGTTTTATCCGATTTTGGAGCATCACCATCAATCACTTTAGGAGCTTTCTCACTTACCTTTGGCTTTTTAGCAATTTTCTCATTGGTCTTTGGAACTACATCCTTTGGCTTCACTAGCCGCTCATCTTTATGTTTTTTAGCCTTTTTGGAAGTTGGAGAGGAATTTTGATCTGCAGCAAAGAAACAATTGGAGTTTCATTCGATTTGGGAGCATTACCATCAACCGTATCATTTGACTTTTTTAGTTGCTTTTTATTTTCATTTGCTTGTTCATCACTTCCCCTTCATAGAATTCTTTATCAAAATAGCCATAATGTAAGTATCATTCTTAGGATTAGTAACCATTTCACTAGGCAATCCATCTTTTGAACTTGCGTTGAGATGAGCTAAGATTTGAACCACTTGAGTTTCCAAGTTGCTTCATAAAGTCCGAATAAGATATCACTATCTTATTGAGTTGTGAGAAATTATTTTTCATATCTCTCATAATCTTATAGGTTCCCTCAACACGTATCAAGATACGAGCAAGGACATCTTCAGTTTTGAACTTCTCCGGGTCAATGGAGCTTGAATCTTGACCCTTTACCCATTATGTGGAGGTATGTTTCGATCATAATCCATATCTTTATCTCTCTAATCCCAATCTCTATTACACCAATCTCTATCGCGATTCTTTTCCTTCCAATAGGTAGGGCGGGAACTACCTGATTGGTTTGACAATAATTGAATTTCTTCATCAAGAGACTCTGTTTCCTTATCATTATAAGTTTTAACAATCTTAGAAGCAATGACATTGACTACCTTAGAAGGAACTCCCATTACATGCTTGGTGAGAAGATCAAGTTGAGTCTCTACTTTAGCCATGTTATCATATCTTTTGATGGAACCCTTGGGGGTTTCACCTCATAGTGAGGGACCAGGTCCCTCAAAATCAATCATAGGCAAAGTACACAAAAATAACCAGGAAGTAAGAAACAATGCAGGAAGAGTAAAAACATAAGATTTTTACGTGGAAACCCAAGACAGGAAAAACCACAGCTTTCCCTTACAAGCACCAAAGAAATCCACTATAATCAACCTCCTAATTACAGTCTAGATTTTAGCCTACCTCTAGGCTCCTTTCACTTGTAATAGCTCTGCTACAAGCTTATCTTGGTAACTCTACTAAGGACTTTCTCTACTAATTAACTCTAATCAGTATCAAAACTTAGACAACTCTACCTAAGCACCCCACTCAACAAATGAAAATACTAATTTTATAGAATGAGTAGTTTATTACAAATCATTACTCACTCAAGAAAAATTTCAATTTAAGCTCACATAAATAGCTAAGAACTTGAGCATTGTTGAATTGAGATGTTTGCTGCCTCTCTTCACTCTTTGTAATTGCAAAAAACTATTTGATGAAGAGGCATTTCTTTCTTTTATTGTTAGTGATGATTAGGGTTGGAAGATCATTAGACCAGTTATCCAAATTAGTACAAAATATCACCTTCAAATTTGTTACACAAGAGGATAAAACTGTGCAGATAATGCATGCCAGCTGTACTATACCTTGCACATACATGGACCTGGTCCCTTGCAGTTATCTGCACATCATCAAAACTACATGTAACAATTTTTCACTTTTTTATGATGCTAAACCAACCACATAATTTTGAGCATTAATGCACATTCATAATAGTTAATCCGTGTAATTACCACATGAAAATGAATGTTCCCCTTATCATCATGCTTCCTCCATCATCATGCAACACAGGGACCTGGTCCCTTATTGTTATTTGCAGCAAAAACTTTTGATTTCTTCCTCCTGTCAACATGTACCTTCATTTAGTGCATTTGCACATTTCCTCTGGACTTACACACTTTTCCTTTTACTGTGCCTTTCCATACTTCCCCCATCAGCATCACACAAACACCTAGTCCTTACATATGGATTCAGTATTACTCTTTTTAGCATCATTGAAAAGGAATAACAGTAAATGATAAGTAAAGATAAGTATAGGCTAATTAAATCATGGCCACTAGGGCAACACTAACATGAAAAATAGTTTTAAATTAAAGAAAACAAATGAGGTACACAAGTAGAATTCATTCACTTATAAATAGTAGTTAGCATCAGTACAATCATATTAAAACAATACACAAAACAACTGTCTTCAAGAGCTATCTCAAGGAGCAAAGTATGAAATTAATACTGGATTTATTTGAGGACAGGGATAATAAGACCTAGGTAGAGGGAGGTTTGGGGGAAAGGGACTTAAGTAATATTTCTAATCTTGAATTTCTAGTATTGTGAGCATCCAATAACTATTTAGTGAGATGCTGTACTTCTATATTCAGTTCTTGAACTTTACAAGTCAGTTCAGGCACTCTTGCCTGGAGTTTTGCATTTTCAGCTATAAGTTCATCAGTGAAACCTGGTCCCTAGAGGACAACCTTTGATTCAAGTGCACTATTTAAGCATCCTTGGCATCCAACTTAATCCTTAACTCCTCCATTTCCTTTCCCAACCTTTGACAGCTAGCAACTTAGATACTTAAGACACAGATCCAACTTTACCCTCTATACATTCATTCTCACCAAGAGTTGTTAGGCTGATCATTTGCTTCGTTGTTCAAGGTGTTCCCTTAGTTCCATCCACACCATAATTTTTAAACACCTTGTTCATTAGATATCCATATCACATCCCATGTTTGCCTTTTTTTTTCATACACCACTTTATGCATATGATCTATCATTAGAGCTGGAAGAATTATCAATTCAAGATTGCTCAAGATTTGAATAAAAAATAGGTCAACACCAGAGGTAATTATTCTTCCTTCAGATCTTTGTAATAGGACTTTGTTAATGAATTCAAATACCAGCTAAAATTTACTTATTAGGAATTTCTTTTTCGCGGCAAATATGGAAGTCCCTTCTACCTTTGATGCATTAATTATAAACTCAATTGAGGGCTGCTGGTTTACAATGTCCTCATTCCTATAATAGGCACATCCAATAACTTTCCCAATTATTATTCATTTAGATTAATAACCTTTCCCTCCACCTGTGCAGTTAAACTCAAACCATCCTTTGAGAATTTCATGAAGTAGTAGAATTTCCTTACCTCATGTTAAAAAACCTTTATAGTTGTTTCCTTGAATAAATATATCCATCCTTGATGCCTGACATATTCTACCAACTCCACTATCCCAGGCTTCTCACATATTCTAGGATAAAAAAACTCTTCCTGACAAAACTTTTTGGGTTTTCAAGTTTCCAATCCTTCTTTCTCTAGATATATCTTTCCTTTCCTCTTCTTTTTTCTTTCTTTTGGACTCACTACTAGGTTCTTCTTTCTCATACACCTGTGTTTTTCTTTCCTTAGGACCAGGTCCCTCAGAGGCTTTCTTTTTTAAAATAACTATATAATTCTTTCTTCTTACAGCAAGGCTGCCAGACCTTGACACAGTTTGAACATGCTTTCTTCCTTCTTTGATAGCAACAACATTCCCTGATTTTAAGTTCTTTCCTCTATCAGCCTCTACAACTTTAATATCTTCATTCTTTCTTTTTCTATTTCCGCTAAGTTTCTTCACAGTGTATCTCAGAGGCACATCCTCAGCATCTTCCTCATTCTCCTCATTTAGTGGTAAAAACATACCTTTTCCTATGTTTACTTTAATATTATCACAACTTTCTTATTTTTCTTCACTAACAGGGGTATCATGAGCAAGCAGAAGTAAGTTCTCATCCACCAGTTTTCATTACCAGAAAGATCAAACTTTTTAATAGGTATTTCTTCACCAAATAATTGATTAAAATAGGGTTTATATCTGAGGTAACAAGAGAACCTAGAGACTGGTGTGTTTTAGAGAATTTAGTTTTTTGGATTTTTTAAATAATACAGGAAAATAAGAGTTTTTAGGTTGAGAATTTTTTATTTTATTAGTACCCTAAACCCTTGGTTTGAATTATCTATCATAATTTTCTCAGCATAAAAATCCAAGGTTAATGAGGGTTCAATGGAGACTGACTCAATTGTAAGTTCTGGATTTCTTATGAAGTTTGAGGAAGTAGTAATATGATCCATTTAATTTTTAGAAAGAAAGAAAAACTAGTTTAGTTTAGGGATGATTTTAGCTTTAGGAAGATGAATTAAATGGGTTGAAGAATACTGAAAATCTGGTTTGATTTAGTAATTTTAAGAGTGACAAATGTCATAAAAGTGTTCTTTTTGAAATGACATGTCTGAACCTAATAAGTGTGACTCTTCGTTTTGTAAAGGAATTGATAGTATAGAAAAATTTATAGCTTTTTAGACAGTATTTTGTGATTATTTAATCATTTTGTAGACACTAACCTAAGAGATAAGACCAGGTCCCTCTACTTTTAATTGAATTGCCTGCTTGTATCAACTTTAATTGTTTCCTTACCAAGTTATTACCATGGGTGTATACCTGCAAAGGTATGAAACTAAGTTAGATTATACAACACCTACTTTATCTTGGATACCTGCCTCTTAAGCATAGCCAATTCTTGGAGTTACACTTGTTGGAATTTTTTTTCTAATATGAGTCTTCTAAGGACCAGGTCCTTTGAATTCAACTGTTTCAAAATACGACACCTCTACCTTGAAGTGCCTTTAGAGAGAGAGAACACAATCAGATCTTCTAAGATTAAGCTCCGAACACCCATTTTTAATGAACATTCTTGATTGCAATCTCCTTTCTCCAATCTGGACCCATGATCACTTGTTTGATTTGGGAACCCACTTGAGTTTGAGTTCCCAGTAAGAAGAAAATGGTGTGATCAAAACCTTCTTGGACCATATAGGTATATACTTCTTCTTTATTTTATTCAAATACTTGAATCCATTTGGCAGTGTATTCTCCTCTTGAATATATCTGAATTTGTTTATTCCAGTACTTATCCAGCTTTGACAATTACCTTTAGTTTGCCCATTTTTTCCACAATGATTGCCCATATGTTTAGGAGCCTTCTTTCTAACACCATCGATAGTCTTTCTTTCCCACCCAGCAATTTGGAATTTGCTTCGATAGCCTAGTCATTTGCCATCATTAACAACCTGACTAATTAGATTAGAAAGCATATATGAAGAAGCAATCCATTTAAAAGATTTATTCAATTCTTGTCTTAAGCGGACCAAGCCCCTCTATAACTTTTCATTCTTGTAAAGTGCAGACATGAGGTGTTTTTGGGAATTCCTCAATCTTTCCTCAAGATCAACTTGAAGCTTCTTTCTTTTCTTTTCTATCTACATCATTTACATTTTTCAAATTACTCAACAGACTTCGATTTTCAGATTTTATTTTTGTGAACAACTCTTCAGTTTTAGAAATTTGGAGAGTTAAAATAATGAAGTCATGCCATTGATTTCTACATTTTCTTCCAAGGTATTCTTTTTAGCAGATAGTTCACATACAGAGTCTATCAAGACACTTGAAGCCTTTTTATCTTTGTAGCAGTGTATTTATCTAGATTCTCCTTAATGTCAGATAATGTTACCTCTTTTCTTTTTTCATTCTCTATGTTTGAAATGAATGCAAACAAGGAATCATAGATAACTTGGCTGTCTTCCACTGCTAGCATAGAAACATCTTCAGTCTTTTCTTCTTCACCTAAATCACTGGAAGAATCTCCTCATGCTGCCAGATATTCCTATATAGTATACTCAGTTGTTGCCTTCCTTCTTGAATTATCAAGGACCTAGTCCCTATTCTTTTCCTTGTCACCTTCAGTCTTGAAGTACTCCTGATAATCCATTTTGATCAATGAAAAGTAATTAATGAAATGATCAAGACTTCCACATTTGTAATATACCTTAGTACTACTTCCCTTTTTATGCTACATTCTTTTCTTTGGAACTAATCACTTACCTTCATGGCTCTAACAATCCTATTTGTCGGATAGGCAACATTAGTGTCTTCATCATCAGCTGGATCATATTTAAAAGCCTTCAATGCCAAGGATTTTCCCTTTTGCTTCCTTATTCTCTATCCCTTTCAACTTCTTAAGCTCGTGAGTCTTTAGATTTCCAATGAGTTCATCCATTATGAGGGTTTTCAGATTTCTTGCTTCAGTTATGGAATCTACTTTTCTTTCCCAGAACTTAGGAAGAATACCAAGAATTTTTCTCACTTATTTGTACAAGGGAATCGCTCCACCTAGGCATTGAAGCTCATTTGTGATAGAAGTGAACCTTGTATGCATTTCTTGGATTGTTTCTCTTTCTTTCATGGTAAAGGTTTCATATTGAGTAGTCAGCATGTCCATTTTTGAATCCTTCACATTAATGGTGTCTTTATGAACAGTATTCAAGCAATCCCAGACCTCTTTAGCATTTTCATAAGCTGAGATATTATTATATTCATCAGGACCCATGCCACATACTAACAGTTTCTTGGCCTTGTAATTCTTTTCAATCTTTTTCCTATCTTCATCATTGTACTCTCTCCTATTTTTAACAACCATCTTTGTAACCTATCCTTATTTGACTTCTTTAACAGGAACATGAGGACCATCAATAATTTTGTTCATCAGCTCACTATACTAAGCTATAATGAAGTCAAACATCTTGGTTTTCCACCACCCATAATACTTCCCATTGAATCTTGGTGGTCTAGTGGTAGATTGACCTTCTTCTAGATTAGGTAGAGTAGCCATGCTGACCAAGACACTCTAGGTGTGAACCTTTTAAAGTGACCTCACTCTAATACTAATTATTGGAACCCTCGGGGTTGCACCATACAGTGAAGGACCAAGTCCCTCAAAATTAGTCACAGTCAAAGTACACAAAAATAACCAGGAAGTAAGAAACAGTGCAGGAAGAGTAAAAACATAAGACTTTTACATGGAAACCCAAGATGGGAAAAACCACGGTTTTCCCTCATAAGCACCAAAGAAATCCACTATAATCAACCTCCTGATTACAGTCTAGATTTTAGCCTACCTCTAGTCTCTTTTTGCTTGTAATAACTCTACTACAAGCTCATCTTGGTAACTTTACCAAGGACCTTCTCCACTAATTAACTCTAATCAATATCAAAACTTAGGCAACTCTACCTAAGCACCTCAATCAATAAATGAAAACACTACTCTTATAGAATGAGTAGTTCAATTATAAATCATTACTTACTCAAGAATAATTTTAATTTAAGCTCACATAAATAGCTAAGAACTTTAGCACTATTGAATTAGGATTTTTGCTGCCTCTCTTCACTCTTTGTGATTGCCAAAAATTATTTAATGAAGAGGCGTCTCTTTTCCTTTATAATTGAGTGATAATTAGGGTTGAAAGATCATTGGACTAGCTGTCTTAATTAGTACAAAATAGCACTTACAAGTTTGTTACATAAGAGGACAAAACTGTGCAGACAACGCGTGTCAACTGTACTATACCATGCAAATCCAAGGACTTGATCCCTTGCAGTTAGCTACTCATCATCAAAACTATATAGAACATCTTTCTCATCTTTTTTCCTGTGCTCTTGTCTTACAAAAGATGTAGAGGGAGCTACCACGACCACCTTGGTATGTCTTGAGTGCCAACCTCTACTTTGCTTGGTCATTTGATTTAACAAAGCCGCTGTGACCCTATAAGATTGTTTGACAATAGATCCACTAGCCTCATTTCGGCTACCGTCTTATTTAGTTGATCTAATGCCCTATATAAAATTTTAAGAAGAATTTTATCTAGAACCTAATTATTTGAGCATTACATTAACTTGTTGTTGAATTGTTGTTAAGCATTATATGATGGTTTGCCATTAAATTGGCAAAAGTTGATGATTTATCCCTTAGTTGCAACATCTGAGAAAGAGGAAGTACGTATCCAAGAATGTTTTTGTGAACTCAACTCATAAAGTGATAGATCTTGCAGGCAAAGATATCAACCATAAGATCCCTTCTCCTATCAAAGAGAATGGGAAAAGATGCAAACAGATTAATTCTTGAGATATGTTGTCTATGTTAAATGGAGAACATGCATCAATAAAATTCTTTAAATGTATATTGGCATCCTTATGTGATTGGCTTCCAAACAACCCTCTCATTTGGAGCAAATAAAGCATCACGTTAGTAACGTGAAACACTTTATTTCCATCACGGTGGAATATGAATAGCACTATCTCGACCCGCATCTCCGAGGTGATCCTCATCCTCGAGATGTCTATCAAAAGTACTGATATTACTATGTGTTATCTCATAGTACCATATATACTATCATCATCACTTGAGAAAGAACAAAAACAACAAAAAATATAAACTAAAATACTACAGCTTGCCTAAAGTGACTAAAAATACTACAAGAATGGAAACTATGTTTAACTCCCCGGCAATGATGTCATTTTTTATAACGCTTAAATTATATTTTTGAATAGGTGTAGCGGATGTTGTTAGTATATATTTTACCCAAAAAAGAGTTGGGGTAGAACCACAGGGTGTGAAGACAGAAATTCAAGGCCTGAAAGTGTTAAAAGTTGTAACACCCCTAGTTCTTAGGATTTAGACCCTTCAAGAGATACATAATTGAATTATCCAAGTTACTCAAGTAATGTCAAAACTGCCAGTGATAATGGCCATGATGGCGACCAGTCAAACATAACGAGTCATCAGGAGGGCTCGTTACCACGGCAGTAAGGAAATCCAAGTTTTGGTCCCTTGATAATAATTCCAGGGTACGACCCATTGTGAGACACAATGAGTCATTAGAAGGGACTCGTTGTCATAACAAAAGTATACCCAAGAGTTCAGCCCCTAACCACGATTCTTCATGATGATTCGCTACGTTAGTCAACGAGTTGTTATGAGAGATGCATCGTCATAACAGTGAAGGACTAGGTTATCGATCTCAGGTGACGAATCCGGGCCACGACTCGTGGTCAGACCTCACAAGTCGTTACCAAAGCCGTAACGATTGTTCTCAGGATTTTCCTGCATGTTTTATTTAGGGTCTTTTTGGTTTTTTCCTCCCTTCAAACTCTTTCCCATGACTTAAAAACACCCAAATAACCCCTTTTCCTTTAGTTATTAAGACTATACCTTACTCTTTTCCTCTTTAACTTCCAAGGCAAGAGATACTAGGGTTTTGCAAAAAATTTAACACTCAGGCTTCAAACTTTGAATCCTCTTCAACTTCTTCCATAGTTCAGGCATGTTTGTCATCCCTAACTTGTGTTTTTACATTATGACATTTAATTACTCAACCTCTATATGTTTAATTATTGGGTTTGAAATTGGGTTGAGCGCTTTTGATTGATTATTACTTGAATTATTTTTTCATGTTTTAAATTTGTTATTCATGCTTAATAAATAGTTTATTTTGGACTGAGTTGGTGCAACATGGTAGGGTTTGGAATGGGTGACATGGTTTTCCCAAATTTATGGATTTTTACTTGGTAACGACATTAGCCTCAACCCACCTTATAAAATTGATCTTAGATTTGGATAATTGCATGATTTAACTTATATTTTGAAAATATTGCATTGCATTAAAAGATAAATGGATAAAAATGGTTTTTGAAGCCCCTTGGTGGCCATGGTTTAGATTTTAAATGGAACTTGGGAGTCTAATGGCTAGCTAGATTGGTTTGGCATAATTATATAAGCTTGCAAACATATTGTTATGATGATACCATGTTGGGAAAATGTCTTAATAAAGACTTCTTGGTAAATGGTTGGATTATGTGTAAGTCATTTTAATTTGGGCTTAAAGAGAATTGTGTAGCTCACCGTAAAGGTATAGGTCCTGGGGGGACCAATACTAGAAACCATATTTGCTAGTGTGGGGGTCTATGTGACCATATGTTTAGTGCACGCATTATATTTTTTATGGATATCCCCTTGGTGTCTTTAGCCTTTTCTTGGTTTCCTCGGTAAGTGCATCTAACACGCACTGAGGCCCTTTCGGCAGGAGGAGCCAGACCCACATAGCCTATGGGTGCCTTTAGGACAGATGAGCTATATAGTACAGGTAAATATTTTAAACTCTCATGTCCATGACCCTTTTTCCTTATATATATGTATATTTAAATGTTGTGTATGTAGTTTTGACTAGTTTTTAGTAATGGCATTATTTTAGTATTTTTCCCTGAGTTACATGTCAGTGCTTGCCCCACTAACCATCCCTGGATACTGCATCATTTCATGATTAAGGGAAAAAGGGTTCTCTGTTACTCCTTGCAGCGTTACGTGGTGTGGTACGTCGATTGAGTTGCTGTGAAATGGTGAGCCTCCATATTTTGGAAAGCCCTGCCATTTTATTAGGTTTCTTTTCATATTTTGGGAATTGTGAATTCTCTTTTGTCGTGGTCGGGGGCATGTCCCGACCTAGTTTGGTATTTCTAGTTTTAAAGGCATTTGTGAACGGTATTGGGATGATTGATTATATTGTTTAGACTCTTAGATTTCATTTGATTCATCTATCTTATTTACTATTCTGGCTGGCTTCTGCTGTTTATTATATTATGCTCTGAAGGTTAGGCTAAGGGGATGGTCTCCAGCCCATGGTAGGCTTGAGGTACCCGTCACGACTGGCCCTGGTTCGAATAGTGACAGAAGTCAACTAGGGGTTGACTCGTAGTATGTATAAAACAACTTAAATGTAAAATGGGGGATTTATTGAAATGTTTTTATAGTAACAATTTCTTTGCTTTTAGAATACTATCTTGAGGATAAAAATAATTAGAGTGTAATCAATTGGGAGTAAACCTTAGGGTTATACCCTTCTAGGTGTGAACACATGCATAGGTAATTGGGAATTTATTCAAATTTAGCTAGGAGATATGGGTAGGCTAGATTTAGAGGTATTACTTTCAATTTTTCAATAAAACACCAAGTTTCACAAATGGGTTCTTTCGAACACCTCATAAGTGTAACAATTTCACCAATCCATGGCCTCAATTAACATCATTATGTTTAAGAGACGTTATTAAATGAAATAAACCAGGTTATTATTTACATTTATTCCTCACCCATACCCCATCTTTCAAGGATGATAGGGGTTCAAACGTAATTTGGACTTGTAACCCCTAATTCTTAGTTAAATCATGAAATAAATGCAAAACCCATAATAAGCTAATTAGGAAGATAAATAAACAACACACATGCACTAATCACAACCTATTCAAGCATAATCCCAAGATGAAGAATTAGCTACGCATAAAAAGAGAAAGTAAAGATATAGCAAAGTTTCTATTAAATTGATCCATGAAAAATAAAAGGAATGAAAATCCAAGCTTTGATTTTCAATAAATCTCCAATGAAAAGCACTAATCCTTCACTTGGGAATCACTCTAATGTGTTCTTCCCTCAAGAGTAATATAATCTTGTTTAAAGATCATGAAAATAAGCTAAAACCCCTTATTTAAGTCTTAATTACACATCTTCCAAATATTACAAAAGTGCCACCTTACTTGATCTGCTTGAGCAGATGCAAAGCAGATGGAGAGAAAATGCAGAGTAGATCCAAAGCAGATTGGGTGCAGATTTGTTCTTTTTTTTTATATTTAACCTCTCATTGACTTGAACGGCTTGCTCATCTTCCATTTTCAACCTTTACCTACACAAATGAGTATTAAGTATAAGATTAACATCAAGTCAACAGAAAAGCATAATAATTTAAGCTTAAAAGTTGCTAGCAAGTCATCAAATTGATGACTTATCTCTAAGATCAGAACTGTACCTCAAGTACATAAACACGCTTAGTGATTTGGTAGCGTAAGAAGTGCTTTAGATATGAATTAAGGCCATATGTAACTCTTAGATCATTGTTAAGTTGAAATCTTCCTCACCGATTGAATTCTTGTACAAAATCTTTTGAGATTCAACTTCAAACGAGTATAACTCTTAGATTATAAAAATTATTTAGGCTCAAGACCCATCAAATCTGGTTACAGAACTAAGAATATGGCCATTTTTTATGAAGCACTGTCCAGTAGTGAGATACAATGACAAACCAGCGACCTTTGGTAAATACGATAGCCGTCTTCTATGTTCGTCTACATGAAACAAACCCAAAATCGTGCAAGTTGATAAATATACCTCCCTAGCAATGAAAAAAAACAACGATCATTGTGAGAACTAACAATCGTTTGTAGGGATAGTGGTTTCAAGGTTGGTTCGGCCTAGACATCCAACGACCAACCAAGGAACAATTATTTTAGGGTCTAATGAGACATTCTTTGGATCGTCTAATGGAGCACACAGGACCATTAAAAATTAACTCTCAACCAACAATCATTGGTAGATCCAACGACCATGTGAAAGGTTCGTCGGTCACGTTACTCAGATTTTTCAGTTACATTGATGTAAGGGTACAACAATCTTTTTATATTATTTAAACTCCTAAACTATGTTATTTAGGTTATATTAAGTCTGATTAATAAGCGTAAATTACCATTTCCCATATTAACTAAAAACATTAAGCGACGCTTAGAATATTCATAACAAAGAGGCGATTATCTTCTTAAAAGGAAGAAATTAGGATTCTTCAACTTTAGACTTCAAATTCAAAGATTTCACCAAGGTATTAACTCTTAGGTATGTGGGATTTCATCAAAGGATTCCCTTTCATCCATTGAGTCCCCGGGTAAACTCAATTCCTTAGTTTAATTTATTTTTCAGAGCTTAGGATTTCATGAAAAGTACGAATTCATTTGTATTTCAATTCCCCTTCCAAATGATCCTTGTATCAATGTTTCCCTTGAAAATTTAGTACCTTCACATGTTTATAATTCATGATTCCTCAGTGCGTTAGTAAATTCATGATTTTTAAACTTGTGTTTTGTAATTTCACATTCCATTTAAATTAAGAAAACTATCATGACTAATTATATTCTTTAGAGATGGCGGGTTATGAATACCCGATGACTTAGGGTCTCATGCATTAAAATTTAAGGTTCAGTCCTCAGTTTATCATGTTCTAGGATGCTTTCAGATAAAGTGTATACTATCTCAATCTCAGTTATCAGTACTATGAGCTTGTCAGTTATTTAGTATATTTTAGTTGGGAGTAGTAATTAGCATGGAGTGGGTGAAGGGATGAAGGATTATCAGTCAACTAGGCTAAGACCTTTAGTAGCAGTTCCTAAGTCCCAGAACTACAGAGCCACAGTAGGTTCCAAAGGGTCACCTACAGATCAGGATTGACACCTTAGTCTGTTTGGACATCAATTCAGTGGATCCACGTTAGTTAATATTCGTACCTTTTGCATGGTATAGAGCATTGCTCTTACTGGGGTTATAGGTTGGACTCCGTTTAGCTCAGATGAAATTCGGTTAACAATAGTTTCCACAGTTTAGACTCAGACATTGTATGACCTTGTATTAAGATTATTCAACATATTATACAATTACATGTTTACCGCTTGGTCATTGCATTAGTTTACATATTTCAGTTTCATGTCCAGTTTATCATGCCATCTTCAGCATATTCAGCTTATATAGTGTAGTGCATATCTCACATGCTTAGTATATTCAAAGTACTGACCGCATATCTTCTTTTGCATATATTATTTTATAATATAGATTCAGATGTTCAGCATCCAACTTGCATTTGCACGATCTCCATATCACCTTAGTAATAGAGTTCAGATGTGTTCTTATCATTCGAGGATTGGTTTATCAGTATTTTATTTCATTATTATTTCAGTTTCAGACAGTTAGAGTTAGCCAGGTCTTGTCACAGCAACTTATCTTAGAAGAGGCTTTCAGACAGATAGACTAGGATTTTCAGCTTATGGTTTGTTAGATGTTTTTTCATATTAACTGGATATTGACCTTCATTTGACTATTTTTACATTATTCAAACTTTCAATGTTCGCTAAGTATTATTCAGTTTGTTACAGTATCTTAGTGTCATGGAAACCATGAGTTAGCTTGGGGTCACTTATGACCTTAAGTATCGTGTTACAACAAGGGGGTGATCTTGGACTGCGCCAAACTTTCACCATTTTCCTTTTTTCTCCAGCTGAATTTGATTTTTTGGCTAAGTGGATTTTTTGTTAGTTTCTGTCATTGTTTCTTTGGATAAGTGAATTGGATTACTTATTTTGTCAAGAAAATGATCAACGTGATCTTAAATAATAATGTGCTGCTTTACTTTATTTTGATCCTTAATATATCTACTTGATTAAAATAATCCTTGATATATAACAAATAAACCTAACTGATTTATTAAAAAATAGAAATTAACTGTGGATCCCACATATGGGTAGCACAATCACCATTGTTGTCTTCTTTGTTAGTTTAAAAAAAAGAAGGCAAACTGATCTTCTGGACCCCTGTACTATGTCGGTTTTGTAAGTTGAACACTTCTACTTACATGTTTGTCATCTGCACCCCTGAACCCATTAAAAAACAACATTTTAAACCCTTTTTTGATGAGTGTAACACACTCTCCTCCACGTCAGCTGACATGTCAGTTGCCATGCCTGCCACGTCTGCCACGTCATTTTTAAAAAAATAAGAAAATAAGAAAAAATATTACATTAAATTTCAAGTCATTTTTAAAATGCTACATAACTCATTAAATATTAAAATTAATTTTATTAAATAAGAAAAATTTATAAATTTTAGAAAAATTTGAATAATCATGTTTTTATTTTTTCTCACAAATTAAACATCAAATTCATTCCAAATAATTAAAATTCTTCTCCAACTAATTTAAATTTTTAACTATAAATTCATATATACAAACATAATAAATTTTTTATTTTTAAATTTGAATAGTTTTAACAAATTCACAAAAAGTTTAATTTTTTTCAAGTGAAATTCACTAATTTTTTTCAATATTCACTATCACTCACTTTCAATTTAAATTTAAATTTTAATCCCCAAAAAATAAAAAGATTTCAAATTTAAATTTTAATTAAAAAATAGAAAGAATTGAATTGAGAGGGAAAATTAAAATAAAAAATAAAAAGTGAACGTGTGTATGGAGGGGCTGGAAGAGTGTTGCGGTGGGGTGTGGGGGCTGGGGGTGGGGTGGGATAGGGCTGGGTAGGGTGTGAGGGGTGGGGACGGGCTGGGGTAGGGGTGGGGAAGGGCTGGACGGGTGTTGGGGTAGGGTGGGGGGCTAGGAGTGGGGTGGGGAGGTGGGGAGGAAAAAAAATATTTATATATTTTTAAAATATTTTAAATATATTTTTAAAATTTTTAAAAATATTTTTAAAATATTTTAAAATTTTTTAAAAATATTTTTAAATTAAAAAAGATGGAGGGAAAAAAAGGACCCTTTTTATTTTTTTGTTTAATTTTTTAAAATATTTTTAAAATTTAAAAATATTTTTAAATTATTTTAAAATTTTTAAAAATATTTTTAAATTTAAAAAGATAAAGGGAAAAAAAGGACCCTTTTTTTTAAAGTTTTAATATTTTGTTTATTTGTTTCTTAATTATTTTATTTTAAAATTGGCCAAAAATTGACACCCACTCGCACCCCAGGCGAGTGGCTACACTCTCTTTGTATTAGTCACCATGACCTTGCCACATAGGCAAGGTCAACGGTCAAAGGGTGCAAAATATTATTTTTTTATGGGTTCAAGGATCCAGACGACAAACATGTAAATGGAATTATTCAACTTACAAAACCGACATAGTACAGGGATCCAGAAGGTCATTTTGCCAAAAAAGAACTCCATGAAATTTACCACAATTTTTTCTATTTTCTTTAACAAAATTTACTATTTTTTCTTTCTTAATTATTTTGGGGGATTTCCCAAAAAATAATTGAAACTCTTAATTAGAAAATTTTAGTTAGCTAGTGTTTTTTTTCACCTTATTCTCTTATATATAAGAGGGAGTTGGGTAAGAAGCACACACGTCTCCGTCAACGTATGTATTTCGTTGAATTTCATTATTTTAAGGATATTTTGGTCAATTTAATTAATGCAATGTTTATTTATATTCTACGCTTTATTGCTTGTACATGACACATACCTGGATTCTTAATGAAGTAACACCGTGCATCTATGCTAGTATACCATGTGAGTCCAATATTCAAAAATGTGGCCCCAGAAGGGTGTTTTTGTAATTATGGTTAAATGAAACAATTGTATTGGGTGGGAAATAGAGTTATTGCACGGCACTTGAAATTATTTGTTTTGTTTGCCTATTTTGTAACTCATGTCATGCTAATGCCTTCGTCAAAGAGGTGACAGCCACCTTGCTCTTTCTCTTAACTTTGAGCAAAACATGTAATCGAAGCTTTCAACCAAACTAAGGCCTATTTATTTTATTGGTAGTCAATGAAAGTTTGAATCTGAATAATTTAGATTTTAGCTTATTAATTATATTTATTTATTTTTTTAAAAACCTCTTAATGTATTTGAAAATATCTAAATGAATCAGATATGAAAAGAAGTCTGAATAGCATTAGCATTCAGACTCTTTTTAAAACATAATCATTAACTCTCTCACTTCATTATTTCCTCTCTCTTTTCACGTTATCTCTCTCCCTCTCTTTTCACGTTATCTCTTCCTCTTCACTTGTTTTCCTTCTCTTTTAGGTATGATTCACCAAAAATTTTTATAAATATTTTAGTTATCAATTTGTGTATTTTTATTTGTTAAACTCTAAATTTCTGCTTGCAATTTTTTATTTTGATTATAAAATTTGTAGTTCTTTGGATAATAGAATTTTATGTGTGTCTGTTCATAACGTAACATTTTCACTCAGATTTCATGGTTAACAAATAAACGTGTCCGTTCTTATATTAATTAGTTATTCAAATACTTTAATATTTATGCATCTAAGTCAAAATTATATTTGATTAATTATTTTAGTTTGTTGAATTAGTTCAATTGACAGATTATTTTATGTTGAATTTAATTTTTTATAATTACATCATATCACAATAATTTTTAATCGATATATCTTTTTTTAATAATTTAAATAATTCAATAATTATATTTAACATAATATATTTATCTTTAAATATTTTAATTATCACTCAAATAATAATTTTGTTGTTTAAGTTAATACTTTATGTAATATTTTTTTTCATATAATATAATATTTTATTACTTTTTAAATTTGAATTGCACATTTATTACAAATAAATAAATTAAGTACATTCAGATGTTAAAAAACAAACGGTCTTAATCATTCAGTATTCAGATCTAGATACAACATCTTAATCATTCAGATATCCATTCAGATTCATACATCTTAATCTTAAAAAAAAAAAACAAATGCACCCTAAGTGTAAATGTACCTTGCTCACGTCAAGGTTCGGTCTTTGAAATTTTGATTTAATAATTTTTGTATTTAATTACTATACATACTAAATTAATTTGATAAGATTCGATATTCAAAGTTTGATTTCGATATTTTGCGATATGATCAATTTGTAACCATAATTTATTCAATTTCAAATTATATATATTTACTATAAAATAAAAAATTATATCTTTGCTTTTTCAAAGAACGCCTCAATAATATTACATTAACACTTTACACATATAAAAATATATTTAGTGTCTAAATATTTGCTTTTGTATTAATATAAGGTCGTATATTTATTAATAGTATAACAATATATATGAACTGTTTATTTAACTATATAGTTCATTACAGTGTTCAATATTTTTATATTTTCATTGTAAATATGTATCAATTTTGTATGATAATTCTATTGTATCATGTTCACTTAGATTTCAAATAGATCAATTTCTTCTATACCAAATAAGATTTATCCCAGTTATTTTTCATATGAAATTAATCCATTACATAAATATTATCATTATTCAAGGTGATCTAGAAAAAAAGCAAACAATGAAAATAGTTATTTCCTATGATGAAAAATAAATTATAATCCTAACATTAAGTGTAATATTATTGGGCCTGTGCATAGCACGAGCTATTCTTACCTAGTTTTAATTAAAAAAACAATAAAAGGAAAAACTGACATAAATGGTCATTCCATGAAAATTAATCCCAACCGAATGACCCAAGAATTAACATTCCCATATTTTAGCCACTCGCTGACCACTTGCTCACTTTTTCTTCTATTCCATTTGCTTTTTGTTTTTGTTTTTTGTTGGTTTTTTTCTTGCTAGTTTTGTTTTTTTCCCTTTTCTGCTCGTGCTCATTTTTTTCTAAAAAATCGATACTTCTATTTATTTTTTTAATTCTATCAATAAAACAATCAAATACAAATTTAAAATATCATAATCAAATAAAATTTTATAGTTTTTAAATATAAATTTTTAAAAATAACATATTTAATGGTACATATACATATTTTAATAAATAATGATATAATTTTTATATATATTTATACAGATACATATTCTATACAATAATAATATAATTTCTATATGCATATTGTACAATATTTCGTTTTGTTTTTCCCCTTTTTTTGGTTGTGCTCATTGTTTTCTAAAAAACTGATACTTCTATATATTTTTTTTTAATTCTATCAACAAAACAATCAAATATAAATTTGAAATATCATAATCAAATAAAATTTTATAGTTTGATAAATATAATTTTTTTAAAATAACATATTTAATGGTACATATACATATTTTAATAAACAATGATATAATTTTTACACATATTTGTACAGAAACATATTCTATACAACAATGATATAATTTATATACACATATTGTACAATATTTCATACAACACTTATACAGTTTTTATACTCATTATATACAACCTTTAGCTGTATTATACATATTTTCTATGACAATTATACAGTTTTTATACAATAAGTATACAAAGTGATACAATTTATACAAAATAATTATACAGTTTTTATACAACAATTATACAAATTGATCCAATTTTTATAAAATAATGATACAATAATTATACAATTTCTATACAACACCTACACAGTTAGAAATTCTACATAATAGTTAAACGGTTTCACAAAAATATTATACATATACATATCTATACAGTAATGATTCAATTTTTATACACATTGTATGCAATTCCTATACAAAATCTATACTGTTTCTCTAGAAATCTTATACATATACATATTATATACAATAACTATTTTATTTTTATACAACCTTCATTTCTCCAATTACTAAGGATTAAATTAAAAAAAAAAGTGAAGAAAATCAGTTCTTCTAACTATCTCCATCATATTAACTACAAACGACATCCCCAAATATAATTCCACAAATGAGGCCAGAAGGGGGTAGAATGTCCGCACAATAAGTAACTACCAGACCATCAAAACATATACTTCCACTAGACCGTCAGTCAAAAAATCTACTTCACTCTAAATTTTCAGAACAATTATACTGACAATTTTCTTAATGTACAATTTTGAATTTCAACCCGAGATTGCTAAAACACGTCATACATAACACGAAATTCAATATAGATATATCGATTTTCAAGAAATAAATAAAACATCCAATACAATTTCGATCAAAAACACTTGGTATAGTGACTAAAAAGATATTCAAATTGCACCCCAAAAATTTCACTATTTGACTTTTTTTAAACAAATAAAAAATTACAATCTGAGGCAAAGAATTAAAGGGCTTACTGAAGAAGCAACAGAGAAGAGCTATTAGAACAATAGATTGTTTTTCCTTTTTAAAGAAAGAGTAGTGAAAAATGAGAAAAGAAAGAAAGGAAAAACAGAGTAAGGAGAGAGAGAGAAAGGGAAAGAGTACGGAAATAACTCAAAATGAAAATGATTATTTCTTAAAATTATATGGGCCGACTGATTGTTTTATGTCCAAAGATCCAATCTTAGCCATTTGTTTTTGTATAAATAACATAAATATCAATTCTTTTGAAAGTAATTACACTCTATCTCACTTTTTTAATTATTTTACTCTCTCTCCCTATTAATATACATAACATAGCCGACATATACATAACATTCTGTGTATATGTTGGAATTTTTGTAATATGTTTAGGGAGTTAAAATTTTTTATATTATTGAAAACATAAGTTGTGTATTTGTATAATTTTTAGTTTGATGGACCATATGGTGTCCTTTTCACCCAATAAAAGGCAAAATAAATATATGTATTTTTATCCATTGTCTATTTCTTGGATTAGTTGAAAAAATAATTGTCTCTGGTTCTCTTCATTTTTCCAACTCCTCTAGGTGTGGAGTTTATGCGGGAAGATGATGAATATTCTCGAACCTCTTCACTTAGTTTATTGTTTTCTTATTGGGTAAAAACATGCAACCTTCAAATATTTACTATACTATCTATTTTTTCATGGGATGTTGGACATTATAGTCGAAGTTACATTTTAATAACTACTAAAGAATCTCAGTTATTACAATTAATTTCAGAATTCACATTAGTTTCATTTCAGTTTTAGGAGTGTCAAGTGCATTTGAAGTATTTTTTATTAAAGAAAGTAGAAAAATAATATTAAATTTCCTGGAGTTCTTTCTTTGAAGAAAAAAAAAATAACAGTGGCGGATGTGCTACACATGGGGCCCACAGTTAAATTTAATATTTTTTTTAGATAATTTTTTATATTTAGGGCAAAGGACCAAAATAAACACATTTTTGTTATATTAATGATTATTTCAATCATAAAAAGAGTACGAGAACATAACCACTAAGATTTTCTCTCTCTGGCCGATCCCATGAGTACAACTAATCCACTGTCGAACCTCGCATCCAACATAATCAGCACCAGCACAATTCCTCCAAAACCACTGGACCCTTGTTCGGACATGGACATTGAAAAAACTAAGGAGAAATCCTCCAAAAATGTTCTACTTAATAAGCAAAAGGAAATCAACCACTCATACAACATCTATGACGGCCAACCCCTCGGCTCCACAGATACGGAGGAAGATGCAATTGCACTTTCAAGTTGGAGAAGCACAAAATCTACCAACCATGGATCCATACAATCATCATCAAGGGAGATACCAACAACAAGTTCTTTCATACCCTCACTATAGTTAGAAGAAGGAAAAATAAAATATCCTTCCTGATAAAGAACAAAGAAGGGAACACCAAAATTTGTCTAAAAAATAGTCCACAAAATGGAAGAAATCCGTGAACCCTTTTGGAGACCAAGTCTCGGCTTCCTAAGAACACAATTACAAGAAGCTAACAAGGTGTTTATTACACCAAATCAATGAACAACAAACTAGATTAACAACATAAGATGATGAATAAGAAGACATAAAATTCGGATTTAACAATAACAACAAGAACACAAGATTACAAGAAGGTAAAATGATAGATAGATAGACCACATAAAGGTATAATCTTAAGAACCCAAGAATGGACACTTTTGGACCCTTAACACTACACACAACAATAAATCTATATCTTACGTGCCACAAGATCGAATTCCACCTCTCTAGCATCAACGTTTCTAATCAAGCAACAACAAAAGAGAATCTAACCTATTATTGTATCCTAGTTCCGGTGGTCACTCTTCTCACTAGATAGAGAGCTTGTTACAAGTCTTACAAGACTCCCAAATATCATACAAAAACTAAACTAAAAACCCTACAATGTTCCTTTTATAGCTATAACAAAATATAAGTTAAAATAACCAAAAGGCCCTTCAAAGAGTGGTCACCCATCTAGTGTAATTTATGGGCTGATTTGGGTGCATTTTAGGCCTCTTTAATACTTCAATTATAAGTGCCAAGGCTCGGGTCCAACACGCATTCTCCTAAGTCCATATCCGTGATTATTCCCGTATCACTTTCTCAATGACAATATGGGGAGCATTATTTCTGACAAGGAGGCTATTATAGGCTGCATCTCCTTCTTCTACCACCAGCTTTACACTAATGATCATACTAGTAGTGCAACCACCAATACCTTCTTTAAAGCCACCTCCAACATCATGTTTTCTGATCTTAGAGAGACTCTCAATGTCCCCCTGAGGGACATGGAGATTACCTAAACACTCAAAGGGTTTAAGCCCCTTAAATCCCCTGGCTCAGATGGCCTCCATCCCTTTTTCTTCTAGAAATACTGGGACACTATAGGTAATACCACATAGATCTTCTTCCATAAAGTGTTCGCAGAGGCAAGATGTCACGCCTCAAATCCTATTGGGGCGGACAGGCACCCGTAGCCGTAAAGGCCCGAGAGAACCAATTCATAACCTTATACTTCCCATGCATGTAACTGTAACAACCAAATGTTCTGACGACATAATATTATGCATCGATGAAATTGAGTACACATACACTCCCAAAACTGATATGTACAACACTTGGCCGGTGGGGCCACCATGTCTAAAATCAGGACACTACCATAACTTTACATTAGTCTGCAAAGCCTCTAAAAGATACATAGACTTAGTCAGGGTCGGGACAAACCCCCGCCCTACTCTAGACTTATTGTACAATACCAAAATATGTAGAGAAGACTCGGAAAGCCCTAAATCAACCTGGAGCTCACCAATAGTCCCTGAATAACCTGCGCTCCTACTAGTGAGTTGTATGAGCTGAAGTGCCTCTGCCTGCAGCATGAAATGCAGGTCCCCCGTGAGGGACATCAGTACGAAAATATGTACTGAATATGTAAGGCGGAAAGTAGCAACACACTTGATACAAAAGCTCAATAGAAATCTGATACAAGTGTATAAGGAGTACTAGTAGACCACCTTTATAAATACTTGTGGGACAATGTACATTGCATTCTTTCTTCATTTTACCTTCTTACTTTATAATCTTTGTAATCCATATAACGCAAATGACCAGCTGATCAGTGGTAAAAAAAATATAAATTAGGATCGGCCCATGCTAGGCTTACGCCCCTGAGCTGCCACCTATAAAAAGATTGGGATCGGCCCATGCTAGGCTTATGCCCCTGAGCTGCCACCCACAAATAAAGGTATCGAGATTGACCCATGCTAGGCAAGTGCCCCTGAGCTGTCACTCGTCATTTTACAGATTGCAATACTTAGTTTATTAGCCTTTGAGATTGTTACCTTGGTGGTCATCACATTATGATACCTTGAACCAGTAATACACTAATAAGAGACATGTAAATAGACACTTAACGCAACAACAATGAGCTAGGGAGCTGTTGGCACTCAAATAAAGTGTTTAGGAGCTGAAATAACACATGGGTCTTATTTGAACAAACGGAGAACTCCTGAAATTTTCTAGTGAAGATAGACGCGCAGATTTAATAATAAGCACGTATTGAGATGTTCTAATGCGTTAGAGAGTGGGAACAAGGTCATTGGATACATGGAGGGTAATGTGTTGCCATTATGTATCACTTTGTTATAGGATAACCTCAGAAAATTGCTTGATGGAACAATTGTACGATTTCATGCCAAAGAGTGTGAAATAGAGTATGCCTTACATACCTGGTTATTTGATTCCGAAACTAACCCAACTTGACTTCTCGCCTTTTAGATTACTTATCTACAATAGAATATATGGTAAACTAGTATTAGTAACCAATCAACACATTTAAGGTACTTAATTTCACCCAAAACAGTAACCGGGCAGCAACTATTACTCTATCCAACAAGGGTGTTATTTTAACCATTTTTTTCCTCCAGTTACACCCACATACCAGATAAGTCCTTATAAGGTTCACCAAAACCACCTCGACTTCATTATACATTCCAAACAATACGCAAAATAGATTGGACAGAAAGCATTAGTTCGGTAGTGTATCACCACATCTTTCTTCTATAATTCATTACAAACGCATCACCCCTTTATCCAACTTCAACCTGGCAGCCCATAACATATACATACAAAACAGTCCACAAAATAGTCCTAAACCCCTTTTATTGTAGCAATCAATTATTGATCTCATCATCTCTTGAGTTCTCAATAACAAGACATCCATAATCCCCTCTCAAATTCATATATAAGAAAAATAAAATGGGGCAGTCACCGTACCTCAATTCAGAAACTTATCCTTTTAATTGAACTCTTCAAGAGCTTGAACTTACCTTCACACTTAAACCAAAGAAGAAGAAAAAAGTTCCTCAATAACAAGGAAACATGAACAACCAGCTTGTTCTATAATCAGCCATATACTTATAGTCAAACACTTATAACTTGTTTCCCTAATCTCCCATGAGATAATTAAACAAAATCTTAAGTGTTTTTCACTTACCTTGGGCTGCAAAGGGGAGGGTTTCTTCAAGAACCCTAGAAGGAAAAATAGGGCTGCTGCTCTTGTTGTTTTTAAGAGAGTAGAGAGATTTGCTGAAATATACTCCTTTTTTTTGTGACTTCAAAGTGAAGTAAAATGACCAGCAACTTGGCCTTTTAAAGGCCCTATCTTGTCCACCTCCTTAGCTGCATTTTGGACCATAAAATTGGTCAAATTGGTCCAAGTAGGTGATGCACCTACTTAAGGTTCTAAGCTGCTAAAACTTCAAAGTAGGTGATGCACCTACTTGCATAATTTCTTGTTGGGCTCAATTATATTTGGGCCTTGGCAGATTGGTGTGTTGGGTCACTTATCCATTTTCTTTCTTTTTGTTTATTGAATTTGGCCCAAATGAGTATATTAGCATAGACCCAAATCTGATCCATAACCATGGGTCCATTAATTTGGTTCAAACAACTTAAGTAGGTGACTCACCTACTAGCTTAAATAAGTCAAGCAAGCACCTCAATATTTTGCTCCATTTTCAGCTTCTAACCCCTTTAGTCTAACCTTCAACTTATGCACACTTGGTCACTTTAAACTTTAGATTCAAATACTAGCTTGCGATTCCAAGTTTAAATAGTTAACTTAACATTGACTTAGTCGCATCACACTAAACTATACGGGCAGCTTCTATAATTCCATCTACACCATTAATAATTACATAACAAATCTCATCCGTTACCTATACCATATGGCCATACCAAGTTCCATATAATTAGAATAAGTACAAGCAAGATACGAGATGTTACACAAGAATTCCAGAAGAGGTTAACAATACTCTCATATGCCTTATTCTTAAATGTCCCAATGCCTCATCTATCAAGAACTTTAGTCCTATCAGCTTATGTAACACCTCTTATAAGTTGATTACCAAGATAATTGTGAATAGAATCAGGCCTCTCCTTAGCACCATTATTGGACCTACTCAGGCTAGCTTCTTAGACAATATGAGGGCTTCGGATAAGGCTATTATTGTCTAAGAATATGTTTCCCACTTCCAAAAAATGAGAGGCAAGCACCATAACATGATTTTGAAGATAGACCTGGAAAACGCCCATGATAGGCTTGAGTGGTCTTTCATCCATAGTTCCCTCCATTTTTTCAATTTTCCCACCAAGCTCATAGAGTTTATTATGTCCTGTGTGTCCACTAGCTCCATCTCCATCCTTATAAATAGGGGCCGCACAACACCCTTCAAGCCCACTAGAGGTATCAGATAGGGTGATCCCATGTCACCCTATCTATTTATTATTTGCATGAAAAGGCTCTCTAGGGACATTGACAACTAGGTTGTTAACAAGAAGTGGACCCCACTTGCTATCACCACTAGTGGACCTAAACTTTTCCATTTGTTCTTTACAGATGACCACACTTTGATTGCCAGGGATGACATAGATAACTGTACCACCATTCTTTCCACTTTCCCAAATTCAGCAAGGCCTCTGGTCAGAAAATCAATAAAGCTAAGTCCAAGGTCATCTTCTCCAATAATACTTCTAACTAAAATGCCTCAGATTGCTCCTCCATTCTTGGTATTGGAACCAACACTGAATTTGGGAAGTACCTTGGCTTCCTAATTTTTCATAAGACCCTCTCTAAAGTTGATTTCCAACCTATCATTGATACTATAACCAACAAATTTGTTGGGTGGAAATCAAAATTTCTCAACATGATTGGCATAACTGTCCTAGCCAAAGCTAGTCTCAGTAACATATCTACCTATGTGATGCAGTATATCAAGCTCCCTAGCAAGATCCATGAAACTACCAATAAGCTTCAAAGGGACTTCATCTGGGGTTCTACCTCAGATAACAGGAAATCCACCTCCTCAGCTGGGACACCCTCACTACGGCCAAACATTTTGGTGGGCTTAGCCTTCATAAAGCTAAGACTAAAAATAGAGTCCTCCATGCTAGTTTGCTTGGAGGCTAGCTAGAAATCTTTCCTCCCTTTAAACTAAAGTCCTCACCACCAAATACCAGAGGCATAACAAACCCACCAACCCTACCAGGGTAGTCTCCAGAACTTGAAAAAACATCCAACAAAAATGGAGGGACTGCTTCATGGGAACGACTTGGCAGCGCAACAAGGGGGATAAAGCTAAGTTGTTGACTGACAAATAGTTCCCCACCTCCAACACATTAGGGAACTCATCCAAGGGCCCCTCCTGAAGCATGGAGAGAACCTCACTGTGAACTCCCTTCTCTCACCCGTAAGCTGGAACTTTTCCAGTATACCTTTTACCCCCTCAGCACATCCTCAACCATATCAAAGACACTCTTAACCATGTTGATGCCAATAGAGAGGACACCTTTTACTAGAGTAAAACCTCCAAGAGAAAGTTCTTGACCATCAGTGTTTACACCTTCATTACTAGAGATACTAAACTTGACCTAGCTGACTATGCTTGGATTTGGAGAATCCCAACCCCTAATAAAATCAAAACCTTTATCTATCTCCTTTCTCATGGTAGACTTCCCACTAGGCACTACCTCTATAGGCTAGGGGTTACCAGAAACTCCAACTGCCAACTCTATAGTCACCCCATTAAGAACTCAAACCATATCTTTTTCCAATGCCTTAACGCCTATAGTTTTTGGAAAAACATTCTCACGTACAACACCACCAAGCACCCCATTAATATGGAGCACCTCAATGTGAATCAAGAGCTCCATGTTTGGAAATAATTAGAAGGCAAAAAATATATTGCCTATACAACTTGGAACTGCATCATTCCTCATGGCCTGTGGGCTATCTGGCTAAAAACGAATGATAACGTCTTTAACAATAAGAAAGACCCTGTGAACTGAAAAGCTGTCCTCAACCTTGCTACCGAATTTAATATGCTGATCCATAACAGTAAAGGCAGTACTAGGAGGTCCAACACCATCTTTGTTAAGTGGAAACCTCCTGATAGGGGAACCTTTATGCTTAACACGAATGTTGTTGTCAATTCCAGCCCTGGTTAGGGAAGTCTTGGGGGAGCCATACGCGACCACTAAGGAAATTGGACTACAGGATTTGTTGACTGTGCACCTATCGTCATACCCTTGTATGCTGAAATCAAAGAACTCCTTCAGGGCCTCAGAATTGCGAAGTCCCTAACCTCAAACCCCTACAAATATGTGTTGACTCGTTGGAACTTGTTTAGGCGTTTAAGCAAGGGCCCGATTTATACACCAATAGTTTATTTGAGTGCAAGCATATAATACAGGAGCTCGGGGTAGTCAATGTGAGGCATATCTTTAGGGAACAGAACAGGGTAGCGAACAACATGGCAAAGGAAAGTAGCAGTGGACGCTATATGTAGTACTATGTATTTTGTCAGTTCCCCCACTGAGTATAGTAGCATTGGTAGAAGCAGACAAGAGAACAACTATTTTTTTTAGAATTTTAAAACATTGTAACATTGACTTACAAGGCCGGGTTGTGGCCAGAACTACTAATTCCCACCCCAACCCCCGTTTTAAATAGAGCCCGGGCTCTAGTGACTAGCTCTATTTGCTAAATAGCTAATGATTAATCCCTGATTACCAAAAAAAATATTATTTTAATGGTGAGATATATTAGGTATCAAAATAAAGTAACACCTATATTGAAAGATTTTAATCATTTTCTCTATTTTCCCAATTAAGTGAGATTTGCATGCAAGATTTTGTACTGGAGTCCGACAAAACTAAAAATGAACTTATCTTTTATCATTTAAAAAGATTGAAGTTCTTGATTGTTAATTGACATAGCAGGTGTCTAACAATGTATCGCCTCCACCAAACAACACCCAAAATCAGTCCAAACACCATTTCAACATGAATCTCCTATGTTAAAACACTCGAGAAAATATAGCAAAAACTCAGCAGCATGACACCTTAAATTTACCATTTTTGGTTAGTGGGTCAGGTTTTATTCGGTGGATCATGGATGGGTCAAATTCTTTTTTGTAAATAGGTAATCAGATCTAATGCCTTGTTGAGATTGCTTATTCCCCCTCCCCCCACACAAAAAAACACTTATTTTGAGAAAAAAAATACTTTTTTTGAAAAGAAGGATGTTTGGTAGATTTGCAATAGTGCTTTTAAAAAAAAAACTGGGAAGAGGCAGTTTTTTCTGCTTCTAGAAAAAAGCAAAAAATTTCTGCTTTCCAAAAATGGTAGAAGCAAATAGGGATGTGCAAATATCGAACCGATCGATAAACCAAATTGATAAAAATATTATTGATTTATTGTTATTGAGTTAATGGTTTTATAAAAAAATTATTGAGTTATTGGTTCTGTTTGATTTTTTCCTATTGGGTTATTGGGTAAACCGATAACCCATATATATATATATATAACAAACCTATTATTTCAATTATACAAACTCTTAATTTCTCCCAACAATATTTAGTTCAAACTTGAAGGTTCTTGTAAGTTAAAACACATCATGTAGGATTTTTTGTTGCAACTAAGATTCGTTTTTTTTTTCTTCATATTAGTTACTACTATTTCTATTTTATGAGTATTTTCTTATCAGTTAAACCAAAAATCAAACCATTAAAGACTAAAAATTTAATAAATCGAAAACTGATAAAAAATATCTTATTGGTTTGGGTATTTGTTTAGCATATTTAAAAATCAAAAACCAATAAACCAAACCGATAATATATAAAATCGAATTGAACCGACCGATGCACACCCCTAAAAGCAGAAAATTATTTTTTTCATGACAAAAATATCTGTATCACTCTCTCCCTCTCTCTCTCTCAAACACACACACACACATAACCCTTACTAATTAATTAACATATCTTATAAGTTTGATTTCAAAATTTATAGTTCATATTTACATCACAATTCTTTATTTTATTTTGTGATTTATATATTATTATTTTATTTTCACACATTTTCTTTAAATAAATTTAAAAATATCACTGATGATGATGACCGAAGAATATATAACTTTTATTTTTTATTATTAATGATAACAAATGACAAATGAATCATGTTACAAGATTGTATTTTGACAACACTTATAATTTTTTTTTTCTTTATTTTGCTTACTGTACTAGTTTATATGCATCAATGTTTTGTGTTTGTTATACTGTTATTAGTCCTAAACTGAGGGTCTATCAGAAATAACCTCTCTACTTCACCTGAGGTAGTGGTATGGTTTGCGTACACTCTACCCTCCCTAGACTCCACTATGTGGGACTACACTGGGTATGTTGTTGTAAATTTTTTCTCGAATATTTAATTTTAAATAAATAATTCATGAAAAATGACATGTTTCTTACCATGTAGTGTACATATATGAATATGATGATTGCTTATTCTTAGTAAATTTTGATGCCATAAAAATGTATAAAAAAACAACAAATAACAGATATAATCTTATTTTAAATATTTATTAACATCTAGTGTACGTATATGAATGTGGTTGCTTAGTTTTAATATTGACATAGTAAAAATATATCCAAAAGAAAAAGTAACAAATAACACATATAATCCAATTTAGATATTTATAACATGTAGTGTACAAAAATTTGTTATTTAGGACTATATAGAGGGGAGTGTTATCATCTCCCTGATTTCAAGCGTAATTCTAACTTCAGAAATTCAAATGAGACTTTCAATTTCTTTCAATTGAAAGAATATTTTGAGATTGAAAAAATAGATTTGCTCTCCTACGCTCAATGTCATCTTTTAAATTCGACACTCAAGTTCATCTTGTTACAACTACTATGACTATACATAATTTCATACGACAACGCTGTACTACTTATAAAAACTTTAATTATTATGCTAACGAAGACATCATCATAGAGATCGAAGAAGAAGATGAGCCTTATGGTATACCTTCAGAAATAGAAGCCTTATGAACTCTAATCATTGCTCACTAGTATGAAGACATTGCATGATAAAATTAGATGAAATGGTTGAGAATTTTTGTAATGTTAGAATGACTAATTATTTTTGTCGTTGTTTTTTTCCGTATATAGTGATTTAATTTATGAAATAAATTTTATATTCATTTTTGTTTGATATTTTTAATTAATATTTAAATTAATTAAGTAATATAACATTATTTAATATTTTTAAATATATTTATTTATATAAATATTCTTTTTGTCATTTGTCTCAAGAAAAGCACCTTTTCAAAAAGATTATCCAAACTCAATCTATTTATCAAAAATACTTTTCAAATGAATTTATCAAATACAAATTGCTTTTTGAGAAAAGACATCATCCCTCCCCCCGAACTTGTCCGCTCAACTTACTTTAGCACTTAAACTAAACTTCTGTTTATTTACCCCCCTTAACATCTTTAAAGTGTATTTGTTTCACTCCTAATGCGGACGTTATATTTTTTTTAAAAAAGGGTGCGTTTATTATTTAAAAAATTAGATGGTATCCACACCTGCACCCCATACCCACACCCACATTCTTTTCTTCTCCGGTATATCATCAAACAACAATATCCATTTTCTTCAACCATAACCACAATGTCAAAATCATAATGTGATGGCCATAAGAAAATTCCAAACTAAAATCCAATACAGTTGCTACAATTACGAAAACCACTACTAAAACAATTACTAATCAATTGTGTTTATCCTCCCAATCATTGTAATGATTACTCCAATCATTATCATGATTACTCTAATCATTGCTCACTATAAAATACTAGGATTACTCTAAGAAAAAGTTTAAGAATAATGAATTGATAATCAACAATATGAAAAAATCAAATTACCATCTGTTTCCCAAAAATGACAAATGCCTCAATTAATTTCATATTCCTACTTCCAATTGTTTACCCATAATTAATTCAGAGTTATCTTTGATTTCGTCAGAGAAAATATTGAGGAAGTCAGAATTAAAGGTTGAAATAGTATTTTAATGGAGGAATTACCTTAAATTGATATTTTCATAGTTGTTATCTAATGATGTTAATGGAGTAAATGAAAAAAAAAAATGAAGGGGAAAATATTTCGTGGCAGGAGTGGGGGTTGAAAAGGGAAGAAAAAGAGGGTGGGTGGATGGGTGGGGGTAGGGGAAATGGTCAAGCAAAAATGAGTGGGGTGGGGTGGGGGGCTGGAGGAGGAGGGGAGATCTGAAGAAGAAGGGCGCACGAGAGGGAGGGAACGAAGAAAAAGGAAAATGGGATTTTTTCCTAAAAAAGTAATATATATATATAACTTTTTTAAAAAAATATATAAAAATAGTATGTATGTGGAACTAACTTTTTTTTAAAAAATTATAATGATATGACGCATGTGTAGTCCACTCTCCCTTGTGAGAGTGGTATTTAGTTTTGAGGGTTGAAATTAATATATTTTATATATTTTAAAGATATTAAGAGGATAAATAAATAAAAATTTAATGTAAGTGATAAAGTAAGTTGAGCATACAAGTTCAGAGTAAATGATGTCTTTTCTCTTACTATTTTACAATTTTTTTAAAAAAATTATTTTATAAATGCTTCTTAAATGAGTAGTTTTGCAACGACAATATCAATGGACGCCTAATTAGAAAAGAAATCAGTTTAGTTCATTGTTTGACTAATAGCCCCACAAGAGAAAAGAAAAAGTCTATTCGTGGGTTTTGGCGGGGTTTGCTGGAAGTTTCTTTGCATTGGGGTCCCTTTTGTAACAACTACATGAGAAAGGAGGAAGAAAACTTGTGAGCATGGAGTTAGGTGTAATTGCCCCATGAACGCGTCTCTTTTATTTATACAAAACAACTAACCACCTTTTCCCCTATTTATATTTCCCATAAACCCTACTTTTCTTTGACTTTCTCAATATTTCATTTTAATAGCCACCCATCCTTTTTTCTATCAAAAATTTCCCACAAAACTGTACATTTTTCTGCATTGAATATTATTTCTTTATTTGAAAGATTATAAAAAACTACACTGAGATCTCTTTGATTTTTCTTGGGAAAATTTGATATTGAAGTCATCGATAGAAAAATATTACATAGATCATGGAAGCAGGGACGATCTCTCAACTTGTTCAACCAACGAAGGTTCCGAGTTCCAGTCTTTCAAATTTCAGTTCTAAATGTTCCATGTAAGCTTTTACGCCTCGTTCTCTTCCTTGGAAATCCGTCTGGTCCTTAATTCTGGTATCTAAAATCTGATTATTGGATAATTCTATGGGTTTGACATTTATGCAATATTATTTTCTTGTTCCTTTTTCTTTGTTGTAACGCTTGATTTTATCAATTAGTATATGTTAACGATCTGTTTGAAAACTGAGAATTTTGCTTTTCAGATGATTTGGGGTTCGGGTAGGATATTGAGGTCATCTTGTATGAAAATTCTTGGTTCTTCTGAACTTACAATATGGGGAAAAATGCTCTGCTTACAAAATTTAGCAAGTTATTCTTTACATGTATAGCTTTGTAATGACAATCTAATAAAGGGAATGTATCAAGTATGAATACATTCTTGCGGGGGATCCTTTTAATGAAGAGATGTTTTTTGCTTGAGATGGATTTTTAATTGCCATGCTTATTTGAATGCCAAAATGAAGTATTGAAAGTGAATCTTTGTCTTTGCAGGTGCTGCCAGCGGACAAGGTTAATGCCCACTTACCATTCAGCACATGGTGTGCGAGAAAAAAATTATGATGAGCGAGAGATTACAGTTTTATCTTCTGAACCCACGATTAAAAAAAGCAGTGTACTTGGGGGATTGTCTTTACATCGTCCGGTGCACAAGAGAGATATAGTTGGCAAAACGTCCTGCTCTGTTGGACTGTATACATTTCCAGGGAGCACTGTTGAATCTTCTTCACTGACAACTGAAGAAAAGATTGGAGTGCTACTTTTGAATCTTGGAGGACCCGACACACTTTGTGATGTCCAGCCTTTTCTGTTCAACTTGTTTGCTGACCCTGTATGCTAGCAAGCTTTCTAACTCCATTTATTTTTCCCCTAAGCTGTCCATTTTTCCCCAAAGCTGAAGGTTTTGAACAATTTAGATCCATTCGTTGTGTTTATGCTAATGGTATGAATTTCCCGTGGCAGGATATTATACGTCTTCCCAGACTGTTTCGATTTCTCCAGCGCCCATTGGCACAACTTATATCTGTTCTCCGAGCTCCGAAAAGTAAGGAAGGATATGCTGCAATTGGAGGTGGTTCCCCTTTACGAAAAATAACGGATGAGCAGGTACCAAAAAACCCCTGTTTCATTTATGTGCTTTGTGCTTACAACTTCTTTTTATTTCATTATGCCGGTGTCATTTTCAACTTGTTAACACTCTTAAGCTCATCATTATAGGCTAGTTCACTAAAAATGGCACTAGAAACAAAGGAAGTTTTGGCAAATGTCTACGTTGCGATGCGGTACTGGCACCCATTCACCGAGGAAGTTGTTCACCAGGTAGGCTTAAAATGCATCCCTTTGTTCCTTTTGGAAGGTAATACCTCCTTTTGACATATAAATTCCTAACAAGATTAAAGAAGACTTGGAAAATTGAAGACATACCAAGAAGACTGCTTCATTTGTTTGCACTTAATGGAGGTCTGAATCTGAATGGTTCAGACTTTAGACCATTAAGTGCATTTGTTTTTTATTAAGAGTTTAACTCTTAATAGGTCTGTATAGGTCTTAATCATTCATATCTGGAACCAAGTCTTAATGTCATTAAGAGGTATTCTTGTGTTGGATGATATTCACCATCACTCTATCCATAATCACTCGTCACCACCACTACTACCTCTGCGACCACTATTATTGTCAACCACCACCCACCATCACCATCAACCACCATTACCAACCACTTCCACCATCACAGCCACCATTGACAACAAATATCACTACAACCACTATTGTTAGCCGCTATAAAACCGACCACCTACATTATTCTAATTATATTCATCATCACTGCCATCGCGAACACTAACACCAATTCCACCACCACCACCATCATCAACCACTACCGACCAATCCCTACTACCAACCAACTCATCCATCACAACTAGCACCACCGATAACTACCACTAACACATCATCAACCTCCATACATTCTTCGGCCACCACGACTATCATTGTCACCAGTATCGCCACCTCTACCACCACTTCAACCACTACAATCTATCTCTACTAACAACCATCTACACTATCACAGCTAACAACGACTCCAACTACCATTAACACATCGTCAAACATCATGCATTTATTTTTCAGCCATCACATCAACACCTCCAATAACTAACATCTGTCAACTTCACATCACAACTACCAATCGCCACCGTCATAACAATCATTACAATACCAACCATCTCTACCGTCACAACTATCACCACCAATATTAGTAGCACTAACATCAATCATTACCACCACCACCGGTACAAACCATCTCCATTATCACTAACAAAAATAAATGTTTTTTCAATCAAATAATAATTTTATTGTATTAAATTAAATATTTATTAATATATAATTAATTTTTTATTTGAATTGTATTTTTATTATATATACAAATAAATAAATTTTGCACATTCAGATGGTGAAAAACAAATAGTCTTAATCATTCAGTTTTCTGATCTATGATCTAGAGACAACATCTTAATCAGTCAGACGTGCATGCAGATTCAGATGTCTTAATCTCAACTATGTTAGCATTGCTAAGGGGGTCTTTTTCTTTTATTTTGCTCTAGTTTTTGCTATGTTGCATGGATTCTAGGAGATTATTGGTATTTTGAGACAGCTTCAATAAGCATTATGGTTTCACACCTACAGCCCATTGAATCTGAAGGTCTACGTAGGACATGACCAAACCATTTCATTTTTATCAGTGTGTGCTACCTGCAGCTTTTATTGAAGAATAAGGCATTACCCAACTACAAGAATTGTTTGATTACTACTCAACTTATTACTTTTCTGATAAAAAAGAAAGTACTACTCAACTAAAAAACGTTTGATAAGTACTACTGAACTAAATTGGAGGATTTAGAAAGCTTTTCACAAGCAAAATCTGGATCAAAGCAGTAAAATGTGTGGAAGTCTCCTAGAGAAGCTCTTTTTTCAGCTCGGAAATGTTAAAATATAGCTTCTTATTTTTGTTTTCTGGGTTTTGAAATCTGCATAATGCCCTTCTAAGCCCACAACAAGAATGTTTCACGTTATAAGTCAACTTGTCTGTCAATGTCCATTTACGAGGAGCTAATGTTTTGTTCTGGCATTTGCTTAATCAATTCTGCTTAGAACATTCAGTGATCTATACAACAACAACATATCCAGTGTAAACCACAAAGTGGGGTCTGGGAAGGGTAAAGTGTACGCGGTCCATACCACTACCTCAAATGAAGTAGAGATTCAGTGATCTATACAAGAACAACAACAACAACAACAACAAACCCAATGTATTCCCACATAGTGAGGTCTGGGGAGGGTAAGATGTACGCAGTCCATACCACTACCTCCGAAGAAGTAGCAAGGCTGTTTCGGATAGACCCCCGATTTAAGATAAGATAAGTCATCAAAAACGTACACAAAGCATGGAACAATATGACATGACATAAATATGCCACCTATAAGGAGTAGTAAACAAAGAATAGTAAGCAATCGTAATGCAGCATAACAAGAATACTGCACCGGCCAAGTAAAGCCCTATCCTACCTACCGAAAAAGTCACTAGCCTTCTATCCTAATACGCGTCCTCCAGATATTCCTATCTAGGGTCATGTCCTCAGTGATCTATAGACCTTCTAAAAAGAATAGTGATCTGTACTATTGTTTAATGAAGACTGGCCAAGAGTAATTCACATTTTAAAGATAGACAATGGCCATTTTCATTTGTAAGAAGTGAAATTGACAGTTCGCCAATTATATGTTGTGTTCTGATTACGTAGTTTGGCAATATTACCTGAAGAAAATTCAGTTTGCTATTTTGTCATTAATTTATCTGGCTGTGATAGTTTTGGCTTCTGGTTGGCAGAATCTTGTTAATGTCCTCTGTTTTTATTAGCAAGTTTGTAATATAAGCTCACTGGTTGTATGTACATATATAGTCAAATAGTTATATGCTGATAATTTTGATAAACTGCCAACTGTTGATTTGAGATCCTTTATTTTCTTTCTTAGTTAAAAAGATCTTATGTGTCGAAATTCTTGGGCGGAATATGTTTTCTAAACCTACTTGGTCCCAACCATCAGTTATTCTGTCAAGGACACCCAATGAATGGTTGGGATTGAATGGACAGAAGAATCACTCATCTCCTGTAAGCTTGAAATGACGTTGGTCTCAAGTTTTATCTGAATTTGAGTTCCCTGTTGTGGTGCAGATAAAAAGAGATGGGATTACAAAGCTTGTTGTACTGCCTTTATATCCTCAATATTCCATCTCTACAACTGGATCGAGTGTCCGTGCCCTTCAGAATATTTTCAAGTAATTTGTTTTTCTTTTCAATTTGGTTACTGCAGTATAGAGTGTCATGCTCTTAAATTGAAGTGTATGCATTATACTTTACCTATCTCTAATTAATACCTTTAACTTTTGTGTACTCTCAGGGACGACTCTTATCTGTCCAGACTGCCAGTTGCAATCATTGAATCCTGGTACAAACGACAAGGTTACATCAAGTCCATGGCAAACTTGATTGAGGAGGAGTTACATAATTTCCCTAAGCCTGAGGAGGTAGCATATCTTATTCCGTCTGTTTTGTGGCAGCAGTTTCTGATCATTGTTTTTAGTTTGGTGATGAACCTTTCTTTATTATCACTGGGATATTTTTTACTATTCCAACTCAATCTTAAGAGGGATGTATTTTCAGGTCATGGTTTTCTTTAGTGCACATGGAGTGCCAGTTAGTTATGTTGAAGATGCTGGTGATCCATATAGAGATCAGATGGAGGAGTGCATTTTCTTGATAATGAAAGAGCTGAAAGCTAGAGGAATCAACAATGATCATACCTTGGCTTACCAGGTTTTCCTTAAGTTTAAAGTCCTCCAGATCACTTTTTTGTGTTTTTATAATTATTGACATTCTGCAATACCTTGTACATTCAACTCTTCCAAAATGGTGCCCTCGAAGTAATTTATTATCGATGGGAAATTAATGTAGCTTTCCATGCTGCAATGAAACCTCAATGTGCTTATACTGATCAGTACATGTCAAAGTGGAACTGTTCCATATTTTCTTCTCTTTTTCCTTAACTGTTTTTTTTTACAAAACAATCTTTCTTGTGAGGAGGTTGGGGTGGAGGGAAGGGGGTTTGAGACAGAATATGACTCCCCTTTTGCCGATTTACCTTTAGTTTGTTCCATAAAATATGGCCTCTTTCCTTAAACAGCAAAAGTTTATCCCTCAACAGTTCAGATTAATATTAATTTTACTTGTATTATTTCAAATTTGATATGACATCTTTTCTACCATCTTTATACTTTTTTACATTTCAGATTTTCTTGACTCTTCTGCTCCAAACTCTGTAGAATAATGCTTCATAACATCTTACTCTTGCACTAGTAAAATGAAGAAAAGTAATTTCATAAATGTGGGGAAGTTCCTGTATACTAGAAGTATACCAAAAACTAAATGTAGTGGGATGAAGGTTCTTTTCCCTCTATTTAGTCGTGAATTAATTCAATATCATCCGTCTGCATTCCAGAGCCGAGTTGGTCCTGTACAATGGTTGAAACCATACACCGATGAAGTTCTTGTTGAGCTTGGACAGAAAGGTGTGAAGTCTCTGTTGGCTGTTCCAGTAAGGTACGCATTCTAGCATCTGAAAAATTCTCTCTTCTCAATGAGTTATGGTGTCATGGAATCAAAACTCAGTGCAATCTATTTGTTGAGTGATTTTTTGTTAGCTAACGACCTATTTTAGACGCTCTATGGGCTGTCATGCAAGTTCAACATGGCTAAATTTTGTTGAAAACTATTTCAAATCTACTGTGGTTCTCAAGCCAGACCTGATTTGCTGGAGAAGGCAACAGGAAGAGACACATGGGTCCTATTGCTCCAAATAGATAAATTGAGTATATAGAAAGGATTGTCACGTATGGATGCTAATCTCTTGTGCATGAAAGGTTGGAAAATATAAGATAATTTGACTTATTGCATATTCATGGAACTGTTGTGGGATTTTGAAGCGACAATAGCCAACTGTCTCCGAGTCTGACATACATTTTAGTTGTGGGATTTTGGAGGGCCAATGCCTTTGTGGACTTGGTAGGAAGTAATGCTCTTGTGGTTGTATGTGTTGGATGCCTGTGCAATCAGGCATCGTGAGGTAGAGATTGGAAATGTTTCGGTGGTCCTCTGCAGGGAATGAGAGAACACCTAATGAGGAACTTAAATTGTCACCACCAGTGAAATTAAGATACTCATATGAATGTCTGTTAGCTTACTTTTTGCTTGCTTGCAAGATAACATAATCTTTTCTTTTATTTATTCTTGATATCTCACCATAATGTATGGATGCTATTGGAATTTCAGCTTTGTGAGCGAGCATATAGAGACTCTTGAAGAGATTGATATGGAATACAAGGAACTTGCACTTGAATCGGGAATTGAAAATTGGGGTCGTGTTCCTGCTCTGAACTGCACCTCCTCTTTCATAACTGATCTGGCAGATGCAGTAATTGAAGCATTGCCTTCGACAATGGCAATGTCAACGTCCACTGGTACGGAGGAAGAAGTAGACAATAACCCCATGCAATATTTTATAAAAATGCTCTTTGGATCACTGTTAGCATTTGTTTTTCTGTTTTCACCAAAGATGGTATCGGCTTTTAAGAACATCCTTTAGGGAGGACAAAAAATCCTTTTCAGAAATAGTACAGAGATCGAGAAGCAATAGTTGTGGTGCAACATGGAGGTTTCTTGATTTTGTAAACTGTGTACAAGTTTTGTTCTTACCACTAAATATACTAGGTATTACTTTGTTCAGTTTCGAAGTGCTAATATTCTGTTTTCGGGGCAGCACTTGTGCATAGAACGGGAACAAATCAGAGATGCAACAATCTCTGGCATTGGTTTTAAACTCAATACATATATCTTCTCTTTTTGTAATCTACGACCTATCTTCTACTATAAATAATTTCTCCTGGTTAAGCATTCGGAGACATAGCAGTGACAGATTAATTAGTGTACTGAAGCATCTTGACAAAATACTTCTAGTAAGTCATGGGCATAAGACTTGGCCAGAGTCTTGAGAAATGCAAGCTTAATGTGGTCTAGCCTTTTTTAGATCCACACTCGTGCATAGGGGTTTAGCGCGAGCGACCATCAGTTCTATTAATGTACGCGAACATCAATTCTAATAATGTAGTAGGATTTTCGTGTTGATGTGAATGAATCGTTAATGGAGGTAAGTAGTCTTTGCTAGCTAGGCAAATAAGACAAATAAGGAATTCATAAATGTAGTAGTGGTATGGTGACTATTATTCTTTATGTAGCAACAATCTTGCATGTGTCCCCAAGAAAAAAAATTATCCATATTTTGGAGTAAAATAGGCATAGACTCTTGAACGGAAAAGAGAAGTAACTCCACAAAATTAAGAGTCCACTATTTTTCTGGAAATAAGAGTGAGTTAATTACTCGAATTGTACTTATAGTCAAGAAGGCTCTACTAACTAGGGGTATTTTGTTAAAAGTGACAAAAGACTTTCAAAATGAGGTGTAGGTGGTGAATCAAGTCTTAATAATTGAGTGTATGTGACAATTACTTTATTATGGATTAAGAAAGTTGAAAAAGTTTGAGAATAACCCACAAATTTTTACATTTACACTTTGATCCAAATGTTAATATAACAGGAAACAGAGGGAAAAAATGCGCGTTTCTCTCTCTTCTCATCCATTGTTGTTTTTTTCTCTCTTAGCGATTTTTGTTGTTCATTGTTGCTCCTGCTTTATTCATCATCTTCTGCTTCATTATCATCATCATCTACTTTATTATCATCTTCATTTTCTTCTTGTTGACCATTGTTGTTGTTGTTGTTACCGCTACTGCTGCTACTTGACTAATTTCTTAGGTTAAATTTTGTTTCGTACGTTATTTTCCACTTTGGCATTACTTCATAGGAGACTTTGGTAAGTCAAATTATGATTTTTAGTTGAATTTGTCATCTGGGTAACTGCTATTGTGTTGTTTTTTCAACCATAGATAGCATGCGAACATGAATGCAACATAAGAGCCATCTGTTTAAACAGATCACCTATTTGTTTGAACAGATCATTCATCTGTTGCGACAGATGAGCCATCTGTTACAACGGAAGACTCATATATTGGATTCATGTTTATGGTTCTATAGTGCCGTAACATGAATCGAACAGATGGGTCATCTGGTGTAACATATGACCTCTCTGTTGCAACAGACTAGTTATCTGTTGCAACAGAACCTGAACTCAATTTCAACACACGCGTCGCTGTTGCAACAGGTAAGTAATATGTCGCAACATGTTAGTTATTTATTGCAACATGTCACTCATCTGTTGGAATCAGTTTCAAAGGTTCTTTAGTACTGTAACATCTATCCCAACAGACACTTCATCTATTGCAACAAATGTATAGTCTGTTGCAACATATGATTCATTTATTACAACAGATGACTCATCTGTTAAAATCAACTTCAGGAGCGTAACATGAATCTCGACAGGTAAGTAATTTGTCGTAACTGATCACTTACCTGTTGCAACAGATTACATTTCTGTTGGGGTTTATGTTACGGCACTATGAAATCACTATTAATTTTACTATGATATCATTATTAATTTTTTTTAACAAATAACTTTATTTAGGTACCACTAATGGAGGGATTAATAACAATAGGAGTGGATTGTCATGGTCAATGGATCGAGAAGAGAAATCGATATGTATGGCGTTAGAATGAGGGTGAAATGCAAGAGACGATAGCTATGACAGTCTAAAGTGATGTTTCGTATGATGATTTTGTGAACTTAATCATCAGCTATTGTGGACTAAATTGTCAACAGAAAGAACTCGTCATCAGCTACATGCACAACTCCTTTGAAAATATCAGAGGGTACTACCTTTTAAGATAACTGATCATGTTTGATTTCGTGATTATCTTAGTGGTTCAGTTAGAACGGTGTTAAGGGTGTACGTGGTTGAAAAATTGAGAGAGAATAAGAATCAGAATGTAGAAGAATAACAACAACAAGACACCTTTGATGATGAGTTGGATGATTTGGACATAAATATTTCAGATGATGATCAAACACCTACGCCCATTCCTGTGAGCAATATGGTGGGCAGTTCTTCTTAATCGATACAGTCTGGCAATCATCAAGAAAATGAGCTCGACTACAAGAAAATGTCATGCAAGGATAAGGACGAACTATTTACTTCTTTGTTTATTGCTTGCTTGAAAAAGGATTTTAGAATAATGAAGGTGATTAATTCGAGCAAAGTCTTTTGCTTCAGATGTGCAAGTAGTGGTCGTGAGCAGTAAAGTACTTAAGTTCTGACAGATTCGTCATTCATAAATATGAAAAGTATCACACATGTGGTTTGGAGCACATTTCAGGCCAAAATCCTCACGCCACGACAAAGGTCCTCGGTCAATATTTTAAGAATAAATTCCCCAATGGCAAAGGCCCTTCTACAAGGGATATGGCCAATCAACTCCTTACGGAAATGGGTGTTATGGTCAGTTATTGGAAGATATATACGGCCATGGAGATTGCCAAGGACTTGGTTAGGGGGACACACAAGCACGGGTATGCAGTCCTTGATACCTACCGTTACATGCTTGAGTCCATAAATCTCAAAAGTAAGAAGGCGTTGCATGTTGATGAAAATGAAAGGTTCAAGTACTTTTTTGTATTCTATGGTGCTTGGATTCAAGGTTTTCAACATCTGAGAAAAGTCATAGCCGTCGACCGAACCTTCTTGAGGAATAGGTATAATGGAGTTTTTCTAGCGATGGTGGCACAGGATGCGGAGAATCACATCTTTCCCATCACTTTTTGTACAACGGACAAGAAATATGATGCCTTTTATAGATATTTTTTTGAATAGATGTGAATCTGCATCGAAGATACCGAAGAGTTGTGTTTTATTTTGGATAAGCATCCGAGTATTTCAAAGATGGGTTCAATTTTCTACACTTCAGCTCACTTTGGTTGTTGCATAAGGCATCTTGGAGATAATATTCGGAAAAACTTTCATAACGAAAGGGTCGTGACTTTTTTTTTATAGAGCACCTAGAGCATATAATAGAGAGGAGTTTTTAGATCATTTTAATCAAATAACGGATATGCATCCTAAGGCAGTAGAATATCTCATACGTGTCGATTTCGAGAGATGGAGCCGGGCATCCTGTTCGGCTAAAAGGTACATTCTTATGAATATAATATCTTCTTTGAGTTACAAGTTTAGTATGATGTCGTACTAAGTGATTATTTTGTATAGGTACAATTTTATAACATCAAACATAATTGAATCAGTGAATTCATTATTTGGTGATGAAAGAGAATTTTCCATCGTGGCTTTATTTGATATAATAAACCAGAAGTATGGAGAAAAATGTCACGAAAGAAATGTGAAGTTCGAGAACGCAGGAACCAATTTGTTCTAGAAGCAGAAAAATAATATCAATGAATGTCAATCTGGGGTAGGTTATTTTCTCGTCAAATAGCAGATTACAAGCTCAGTATCGACGATCATGGCGATGTTGCCATAGTCAATCTTCAAACTAAATCTTGTACGTGTAGAGCTTTTGACTTGGACAAAATACCCTGTCCACATGCTATGCCAGCGCTTCGAGCTCAATATGGTGCACAATATGGAACTATAATTTATGAGTGCTCCTCTCCATATTATTCGGTGGAAAAATATATAATGACATATAGTAAGAATATTAATCTGATGCATCCTAAAAAATCTTGGATTGTTCCTGTAGAGGTTTTGGGGAGATTAATACCTCCTTTATATATTGACCCTCAAACCGGGAAGAAGGCCATACAAGAGGAGGCGTGGAGTTAGAGAATCATTTCCATCAAGAAAAAATAATTTCTCTGTATGTAAGAACGCTGGCCACAAAAGAACTATATGCCCGGATCGTAATCCACCATGATCGTTGTAATAGAAAAAACTTATGTTGTTGTTTGTTATGGACTTTTATATATTTAACTCATTGTTGTGAACGTAAATATTATCATTTATTATAAAATATCTTTTTTAATAACTTATGTATCAATAGAAAGAGGCAAAACAGAAATAAATACAATAGACCATAAAATTATTTTCAACAAATTACCCATCTTTTGCAACAGATGGACATTAGCTGGAAGAACACAATATAGTTCATCAAACTGGAATGTGTTCTTCCAATAGATGACAAATCTGTTGCAATAGATGAATAATCTGCTAATAGATTCCCAACCGATAACCAATCTGTTTCAATAGATAGTCCATCTGTTGAAAAAACTCAAAACTCTTGCTATTGCTACTGGATTCAATATTTCTCCTTATGTCCAACCGTTGACATGTTGGTTGAGAAGAATAAATAGACAGAATGAAAATTAAATAAGAATTAAAAAGTCAAAGTTGACCAAAAATAATTTTTTTATTAAACAAAAACAAAATACATTAAGTATAGATCTGATATAAAAAAATTAAAATACATACGCTGAAAGAAAAAATATCACCAAAATATTATTATCATCATTATTATTATTTTCAGCCAACCAATCGTCAACCGACAGAAGCAGGGTCCTCCTCAGGCTATGCATCTCTCCAAACATCTTTCCTCTCATGGTAACCAACTCTCACTACAGGTCATTAACTGCCTCTGAAGTTCCCACACGATGTCGTGCAAAATAGCAATATCCCAAACAGGACAATTCATAGCTAGAACACATATGAATTGATAAAAAATATAAACACAAAAGTAGAAGAATTTGAATGTAATACAACGTATACTACCAACTGATAGATTTACACACAAAAAGAACACTTACCTCAACGAGAAAAGAATATGCTCTATGAAGAGAAGTGGTTGAAGATGTAATACGAAAAGACAGAAATAAGTAAAATGGAGTAGAATGAAGATTAAGGAGGAACATATTTATAGAGGATTGAATCTGAATGTGTTAGGCAAAAAGGCACGACTATTCAGTGCCATTGTATTAATTATATTCACACTGCTGACTTTTTATTTTCTGTAAAAAGTCATGACTTTTTCTTTTACATTCAAACTTCTCACCTTTTAAAAATAGTTTTTCTCTTAATAACAACCTCTATTATTGAGTTGTTGCAATACATCGTTCATCTGCCACAACAGATAACCCATCTGCCGCAATAAATTTACCATCTGTTGCAATAGATGGTCTATATGTGCAACAGATAAGACATCTGTTGCAATATATGGATTATCTATTGTGAAAAATAGACCATCTGTTGGAGGACATGTTTTGATTTCTTCTAAGAGTTGATTTATCAATTACAACAGATAGGGAATTTGATTCATCAGCTGTTTTAAATGTGTTAGACAAAAAGTCACGACTGTTCACCTCTTTTTTAATAGTCATCACATACCTTAATTAATCCAAATTGGTGACTGTTTTATTAAATAAAATAAAAAAAATAGATTTAAAAACAAAAAAGGTGAAAAATCACGACTTGTAGCACTTGTTTTTTATTGATGGGCATGTAGTCCTCTGACATTGAAGATGGTTACCCTTTGAGCCTCCGTAATCTTGTACACTACTTAATAATGGGAAGTGAAAAATAAACACCATCTGACATTGATGGGGTAGGAAAAATAAGGTAGGAGCTATGTATTATTGATTCGGCTTTCGTGACAGACACACATAAAGTACAATAATTTTGTGAATGTAGTTTTTTTACCGATTATACATTGATTCTTTAAACAAGATCATGTATTTTACAATTTGGTTGGATAGGTGTGAACTAATAAGGTCGAAGGGTTCAAAGAAGGTGGTGTCGATACCCTGATACAATTTAATGACAGTTTTGCTCATATTTATGCGTCAAGTTCTAAGAAGGGATCAATATTTGATGGCATTGTAGACATTCAATAGTGATTGGATCAATTTTAATGGTGCAATGGACTTTGATGATACGGGTGTAGCAAGCTGTCCAACAAGTTCACGACCATTCACACGTAGCCAAGCTCGGGAGATACAAAAACTCCAAGCCTTGTTCATGCAAATGGCTGTGTGTGAGTTGGTGATTGATCCACCCAATGGTCTAAATTTTTTTAAGTGTGAATAGGAGCCTTGAAGTATATTAAACCTACACTCCATGCCACCCCATGGCAAAGACAATCTGATCATTTTTTCCTTTATTTATGGTGTAATATAAATAGATGATATTAGGGTTATTTGGCAGCTAGTTCTTTCATAATATTTTGAGACATAAACATTTGTAATATTAAGGAACTTCTCTCTCTTTCATTGGAGAAGCCCCAAATTTGAAAACTCACAAGTAGAGTGATACTTGTGTTGTATCTTGGCTAGAAACAAGGATCTTGAGGTCATAGAGTTCCTCTTGGTCCAAGTAAGAACTTGGTGTTAATATTCTTTAGTCTTCGGGCCCTCTCTTGTTGTTAGGGTTCTTAGACTCTTGAATATTACATGTCAAGTTACTATCTTCTTGTAATCTTGTTAAGATTGTGTTTTGTAATCTTGAAGTCTAGTGAAGCCGTGTGGGGATCTTTCGATTCACTAGCACCTTGTTGACTTGCTGGTTATTGTTGAAAACTTCATCATCTTGTTCTAAAAATGTGATTCTTAAAGCTAAGTGAAGCTGTGTGTGGTCTATTTCGATTCACTAGCACTTGTTGTTCAACTTGTTGTTCTTGTATTAGTTTGTTCATTTTATTGTTGTTGCTGGATTCTTGCATTGTGTACTTGATAGTGTATCATTTCGTATGAAATCAAGGCTGGTTGTGTTCCTACACTATCAATCTTGGACGAAAATTCAAAAAAAAATTTGTTGAAATTTGAAAATTCCAGAAAAAGAAAAAGAGAAATCTGTCCATCTTGTTGTCTTGGCCGAGATTGGTGTTTATGTGTTTAGATCTAGGTGTTCTTTTAATTTTTTAGTGTGTTTATAGTGTTGGTTTATTTCTCACTACTACTAAAAGTGTCTAGATCTAAAGTTGAGCTTATAATATTGACCATTGTTGTAGTGACTTGAAGTGGGCTGTAGGTTGTACCTTGTTGATGACGATTGGTAGGTTTTTGTTGTGTTCTTGAAGAAGTTGATATTGTGTTCTTGAAGGTTGTTGTGGTGTTCATCTTTTTCTTCATCTATTCTTACAACTTAAGACAACAAAGGTGTAAAATAGATCCAAAAGGTTGTAAGACAAAAGTTATAAAGTTGTTGGTGAGAAGACTTGCACACATCACTTCCTAGACTTGACAACCACTTTTCCTTAAATCAAGGGACCTTGTTTTGTGGTATTAGTATAGTCAAATCTCACCTTTTGAGTTTGAAAAGTTTAAAAAGAGCATAAGACTTTTACTTTCCCTCCAAAACCAATTGTCATCCATTACAAGTTTTGTGAATATTGAAATTTCAGATTTGTGACAAAAAAAAATATGTGGGATCAAGACTAATTACATGCTGCCACATCACCATTGCTACTGCCACATCACTAATAAGCTCAAATTTGGATATTTTCTAGTTTCTAATTGTTGATTCTTGATTTCCTTACTTGGTTCTAGAACTAATAAACAAACTAGCACATTCTTACTAGGTTGTCAATTAGTCCTTTGAATCCATTTATTCGTGTCAACGATTACTTGGGTGCTTTATCTTTTGAATACGTTGCTACTTCTTGGTTCTAGTCCGACGATAATTCTTTGAGTATTTAAAAAAGAGTCCACTTCTGATAAGAGCTTACTCATACCTTAAGGATTCACGGGTTACTAGCCAATCTACAACACTTGTGGAACTAAAGTGTGAGGTGATCCAAAGATTGTAAGTGAGGAGAGGATTTTTTTTCACTAACTTGTTTGTAGATTTTTTAGGTAATACCTTGACAATGGAAGGGACTACATCCAAAAATATGGATACTGATTCTCTTGACTCTATGAGGGCCACTCTTGAGGCCGTCACCTGAACACTTGAAAGGTTGAATACGGAAGTTGGAGCCGTGAGAGGGGATTTGACAACAATAAAGGGAGATGTGTCGGCTATTAGTGAGAGATTAGAACAAGTGGACAATCAAAGGAACTCTCACCATTCTACTCCTCTTCATGTTTCTTCAAGTGGGCATGATAGAACTTCCTCCACAACCAGCACCCAAAACATTGCACCAAATGCTAAATCCACCCCAAGCTCCACTAAATGCCGCAAGTTAAACCACTTTTTTCCCTTCAAACCGTGACCCCACTAGACCAATACATTTCCAAACTCCTCAAGTTCCACAAGAGGGACTTGGATGTCAAGAATCTCTGCTAAATCCAAACCCTCCCTTCCAAGCTCCATTAAACCAAAGACCACCACCTCCATAAAATCCAATTCCTCTAAATCAAGTTCAAAATGTCCAAAATTGTCCAACCCACTTTGAGGAATATGGTAGAGAGGAATATGAAGGATATGGGGCCTTTGATGATGCTTACATGAAGGAGGAGGAGATGAGAAAGGGTCGTGGAAATCAAAGGAGATACCGAGGGTATGGAGAAAGGAGAAATCGACACCAAGAGAGAGATGTAGGCATCAACACCATCAAGTTGAGACTACCAATCTTTAAAGGTGAAAGTGACCCGAGGCCTACTTAGCTTGGGAATTGGCTTGTGAAAAAGTTTTTCAAGTTAATGATATTTCGGAAGAAAGAAAAATTGTTATGCCATAGCTCATTTTGAGGGTTATACTAACACTTGGTGGGAGTACGTCAAGCGGTTTGGTAATGAATTATTTGATGGGCAACCACCATCTTGGTTTCGGTTGAGGTACTTGATGAGACAATGGTACCTTCCCGAGAGTTATTGCCATGATTTGCTTGCTAGATTGTGCAACTTGCATCAAGGTAGTAAAAGTGTGATGGCCTATTGTGATGAGTTTTAGCAACTCATGTTGAAGCTTGATCATTGCGGGGAATAAATCAGTCATGACATCATCCGGTTCAAGTGTGGGTTGAACAAAAAGATCTTCACTCATTTAACACTTCAAAAGTTTGATACCATTGAAGGTATTTTCCAAGAAGCTCTTGAGATTGAAAGGGAACTTAAAGAGAGGTCGTTGTTCAAGGCAAGGGGACAATTCACCTCGGGTTGGCCTAAAAGCAAGGATATGGCTCAATCATCTTCAGGTTGGCCCAAAAACAAGGACCAACCCACCACTACAAGGCTGAACGAGCCTAAAATAATCCACAAAATTCCTCCAAAATAAGAAGTTCACAAGTATCTTAACCCAAAAGGATTCCAATGTTTCACATGCCAAGGTTGGGTACATAAAGCCAATTAATGTCCAAACCGATGCAATGCGACCCTACGGGAAGGGAGATTGTATTACCTTGGTGAAGAGGTAGGTCTTTAAATGAAAGAGGATGAGGACAAACCTCAAGATAGAGATAAACTCGAGAATGGACCACATGATAATGATGATGATGATGATAGTGAAGATGTTTATCCGCAAGAAGGGGAGTGTGTGGTTCCAAACTTTGTAGCTAGGCGCGTCATGATTAGTAAGGAAATAGATGACCTAAGTCAAAGGGAAAATATATTCCATACTAAATGTCTTGTAAAGGGGAGTGTGTGCACTTTGGTGATCGATAGTGGTAGTTATGCAAATATTGTTAGTGTTGCTATGGTAAAATTCTTGAAGTTGCCAACTACACCGCACACTAGTCCTTACAAGTTGCAATGGTTGAATGAATATGGTGAATTAAAGGTCACAAGGCAATGTGTGATACAGTTTAAGGTGGGAAACTACCACGATGAAATGCTTTGTGACGTGATACTAATGCAAGCGTGTCAGTATTTGTTAGGTAGACCTTGGTAATATGATAGGTCTACCAAATACAATGGGAGGTATAATTGATATACACTTGTGATGGATGACCGAAAGGTTACACTTCATCCTCTTTTTCCTTCCCAAGTAAATGAGTGGCATCAAAAGATGAGAGAATTGAAGGAAAAGGGAAAGAAATTTAAAAATAAATAAAAAAGAGGGGAACCCGTAGGTGGGGAAGTAGGGGTATCCGAGGCTGCCTTAATATCAAAAGGGAAAGAAAACATGGTGATGTTGGTTAGAAAGAAGGAACTCTTTGTGGATCATGATGAAGACACGCCTATATTACTTTTGGCTCATTGTTTTAACACTAACCCCACTAATTCTTCCATTTCTCCTTTGATTTAATATGTGTTGCAGGATTCTAAAGATGTATTTCCCAAATAATTTCTGCAAGGATTTCCCCCGCTTTGGGGAATTGAGCACCAAATTGATTTTGTGCCGGGCTCACAATTGCCAAACAAGCCATCTTATTGAAGCAACCCTACAGACACTAAGTAATTGCAACGTCAAGTTGATAAACTCCTTAACAAAGGGTATATCAAGGAGAGCATGAGTTTGTGCATGGTTCCGGTGCTACTAGTGCCTAAGAAAGATGAAATGTGGCATAAGTGTATGGACTACTGAGCCATCAACAAGATTATGATAAAATATCATCACTCTATCCCTAGGTTAGATGATATGCTTGATTAATTGAATATTTCATGTTTATTTTCCAAGATTGATTTAAGGAGTGTCTATCACCAAATAAGAATGCAACCTGATGATGAGTGGAAAACTGCCTTCAAGATCAAGTTTGGTCTCTATGAATGGATGGATATGCCATTCGGCCTAACAAATGCTCCAAGTACTTTTATGAGGCTAATCAATCATGTGATGAAGCCATTTATGGAAATTTTATTGTTGTCTACTTTGATGATGTCTTGGTTTATAGCAAGTCTTTAGATGAGCATGTGATGCATTTACAATATGTGTTTGATGTCCTTAGAAAGAAAAAATTGTATGCATATCTGAAAAATGCTCCTTTGGTGTTAATGAAGTTGTTTTCTTGGGTTTTGTTGTTAGTTTAAGAGGGGTCGAAGTGGATAAACCGTTGGAGAAGTAAGAAGCTTCCATGGGTTGACTAGTTTTTATTGAAGGTTTGTCAAAGGATTTAGCACCATAGCCGCCCCCTTGACCGAGGTCATTCGAAAAGATCAACCCTTTAAGTGGGGTAACAAGCAAGCCAAGGCTTTTGAAGCTTTGAAAGCTATGATCATCTCCGCGCCTTTGTTACAATTGCCCAACTTTGATAAGACATTCAAAGTTGAGCGTGATGCGAGTCAAGCAGGCATAGGGGCTGTTTTGATGCAAGATTTAAAGCCCATTGCTTACTTTAGCGAAAAGCTCAAAGGAGAAACTCAAACCTAGTCCACGTATGATTTAGAGTTGTATGCCTTAATTAAAGCCTTGGACACTTGGCAACAATATTTATGGCCTAAGGAGTTCGTGATCCAAACAAACCATGAATCCTTAAAGCATCTTCGGGCACAAAACAAGCTTAACAAATGGCATGCCAAATGGATTGAGTTTTTTGAGACCTTCCCTTATGTTATCCAATAAAAGAAGGGTAAGGATAATGTAGTAGCCGATGCTTTGTCTAGAAAACATATTCTTATGCACTTTGTCATCAAAATTGATGGGATTTGAGAGCTTAAAAGGATTATATCCCAAAGGCCCTCAGTTTGCTCCTATCTTTAGGAAATGTGAAGAATTGGGTAGAGACAAGTGGGATTCAGCTAGGGGTTCAAATCCCTATGCTAAGTTTGATGGTTACTTATTTAAAGGTAGATGATTGTGTGTACCCTCTAGCTCTTGAAGAGAGTTGTCTGTAAGAAAAGCATATGATGGCAGTCTAATGGGTCATTTTGGGGTCGAAAAAACCCTTGGAATATTGGAGGAGCAATTCTATTGGCCAAGAATGCACAAGGATGTGGTTAGGATTTGCGGTTAATGTGTAAAATGCAAAGGAACCAAATCTCAGCTCCTACCTCACGAGTTGTACAGCTCGCTACCCACCCCTTTACGTCATTGGCTTGATATATCAATGGATTTTGTGTTGGGGCTGCCAAGGACTAGACGAGGCCGGGATAGTATCTTTGTTGTACTCGATCAGTTTTCTAAGATGGCACACTTTATTCCTTGCTTTAAATGTGATGACGCATCTAGCATGGCCTTTTTGTTTATTGTTAATGATGTCAAATTGCATGGTGTTCCGAGGACCATTGTGAGTGATAGGGACTCTAAGTTCCTAAGTCACTTTTGGAAGTCCATGTGGGGTATCTTGGTTCCAGGTTGTTGTTCTCTACGTCTTGCCACCCATAAACCGATGACCAATTGGAAGTAGTAAATAGGACTTTGGGTGCTATGCTACGTTCCATGGTTAAGGGAAAAATGACTTCTTCGGAGGAGCACTTACCATTTATTGAATTTGCCTATAATTGTGTCATACACTTAAGTACGGGAATGACTGCCTTTGAGTGTGTATACGACCTCAACCCCCTTACCCCTTTGGATTTAATGCCTTTGCCAAGTGATCTCATGATTAGCTTAGATGGAAGCAAGAGGGCAGATTCTATGAAGAAGTTACATGAGAATGTGCGGCTTCGACTTAAGAAGAAAAACCAAGTAATTGCAAGGAGGGCGAACAAGGGGATAAAGAAACTCATTTTTGAACCGGGAGATTGGGTGTGGGTGCAACTTCAGAAGGATCAGTTTCCATCTCAAAGGAAGTCCAAATTTATGCCGAGGGGTGATGGTCTATTCCAAGTACTTGTGAAAATCAATGACAACGCCTACAAGATTGAACTTCCATCGGAATATCAAGTGCACAACACTTTCAACATGTGTGATCTTTCTCTCATAGATGTGGTTGAAGACGACCAAATGCTGAATTTGAGGTCAAATTTCTCTCAATATGGAGAGGATGATACGGGTATAAAAAGCTGTCCAACAAGTTCACGACCATTCACACGTAACCAAGCTCGGGAGTTACAAAAACTCCAAGCCTTGTTCATGCAAATAGCCGTGTTTGAGTTGGTGTTTGATCCACCTAATGGTCTAAATTTTTTTAAGTATGAAGAGGAGCCTTGAAGTGTAATAAACTTACACTCCAAGGACACCCCATGGCAAGGGCAATCTGGTTATTTTCTCCTTTATTTATGGTGTAATATAAATAGATGATATTAGGGTTATTTGGCAGCAAGTTCTTTCATAAAATTTTGAGACATAAACACTTGTAATATTGAGGAACTTCTCTCTCTTCCATCAGAGAAGCTCCAAATCTAAAAACTCATAAGTAGAGTGATACTTGTGTTGTATCTTGGATAGAAACAAGGATCTTGAGGTCATAGAGTTCCTCTTGGTCCAAGTAAGAACTTGGTGTTAATATTCTTTAGTCTTAGAGTCCTCTCTTGTTGTTAGGGTTCTTAGACTCTTGAATATTACATGTCAAGTTACTTTCTTCTTGTAATCTTGTTAAGATTGTGTTTTGTAATATTGAATTCTAGTGAAGCCGTGTGGGGATCTTTCAATTCACTAGCACCTTATTGACGTGCTGGTTCTTGTTGAAAACTTCATCATCTTGTTCTAAAAACGTGATTCTTACAGCCTATTGAAGCTGTGTGTGGCCTATTTTGATTCACTAGCACTTGTTGTTCAACTTGTTGTTCTTGTGTTAGTTTGTTCATCTTGTTGTTGTTGCTGGATTCTTGCATTATAGACTTGGTAGTGTATCATTTGAGATAGCCTTCGAAGCCTTTCACTACAACAAACAAGAATGGAAAACCAATAGAAATTCCCCTGGTCAAAATTTATATGGTTGGGTTGCTCGGGGAGACTATTATACTGTAGAAGGTGGAGAATATCATATATCATCTTAGACCTTGTTTAAGAGAAAATACAGGGAAGAAAGTATGGAACTTCTAGCCAATCTGGCCAATGAAATTGACTTGAAAGATGAAATAACTGAATGAGCTACAAATGTGAACGTGTATCCAAATATTAAAATCCGTCAGTCGCTCTTGAAAAAGAAAAATGCTAAAGAGGACTAGAGCTGGACACTAGGGACTGGGACTATCAAGTGTGTTTTAAATGAAGACTCACAAAATTCAGGATCATAACTCTAAGGAAGCAACTTGGCGAGCACAGAGGATTGGTAAGATTTTTAGTCAAGAATGAAACTTAAACCAACATCCCAGAAGTAAAAATAAGGAAATTCAAGGCGTCAATTTTTGAAGTCCAACTTGCATCCTATGCCTTCTGTTTGTGGTTTTGATTCGATCAATGGTAGTAGAAACAAAAAGGTCTGAAGTTGGGCAGAAATACCATGCCTTTTTATTTCTACTTCCTTTGACCAGACCAGAACCACAAGTAGAAGGTCTGGGATGCAAACTTAACTTCAGAAATTACCACCTTGGCTTGATCCCTTATTTTTACTTCAGGAGTTGTTGGTTCAGGTTGTGTTCCTGACAACAATCTTACCACCATCAGTGCTCGCAAAACATCAAACTTAGAGTTTTGGTCCTTTATTTTGTGCCACGCTAGCTAGTTGCAGTCCCCTAACAAAGTGCACAACTCTAGACCACTTAGCAGTTTTCTTTTCAAATTGGATTGATGGATTTTTATTTTTAGATACACTTTCAGATTTGCAGCTCATTCAATTTTTTCATATTTTATGTCAATTTAATTAGCCAGATTTACTACACGTTCCTTCCTACCCTGTGTTTCTTCTTTAATAAGGTCTGAGTTGATAGATGGTCTTCTCTACCTCCCCCTGTCCGCACAGGTATTCTCCCAAGCACTTCCTGCTATATAATAGTCTTCTCGAGCAACCCATCCATATAAATTTATTCCAGGGCCATAAATATATTCATTTTTATTCATGGTTGCAACAATGCGAGGCTTCAGAGTCCTTTCAAAAGACCATTGAACCGTTAAAATCAGTCTAATAAATATTGAATATTTACACTGCCTCCAAAAACTTGAACCCTTATCCAAACTTGACATATAAACATTAGCAAACTCTTTATTAAACCGTAACAGGGTATTGACACCACCTACTTGGTCCCTCAGCCTTATCAGTTCGAACCTAATAATCTAAACTGTAAAATGCAACATCTTATTTGAATGATTAATGCCTAATATAGGTAAAGAACCAACATTCACAAAATTATTGTACTGTATGTGTGTTTTTACGATAGGTTGATCAGTTATACATACCTCCCATATATGAAGTGGTTTTACCTACAAGCAACTTATTCCTCCGAACCTATTTTTACTCTATCCTTTGATGCTGGTCGGGAAAAAGTTGATCCGCTTTCACTTCCTTTTATATGCAAACAAGAGAAAAACATTTGATATCAAACAAGAGAAGAACAAAAATAACATTACAAAAGGGTAACACAAAATTGAATGAATAAAACACATTACAACAAGAGTTCCAACAGATGACCCATCTATTCAAACGGATTCCTTATCAGTTCAATAGATGAGTCATTTATTATAATAGGTGACATATATGTGGCAACAGATAGTTGTCAAGTTACAATAGATGGGTTATCTGTTGGAATAAATCAAACCAACATTGCTACTGGTCTGATTTTTTCCAATAGTTGCTCTGTCTATTTCAACAACTGATTCATCAGTTGCAACAGTTGAGAAAACTGTTACAACACCACTAACAACAACATCAATAATAAAGAAACAATACCATATGTTCCAACATCATCAAAAACACAAACACCACATATTATAACAACTCCAACACCCCCAACAACAACACCACCAACAAAGAAACAAACAAAAGACATAAATAATGATACCGACAATAAGGCTTTTTAAGTTCTCCCAACAGATGAATTTTTTTACATATTGTAATAAAAATAGTGGTTCGTTCATTCAAGACTTAAAAGTAACCTTTCCTTCAATTTCTCAATAAATAGGATACTGGTAAAGGGTAAATCAATAAAAACAACAGATATAAATATCTAATTTAAATAACATACAAAGAAGAAGACAAGAAGGAAATAATAATAGTGAACCATATCTGTAATGTCCAAAAAACATAAGGATCAGAACACCCATTTTAGTTAAGAAAAGATATAGATCTATTGAGATTGGAAAGGATCCTCATACAAAATAGAATTCTAGAGATGGGTTGTGATTACCCTAAAGAGGAGAGAAAGAGAATTCTAAAATAAAAAAGAGAAATAAGTTAATTTATGGATGAAGGAGAGAGAATTCTTGAGATGGATTTTAAATATTTATTAATAACTTTGAGTGGAACGAGGAGATGTTGACATTGAAAAGATAAGATAAGACTACTCAAGGAAGAGATTTATGAGTTATCCAAGTAATATTTTTTACCGCCTTAGTATTTTATCTTTTTTATCTCAGACAGGAAATTTCTTTAGTATAAATAAAAGATCTTCAAACATATAGGTCATCTTTTGCAACCGATGTCAATATTTGTTTGAAAATTTCCAATGGCTCAGTCATCTATCGTAACAGATAGCAACATCTATTTGATAATTTACAACAGATAGGTAATCTATTGCAACAAATTCATCAATCTGTTTGATAAATTCTAATAGATCAGTCATCTGTTGCAATATGTTGAATATTTATTTTTATACAATTTCAATTGAGTTCATATATTCAACTACAACTTTAATTTATTTAGCTACAACTACGGATGAGTTGATAGGGTCAACTATATTGCATGATATTGGTGTTGCATTCCTCCTAACCTAAGTCATCAATCGACCACTATGAGTTGAAATGATTCATATTAGATTATTATTTGAAACAACTTTAATTGATTTAGTTATAAATAGGGATGAGTTGATAAGGTCAATTATATTGCATGACGTTGGTATTGCGCTCCTTCTGACTTGAGTCGTCAACCAACCGATCAAAGTTGAAACGATTCATATTAGATTATTATTTGAAATACCTAAATTTATTTAGCTATAAATAGGTATGATTTGATATGGTCAACTATATTGCATGATGCTGGTACTGTGTTCCTCCTGACCCGAGTCATCAATCGACCAATCTGAGTTAAAATAATTCATATTAGCTTATTATTTGAAATACCTAAATTGATTTATCTATAACTAGGGATAAGTTTATAGGGTCAACTATATTGCATGATGTTGGTATTGAGCTCCTCCTGACTCGAGTCATCAATCGACCAATCTGAGTTGAAATAATTCATATTAACTAATTATTTGAAATACCTAAATTGATATAGCTACAAATATGGATGAGTTGATGGGGTCAACTATATTGCATGATGTTGGTATTGCATTCCTCCTGACCCAAGTCATCAATCGACCAATCTGAGTTGAACTGATTTATATTAGCTTATTATTTGAAATACCTAAATTGATTTAGCTATAACTAGGGATGAGCAAATTATTTGGACCAAATTAACATTTTCAAAACTTGTCATTCTTTTCCAAAATACAAATCAACCCATACTAATCAACTATTTACGGGAAAGTATTTCATCATTTCAAATCTTGAGATCTCGCTCTTTTCTTTCTCTCTCAGTAATAGACAATGGCTACTCAACATATTGCTCAACCCTTCACAATAGATCTATTTTCTTCCTATTTTCGACCACATAATTATTATTTTTGACTTATTCTTGCTTGTATCCATCATTTTCTTTGTCTTCATAGGTAATAGAGTTCAAGAAGAGTTTTACATTTGTCATTTTGTCTAAAAATTAGGGCTTTTTAGTTAATAATAAAAAAATACTTTTAGTTGTATTATCTTCAAGAATGGGTTAACAATTTTTAGTTTTGATGCTAAAATCGTAGGAAGAAATTGAGAAAATCCTAGCTTTTATCAAAGTGTTCCGTTGATTATCGTGGTATTGTTGGATGGTGTTTGTGGTATTAGTGGTATTGGTGGTGTTGGTGGTGTTGGTGTTGGTGTTGGTGGCATTGGTGATGTTTGTAGTAGTTGTTGTTGTTGGTGTTAGTGGCATTGGTTGGTGGTATTGATGGTGTCGGTATTGGTGGTGTTAGTGGCATTGGTTAGTGGTATTGATGGTGTTGGTATTGGTGGTATTTGTGGTGGCTGTTGGTGGTCTTGGTATTGGTGATGTTTATGGTGGCTATTAGTGGTGTCGGTATTGGTAGGGGTGTTTGTGAATTGATTGGTGTTGTTGGTGGTGTTAGTATTGGTGATGTTGGTGGTATTAGTATTGGTGGTGTTTGTAGTGGCTGTTGGTGGTATTTATGGTGGCTGTTGGTGGTGGTATTAATTGGTGGTATCGGTATTGGTGGTATTTATGGTAGTGTTGGTGGTCCATCTGTTGCAACAGGTGGAACAATTGTTGGGAGGTATTAAAATAGGTTATCAAATAGATTTCCTATCTGTTACAACAAACGTTTCATTAGCAGCAAGATTGTTTTGATCTCATCTAGCAGGTTGTTCATCAGTTGCAACAGGCTATTCATCTGTCGTAAGAGATGATTCATTGGTTCCAATTGATGGGTTATCTGTTGGAATATATTTTTGTAATATAGAGCATAAAGATTTGTTGAAATTTCTTTCCATTTTTTCAAAAATTATGCATACATCAATAGTAATGTATTTTTTGTTTTTCAGTTGTTTGTAGGTAAAACATTTCTCCCAAAAGAAAAAAAGGTGAAAATGGATCAACTTCTGACCACCTAACAAAAAAAAGCTAGAGTACAGATGGATTTGGAGGAGCTTCCTGAATAATCTCAATCAAGGAAAAGTGAAGTTGAGGAAAGATATGAAAACGATGTTAAGAAAGGTGGACAAGGGTCTGTAGATGGTGATGCGGAAATTGACAGTGGGGAGAAAGAAGAAGAAGATAAACAAAAAGAGGAGAAAGAAGAAAGTGAGAAAGAGGATGATGATCAACATGATGATAATGCATCACCATAGGAGCGTGAATTAATATCGAAATCCCATCATGAGGCTGTCAAACTATTAGTATTGACAGGTTTCAAGTTGCGATACCAATAGATGACCCTGCAGAACTAACTGGTGATTTTGTACTTAAATGTCACTTGGGGAGACCTTTTGATGAATTTAGGAATACTATGAAGAATGAAAATATAGATGAACTTTTTATGAATAGCTTCTTTAGACACTTTCTTGAGTTGCCTGAGGACCACACTTCCCATTTCCAAATGAGCATGGTATATAGTCTTTTCAAATGCAGGATCAAGTACGTGGGGGTTGGTTTGAAGGAAGGTATAAAAAGATGGATGAAGTCTGGATCAACTGTGGCATACTGGTTTGTTTTGGCTTGACAGAGTTTGCCATAGTGACAGACGTGAGATGCGATCTTCTAGAAGAACTTCTCATCAAAGAAACACCCCGTAAAAGGTTTAAGGCAAGCTGGATAGCCAAACCACCACCATCAAATATAGGGAAGACATTATCCAAACGACCACCCACCAAAACTAACAAATGCAAGAAAAAATAAATGGGTTGTTGGACATTGCTGGATATGGCTATAGAGCCATGAAGTTGATAGAAATCTCAAGGATAAAACCATAGCAAAGAAGTGAAAGGAACCATTGTGCTTAGTTTGGTTTGCCCATTCCGTTTTATTGGCAATAGACATCAACAAAGTCATAGAAGATGATTTGTTAAAGCTTGCTGAGGATTTTGAGAATTTCAACAATTATCCCTGGAGATATGACAACTACAACTTGACTGTCAAATATTTACTGTCAAAGTTATCCCCAAAGACTATTATAATAGATGGATTTTCTTGGACTTTTATGGTAAAATCAATCACTATTTGTTTACTCTTTCATTAATTTGTATTGAATAATTATTATGACTTTTTTTTGCTTACTTCTTTTTACATTTTTTAGGGTTGGGCATTTGAATCCATTCCTCCCCTCTGAAAGCAGGTAAAGGATTACCCGAATGAGGTTTCTTATCCAAGGATCCTAAGGTGGTTAGCTGCAAAGAGCAACACAAGAATTAAGGAGACTAATCACGTTAACCCTCTGGATGATGCAGTAAGTTTTCTTTCAGGTAAAATAATTTGACTTAAAGAAAGATATTAAAATAGATGCGCCATCTGTTGCGATAAATGGGTCATCTGTTGCTAAAGATTACCCGTCTACTGCAGCTGGTACAACAGAAGGGTAATCTATTATGACAGATAATTCATATTTTGCAATAGATAACCCATCTATTGCTTTGGTTCTCTGAACCCGACTTAATAGATTACCCATTTACTATAAATGATTTAACTGATAGGTAATCTGATGCAATATATATTTAATCTGTTGCCACATATAAATTATCTATTGCGAAAGAAAGATAATCTGTTGTATATGTTGTCTGTTTTAACATGTAACCCAATAAATTATTATATTGATTTAAATATATATATCTTTTTTTATAGGCAGTGCATCCATAGATCGTGCCTACTGAGCACGTGTTAGGGATGACTTTTTTTTATTACTTTAGGTCTTGTTGATACAATAACAGACCCAACAGTGGAGTTAATAAAGAAGGAATTGGCTGGAGCAACAACCATAAAAAGAGCAGTTAGGCAAGGTCAACCTAATGTTAAGGCTCTTCATGACCAACCTACTGCAACAGATCCGAGTTGTTACTTTCTGGGTTTTGTCCATAGAAATTTTCCTCAAAATCTATTTTCTGGACCTTATACGACTCCATGGTACGATCCGTATGCTGAGGTATGAGTGGTATAGTCTTGCCATAAGCTAGCTAGTATTAGTTGGTGGGATGATTTTAGTCACTAGAATGGTCACGATGTAGGGGTGCAAGTTATAAGGATTGATACGAGTTATATCGGTGACTCATATTGTAGGTAGTGTTTGATCCTCCTGGTAATTCATTCTGCTAGGGTGACAGATCATGGGTACGAATTATATGCTGAGGTTATGACTTGATTGGATTCATTGTATGCTGGGCAATGTCTAATCCAAAGGTTAAGGCCTGGGTATGACTGGTGAAAACCAATCATAAGGAAGGGTACGACTCGTAAGAGGGCTAGTCGTATCCCTGTAACAGGTTTTTAAGGGACTTAATTAGGGGTATTCTGGACATTTTTCTTCTTACCCTAATTATGACCCACGACTTTTAATACACTTAGGAGGTTATTTACCCTATTTTCTATTCATTAACACTTAGAAAACTATTTCAAAACACATCATAATTCTCTTAAGAGCTTTTAGGGCAAAAGAGCTAGGGTTTTAACTTAGGGATTGGTTTGCTGATTTTCTTCTATCATCTTTCTCAATTTAAGGCATGCGTATCTTCCCCACTTCTTAATTCTAAAATGGAATGGATTTTATGGGTGTTTTCATGGTTTCAATGTTGCATGGTTTATGGGTTTTAACTATTAATTGGGGTACTATTTTATAATGGCTTGGTAATGGTTTCTTATGGTTTAATTATGCTTTTATATGCATCAATGATGGTTTTGGGAAATTGGATTGCATGGTAATGTTTAATGGTCTTTGAAATTAGTTTTGGTTATATTATATCCCAAGGTGTTTGATAAAATGCTTACAAAGATATGTTCATTTCATTGACTTCTTTAAATAGGACTCTTGCTTGTTTTAACTTATACACGAAACTATAAATGGTTTATAAAGGTTAAAGGCTAGTTGGTTATGCTTGTGGATAACATGGTAGTCTCCCAAGAGGTTAATATGGTGAATGAAAAGGGCACTTGAGAGTGGGCACTTGAGAGTCCCCTTAACCTAAATAGTTTGGCTATGGATAAATCTTGCAAGTATGGTTGGTATGATTATACCACTAATAATTGGCCTTGGTAATAAATAGTAATAGGATTTTTTTGGACATGGTTTTAAATTTGGTATGCTACCTTATTGCATGCTGTATTGCGATGGTGTACTATTATTTGGTTGCTATTCCTTGTGGGGGTGTATTTATGTCTTGTCATCTTGTTACGTGCTTTTTTGGGGATTTGATTAATATTCTTTGTCTTGAGATGGGGGTCTATTGGAAACAACCTTGCTACTTCTCCGGAGGTAGTGGTATGAACTGCGTACATTTTACCCTCCCCAGACCCCACTATGTGGGAATACACTGGGTTTGTTGTTGTTGAATGGAGGGATGTGTAACTAAGCCATGAAAGGTGGAGGTTCAGAGGGGACCAAAACTAGAAACTTATATTTATCGATATAAGGGGTCTTCGATGACCATGTGCGAGTGTCACGTTCTATATTAGAGGGATGTACAAGTTATCCCATGGATTATTTCCTGGTCGTACGGCTACACGCACTGGGACTCTTTAAAAAAGAGAAGCTGAACCCATACGGCCCATTGGTGCGGTTAAATGACAAGGTTACATATCCCAATTGAAGGTTTTAAATGCATGCTAGTCACGGATTCCCTTTCCCAGTAATTATATATATGTGTGGTTTTATGCATCATGGATGGTTTTACTTGGTTGTTTAAATGGCATTACTTAAACCTTATCCTGAAATATATGCTAGCAGTCATTTGCTAACCCATCTACTGGCGGTTGTATACCCATGCTATGCAGGAACCGACTGTTTGACTCCTCCTACATAGTGATGGACTCGGGGACAATATTTGGATTGAAGTTGTGAGCTTCCATCTTTCCAAAAGGCTTCATTTCATGATATGGACATTCTTAGATATTTTCTTATGTTTTGGATGTTGGTTTTGGCCATGGTTGGGGGTATGTCCCAACCGAATATTTGTATTATCTTGGATGGAGACTTTGTGGTACTTTTGAGGGTTGGTATAGGTGGGATCAGTATTTGTGTCAGCCTTGGAATTAGAATAAGATGGGAGGCTGGCATCATTAGACATGATTCTCACTGTTCTATCATATTATATTTTGGGTTTGATTTTTATATTATGTTCTGATATTTTCTTTGGTTTTGTATGGTATGGATAGTTGGTTTGGTGTGGGTAGACTCGGTTGGTTTGATCACGGTTGTGACCCTATCCTAGAGTCTTTACAAGAGCATTTATGTAATCTTGTTATATACTTGAAATTCAACTCATATAATGCTGTGAAAAGTGGTTGGGTTAGGTTAAGAGGGCGGTCCCCGATCCTAGTTAGACTTGGAATGCCCATTATGTCTAGGCCCTGGTTTGGTCGTGAAAAGTTGGTATCACAACTTTAGGTTCATTGTTAATTAGGAAATCTACAAAGCTGTGTCGATTAGAATCTCTTATAGGGGTGTGAAATGCACTATACTCATAAGAGAGAGGCTGTGAGACATTTAGGAATGTTTCACTTTCTTATAATTCTTAGTCCTGGAATCTTCTCTAATCCTTGGTTGTTTTTCTTTCAGATCATGCCTCATAGTTCTAAAACACAAGAAAATTCTTCCATCCCATCTGGGGATAATGCTGAAGGAGTACCTCCTACGTCTGTAGTACATCTTCGATCTCATGGTCCTATTCTTGATTATGCTGGAGTTCCTCCTACTTCTCCTCAGATACCTCAGGGTAACATGATGAACACGAAGTTTTATCAGTCTATTCATATTATTGCTCAGATGGTCGCCGCTCAGGCTGAGCGGGGTGCGGCTAGTGCTTTATCCGCTGAGGCCTTAAGGGTTGGCCAATTTATAAAGATGGGTCCTCCTAGTTTTACAGGATTAAAGGTGAAAAAAGACCCACAAGGCTTCTTGGATAAACTGGAAAAAATATTTTAGGTTATACAAATTTCTGATATAGAGGGAGTTATTAGTGGTATGGGGAGTAGGATAGAGATAAGGGTGATATGGAAAAGGAAGGGTTGTGGGAGGCCTTTTCTAATACCTTGATAGACCGTTTCTTTCCTCAGGAGATGAGGAAAGCTAAGATGGAGGAGTTTATGAACCTTAAGAAAGAAAGGGTGGCTGTGAGGGAATATTCCTTAAAGTTTCATCAGTTGTCAAGGTATGCTCCTAATTTGGTGGCTGATATGAGGTCGAGAAAGAGGAAGTTCAATTTGTAGTTGAATAGAGATTTGATTTTAGAGAGCAAGACTGCTTTGCTCATTAGGGATATGGACATCTCTAGGTTGATAATTCCTATACAATAGGTTGAGGATGAGAAGAGAAAACAGGGAAAGAAGGGTGGATTTTTTGATCAAGGAGGCGTGCAGTATCAAGGTGGTAGAGATGGTGGCAAGTGGTAGAAAAAAAGTTAGGGAAATCTGGTTCCTTCTCTGCTGCTAGTTCTTCTTACCCACAGTAGTCGGGCAACAGGCGTCACCAAGGTGGTGACAATTCTCGTACTCAGCTTGCCCAATCTCAAGTGAGTAGAGGTCAGTCTGTTTCTTCATGCCCTTCTTATCAGTTTTGTGGTTGTCCTTATCAGGGATTTTATGAGGAAGGTAGAGATAAGTGCTTTAAGTGTGGTTAGGTAGGATATCAGCTCAAGGATTGTCCAATCAACAAGGTTGCTACGGAGGAGGATAAGATTTTGATGGCTTCATCTTTTGTTCACCTGATGGTATGGCATCTACTTCTATTACTGCTTCTGGTTCTAGTATTGGTCAAAATAGGTTGTATGCTTTGGCATCCTGACAGGAATTCGAGGCATCACCTAATGTTGTTATTGGTACGTTATTGCTTTTTTCCCATGATGTATATTGTTGCTTGATCCTGGCTCCAATTTTTCTTATGTGACTCCTTATATAGCTGTGTCTTTTGGTTTTGATTCAGAAATTATTTCAGATCCTTTTTCTATTTCTACCTCGGTAGGAGACTCGGTTATTGAGGGTGTGCGTGGTATCTGTTGTGATAGGCAAACTTTGGTAGATCTATTTGAGTTGGGAATGGTAGATTTTGATATGATTTTGGTATGGACTAGTTGCATTCTTGTTATACATATTTAGATTGTCGGACTTGTAAGGTCTTCTTTAGGTTCCCTTGTGAGCCAGAAATAGAATAGGAGGGTTGTTCTTTAGCTCCTAGGGGATATTTATTTCTTATCTTAGAGCTAAAATATTAATCTATAAAGGGTGTCTTTATCACTTCGTCCAGGTTAAAGATTCCAACTCGAAAGGTCCTTCTTTACAGTCAGTTTCGGTAGTTAATGTGTTCCCAAAGGTCTTTCAGATGATCTTCCCAGTGTTCCTATGGATGGGGAAATAGAGTTGGTATTGATTTTCTTTTATACACTTGAGTTTATTCGTCTTAGTGTTTCTCTGTGGGGTGCACCGATATTGTTTGTACGCAAGAAGGATGGTTCTCTTCGGATGTGCATTGACTACAGGCAGTTGAACAAGGTAACAGTCAAGAACAAGTATTCTCTCCGAAGGATAAATGATTTGTTTGATCAGTTACAGGGTGCCAAATTCTTTTCCAAGATAGATCTTTGGTCTGGGTACCATCAGCTTTAGATTAGGGAGATGGATATCCCTAAGACAACTTTTTATACTCGGTATGGGCATTTTGAGTTCTTGGTGATGTCGTTTGTTTTGACCAATGCTTCGATAATATTTATGGATTTGATGAACAGGGTGTTCAGGTAGTATTTAGATCTCTTCATTATTATATTTCTTGATGACATCCTGGTGTATTCGAGGAGTGAGGTAGATTATACTAATTACCTTTGTGTGGTGTTGCAAACCTTAAAGGAACAATGGTTATTTGCCAAGTTCTCTAAGTGTGAGTTTTGGTTGAATGTTGTGATTTTATTGGGTCACATTATTTCTAGTGAGGGGATAATGGTTGATCCTTAAAAGGTTGCTGCAGTGTAGGGGTGGCCTAGGCCCACGACTCGATCTGATATTCGAAGCTTCTTAGTTTTAGCCGGGTATTATAAGCGGTGTGTTGAAAGCTTTTCATCGATAGTTGCTCCTTTTACTATGTTAACTTAGAAGAAGGTTAAATTTTCTTGGTCGAATGCTTGTGAGGGTAGTTTTGAGAAGTTGAAGGATAGGTTGATTCAACTATGATTTTGACTTTACTGGATGGCAATGATGGGTTTGTAGTTTATTATGATGCATCTCGGGTAGGGCTTGGTTATGTTTTAATGAAGCATGGAAAGGTGATTGCCTATGCTTCTAGGCAGTTGAAGCTGCAGGAGAGGAATTATCCTACTCATGATTTGGAGTTGTTGGCAGTCGTGTTTGCTTTGAAAATATGACGGCATATCTATTTGGTGTTCACATAGATATCTTTTTGGATCATAAGAGTCTTCAGTACATGTTTACATAGAAGGAGCTTAATCTCAAGCAAAGGAGATGGCTTGAGTTGTTACTCGAGTAAGGCTAACGTGGCTGCTAATACTCTTAGCAGGTTGTTTATGGGTAGTTTGGCTCATGTGGAGGAAGGAAAGAGGGAATTGGTGAAGGATATTTACCGCTTGTCCAATCTTAGATTTTGTCTCTTAGATTCCAAATATGGTGGTGTGATGGTGCAAGAAGTGGTTCGATCATCTCTTGGTGCAGAGATTAAGAAGAAACAAGTGTTGGATCCGGTCTTGATGAAAATTAAGAGTGATTTTGGTGGGCAAAAGGTGGTGATGTTTGAGATTAGTGATGATGGTACTTTGCGGTACTAAGGGAGGTTGTGTGTTCTGAATGTCGATGGGTTGCGACAAAGGATTTTGGCTGAGGCACATGAATCGGGCTATGTTTTCCATCCTGTTTCGACAAAGATGTATCATGATCTTAAGGAGATCTACTAGTGGAATGTTATGAAGAGAGATATAGTTGACTTCGTGGCTAAGTACATGCTGTGTCAATAGGTTAAGAATGAGCACAAGAGGCCTGGTGAGTTGTATCCAAAAATAGAGTTGCCTGAATAAAAGTGGGAGATGATCAATATGGATTTCATTACCTATCTTCCTCGACCTCGAAACTAATTTGATGCGATTTGGGCCATCATCAATAGGATGACTAAATCTGCTCACTTTTTGCCAGTGAGGACTACCTTTTCGGCGGAAGATTATGCAAAGTTGTATCTTCAAGAGATTGTGAAGCTGTGTAGGGTGCCTGTTTTGATTATTTCTGATCGTGGTACGCAGTTTACATCTTATTTTTTGCGGTCTTTCAGAAAAGATGGGGGACTAAGGTTAGTCTGAGTACGACTTTTCACTCGTAGTCAAATGGGCAAGCGGAGAAAATGATTCAGACATTGGAGGATATGCTTCAGGCATGCATGATTGATTATGATAGTAGTTGGGCTGAGCATTTATCTTTGGTGGAGTTTGCTTACAATAATAGCTGTTATTCTAGTATTGGTATGGCTCCTTTTGAGGCATTGTATGGTAGGAGGTGTAGAACTCCTATTGGATGGTTTGAGCTTGGTGAGGCAGATATGTTTGGTCCCAATGTGGTCTATCAAGCTATGGAGAAGGTAAAGGTGATTCGGGATAGGCTTAAGGCTGCCTATAGTCGCCAAAAGTCTTATGCAAATTTTAGGCGTAGAGATTTGAAGTTTGAGGTTGGGGACAGAGTATTTTCAAAGGTGTCTCTAATAAAGGGAGTAGTGTGGTTTGGAAAGAAGGGAAAGCTTAGTCCTCAGTTTATTGGTCCTTATGTGATTTTGTGGAGAGTTGGTAATGTTGCTTATGAGTTGGAGTTGCCATCTAGTTTGGGTTTGGTTCATCCAGTCTTTCATGTTTCTATGTTGAGAAAGTGTATTGGTAATCCTTTTTTAGTCATTCCTTTAGAAGGGTTGGATATCTTGGATTTTCTTTCTTATAAAGATGTCCCGATTGAGATATTAGATAGGCAAGTTCATCGGTTGCAGACCAAGGATATTGCTTCGGTTAAGGTTTTGTGGTGAAACCATAAGGTAGAAAAAGCTATGAAGGAAGTAGAAGAGGACATGAAGTCTAAGTATCCATTCTTGTTTTCTGCTCCTGTTATTCGTGTGGAAGGTATGTGTGCTTGAACACATCTTTATTTTCTGAGTTTGTTAAAGAAAATATTAATATCTTTGCCTCTTTGTTTCCAAACTTTGATGAAGGTTAGGAATATGTTTGATAATTCAAATGACTCAATGTGTGGTTACCCCTACCTTATCCGTCATTCAGGGATGAATGTTCCTAGTGGGGGTGAATGTTACATCTTGGGTTTTGACCTTAGAAATTTTCCTCAAAATCTATTCTCCGGACCAAATATGACTCCAAGTGATGAGCCGTATGCTAGGGTACGAGTGGTATGGTCCTATTGTAAGTTAGATAGTGTTTGTTGGTGGGATTATTTTGATCGCTGGAATGGTCATGACTTAGGGGTGCGATTCATAAGGATTAATATAAGTCGTATCGGTGACTCGTATGGTGGGCAGTGTTTGATCCTCCTATAATTCATTCTGCTAGGGATTGGATAATGGGTACGGATCATATGCTGAGGTTACGACTTGGCTGGATTAGTCGTATGTTGGATAATGTCTAATCCAAAGGTTAAGGCTTGGGTACGACCGGCGGAAACCAGTCGTAAGGAAGGGTACGACTCGTAAGAGGGTCAGTTATATCCCTGTAACGGGTTTTTAAGGGACTTAAGTAAGGTTATTTTGGATATTTCCCTAGTTACCCTAATTTTGACCCACAACTTTTAATACACTTAGGAGGTTATTTACCTTATTATTCTATTCATTAATACTTAAAAAACTATTTCAAAACATATCATAGTTCATTCAAGATCTTTTGGGGCAAGAGAGCTAGGGTTTCAACTTAGGGATTACTTTGGGGCTTGCTTTGGTGATTTTTTTCCATCGTCTTTGTCGTTTTAAGGCATGTATCTCTTACCTGCTTCTTACTTCTAAAAAGGCATGGATTTTATGTTTGTTTTCATGGTTTCAATATTGCATGGTTTATGGTTTTCAACTATTAATTTGGGGTTTTCTTTATAATGGCTTGGTTGTGGTTTCCTATGGTTTAATTATGCTTTTATATGCATTAATGATGGTTTTGGGCGATTGGATTGGATGGTAATGGTTTAATGGTCTTTGGAATTGGTTTTGGTTATATTATGCCCCAAGGTATTTGATAAAATGCTTACAAAGATATGTTCACTGCATTGACTTCAATAAAGGGAACTCTTGCTTGTTTTCAGCTTATATATGAAACTATAAATGGTTTACAAAGGGTATAGTCTAACTGGTTATTCTTGTGGATAACATGGTTGTCTCCCAAGAGGTTAATATGGTAAACGAAAAGGGCACTTGAGAGTCCTCTTAACCTAATTGGTTTGACTATGGATAAATCTTGCAAGTATGGTTGGTATGACGATACCACTAATAATTGGCTTTGGTAATAAATGGTAATTGGATTGTTTGGACATGGTTTTTAATTTGGGAATTAATGGCGGGATGTGTAACTCTGCCGTTGAAGGTAGAGGTTTCGGGGGAACTGAAATTGGAAACTCATATTTGCCGATATGAGGGGTCTTCGATGGCCACATGCGAGTGTCATGTTTTATATTGGAGGGATGTACTATTCATCCCATGGGATATTTCCTAGTTATACGACTATATGCACTAGGACTCTTTCAGCAGGGAGAGCTAAACCCATACGGCCCATGGGTGTGGCTAAACGGTAAGGTTACACAACCCGAGGCAAAGTTTTTAAAAGCATACTAAACACAGATTCCTTTTCCTGATACTTATATATATGTATGGTTGTATGCATCATGGATGGTTTTACTTGTTTGTTTAAATGGCATTACTATATCCTTATCCTGTGATACATACTAGCGGTCATTAACCAACCCTTCTACTGGCGGATGTATACCCACGCTATACAGGAATCAGCCATTCGAATCCTCCTATATAGTGAACGAATCGGGGATAGCATTTGGATTGAAGTGGTGAGCTTCCATCTTTTTCGAAGGCTTCATTTCATGATATGGACATTCTTACATATTTTGCTTTTATTTTGGGTATCGGTTTTGGCCATTGTTGGGGGCATGTCTTATTCGGACATTATTTCATCGTATTATATTTTGGGTTTGATTATATTATTATGTTTTGATATTTTATTTCATTTGGTATGGTATGGATGGTTGGTTTAGTGCGGGTAGACTCAGTTGGGTCGGTCATGGTTGTGACCCTATCCCAGAGTCTTCATGAGCGCATTTACGCAATCTTGTTATATGTTCGAAATTCAGCTCATTTAAGGCTGTGAAAGGTGGTTGGGTGGGGTTAAGAGAGTGGTCCCTGGTCTTGGTTGGACTTGGGATGCCCATTATGTCTAGTCCCCGATTTGGATCATAACACGGGTACTGCTTCTAGGGGTGTTGCTCGTGGAGTTGTTGATGTTGGTGGCAACCATGCTGATGTTGATGTTACTGCCAGTTGTGATGATGAGCATGTTGATGCCCAAGAAAAAAAATATGTTTGAAAATACTTCTTTCACAGGTCCCTCTTACCCTTACACCAGTACCTCCCACCCTTACAGTGGTCTCTCTCACCCCTCTTCACCCTCATATTCTTATTGCAAATGCGAAGAGTGCAATAACAGACAAGATAAACTCTTTGAAAAAATAGAGGCTATCGCTATAGTTGTCGAGGAATTAAAATCCAAGATTGGTGTCATACCATCCAAGAAGGCGAGAAAGCTATACACTCCTACAGTGGCGGTTAAGAGGAAGAAAAGAGCAATTATCCAAATACTCTCCAACCGAAAACCAAAAAAATTGCAACTCCTCCCTCTCCAAAAGTTGTTGAAGTTTAGGGGGCATTGAAGAAGGTAGACATATACACGGAACTTGGCGCCAAAGAGAAGAGGGATATGTGACAGGCCTTGAATACCAACCAACGAGTACAAGGTTACCCCATGCATACCTTTTTCACCCAAGACTTAAAGAATCAGACATATATATGTCTAACTGGTACGTGGACAAGGTAAGTTTACTTTTCCTAACCTATCTTTCTAATCTGCTCCATGAAGAAGAAGACTCACAACAGATGTGTCATCTGTTGCAACAGCTGGGTATTCTGTTGCAACTGGTGGTGGTTTTGTTGTAACAGATTACCTATTTGTTGTATAAGTTATGTTATATGGGTAATTTGTGAACAGATTCAGAGAACCCTCTGCAACATATGGACCACCCATTGCATCTTTCCACTATGTTTTCCTTCTTTACAATTACTAATCTATTTAAAAACTGTCTTCTTAAATCACAATATGTTGAAGAAATTCTCTGCCTCATGAGGGGCAGTCTATTAGTGTACCCAAAAGCTTATGATGCTGCTGATAGGATAATGGACCTTAACTTTTATAATAATTTCAAGGATAGGTACAATGATCTCATTAAGTTAGAGTCAACTCCCGGTGGCCCGAGATTTAATTTGTTAATTTCTAGGTTCCAATGAGATATAAAAATGATTAAATATGTTAGAGTGGAGAGGACATATCCACACGACAAGAGATGGACCATGGAAAAGAGCATTCTTGCAGTCATGAATGTAGAAGTCATATATTTTCTAGACATTGAGATACTACTTGAGGAAGGAAAGATCTAAGTTTATGACTGAAACTTACCTATCTTCGACGAGGTTGTTTTTTTACCCACATGCAGCCACTGTTGGAGTTGTTCCCTAACTTGTTGAGGCAGAGTAAACTGATGGATCATTTTCCAGTGAAAGTTTTGATGAAGAAAACATGGGATTTTGAAGGTCGAAACAAGGACATGGAACTTCCAAAAAGTGAAACTATTGTCGTGTGCAGGTTGTATGCACTTGCACATATTTAATGTTGACTAATCAACATAGAAATAGTCGAGCCAATAAACTTTCTATGCAACAACGTTGTGGAAAACATTCAAGAGGTCTGGGCTTATGGGGTACTAACTGAACGTTTGAATCCTGTGTATAAAGACTAAGATGTTGAAACACAAACACCATAAAAATATTTTATTTCAAGTCACTTCACTTTACATGTAGTGGCAATTTTTATTGTCTGATGAAAGTTGAATTTTTTTTATAATGCAACAGATTATCTATCTGTTGTAACTTCTACCTGTTCTGATAGATAGTTTATCTATTGTAATAGATTGGTCATCTGTTGCATTATGTCGATGTTACAATCTAAGTCTATCTATTTCAACTGCGCAAAGACTTGTTTGATAATTTCCAACATTTGACCTACATGTTGCAACATATGTCTAAATCTATTTGATATTTTCCAACAATTACGCTTGAATATCCATGTGCTCAACAACACCAAACCAGTAGTAATAACGCCAACAATGTAGTATCTTCTTGCTCGCTTTTGTTTCTCTTCAAAAGCCTTGACTTTCTTCAGCAAACCCCAGATTACACGATTTGCTTGTGAAGGGTGTCGTTCTTCATACCAATCAAAGTAATCACATCCACCCAATTTCTATAAAAAATAATACTATAATTATAAAATAATTACAAGTCAATAATTAATCAAATAATTAAAAAAATATTACCTTTGAAATCTTACAAGTAAAAAACCTACGACCTGGATTTTGTTGAGTCTAAAAAGTCTTCAACAGAGCTTCATGACCACACTTACAATATCGAAAATCTTTATCAGAAAAAATAGTGAAAGATGAGCTCGACATTGTCAAGCTCAGTTGGAAAAAAATAAAAAAAGTAGATGAAGAAAAACCAAATACAAATAATTTAAAGAATTTGGATAGAGAAAAAAATATGATGAAGAAGAAGATTTGAGAATTTAGGGTTAAATTTTAGGAAGAAGATGAATATATAAGACAATGAGAAAAAATAATCGTTGGGGGCCAAATCAGATGCCAAGTCAGCAAAAATGAGGGTTCAACGTGCCTTGACTGCGTAAATTACACGCGAGCTGCCAACGAGGCAAAAAGTTTCAAAATGATACATTTGATGCCTATTTTAGGTGTTTAAAATGATCACTGTCTACTTGAGGTGCCAGAGTGAAAGATCGCTGCAACTTTTGATGCCTGTCGATGGGTTTCGCGTTTTTGATTTCAAGTCACTTCACTTTACATGTAGTGACAATTTTTAATATCTAATGAATGTTGAATTTTTTATAATGCAACAGATTGTCTATCTTTTGTAATAGATATTCTATCTGCTCTGATAGATAGTTTATCTATTGCAATAGGTTGGTTATCTATTGCATTATATCGATGTTTCTAGCTAGGTCTATATGTTACAATAGTGGAAAGATCTATTTGATAATTTTCAACAGATGACCTACATGTTGCAATATATTTCTAAATCTGTTTGATATTTTTCAACAGATATATTGTATGTTGCAAAAGATACCTTATCTATTGATATATTTGAATCTAGTATTCTATTTTAATTAATAAGTTCAAATCTAAGGATTAAATAAAATTCATAGACAATATAAAATAATTGAAGCCTTAAAAAATTACATGAAATAAATCAACAAAAATATGAAACGTAAAAAAAATTGTTATGGGTACAGATCTCAATTAATAAATCAACAATTTAAGTTTTGATGCTAATAATTCCTAAGGAGGGGTGAGGTTATTACTTTAACAGACTCAAGCTATAAAGATCTACTCAATATGGATAAGTTGTTCTTCATCCGGTGCTATGGAATTTGGCTTTGGTCATCGTGGATCTTTAATGTCGCTTGCATACAATTTTTGCACTTTTGCTTCTTCGTATTTTCATAAAAAGAGTAGCATATTGTTAATGTCGTTCAGCAATAGCTTCTACTATAATATCCATCTGGAAAACCAGAATTGTCAATGCTAATCACAGAGATAGAGAAAAAATGAAAAACTCTTCTATTTTAGCAAACAAATTATCTTTATGTTGTAATATATGGATCATCTATTGGGAAAAATTAAAATATGAGGAAGACCTGTATTATAATTTCCAACGGATTAACCATCTGTTGTAATATATGACTTATCTGTTTGAAAAAACTGAAATAGTAGGAAGTCTTAATTTAATTTATCCTAACAGATGACCCATCTGTTGCAGCATATAGGTCATCTATTGGTACAAATAAAAATGGTAAGTAGATCTGTTTGATTTGCTAATAAAGACGGGACATATGTTGTAACAGATATTACATCTGATGTATCAGGTTAGTTAACTGTTGCAATAAATGTATATATTTGTTTGATAATTTTTAGCAGATGTGTCATCTGTTGAAATAGATATGCATCTATTTTTTAGTTGGAACAAATGTTATATATTCACCTTCTTCAGCTCATGTTGCTCTTTTATGTCCTTTGTACATTGCTCAATAGTGCAACACAAAGATAACGGAGTTGCAATTTTGCTTTTTTGGATGCTTGATAATGCCTTGGAAATTACTTTTCTTCTCCTCTTAGCCTTAATATCTAATAGAGTGGATGAATATGAAATCCTCTTTGATGGAATGACACTCCTCTTAGATGTCAATTCCTTTATAGAAGCAGTTAATGCATTAATAGCATTAATCACTAAATCATGTTTTGCCTTGCAGTCTTGATATTTGCATGCAGAACATTCGCCAGGAGGGGCAAAATCTGTATAACCAATGTGATCATACTCATAATAATTTGTTTTAAAAACTTTAAGAGGAGCATCATTAGCCCCAACAACAGCACCACTACCACCACCAACAGCTCCATCACTACTAACACCATCAATAATAACATGCCCATCCTCCAAAATTATTTTTCTTGTGATGGTTGTTGCTCCAAACAATTCTATTTTTATTCTGTCAATGACCTTAGGGTCTGATAAAGTTTGCACAGACGGTAAAGTAAGAAAAAATAGCATCTTCAACTCTTAATTGGTCGGAACACGCGACAAATATACAATCTAACATAAATCAGTACATATATTAGAATGATGATTAGATCATTCAAGAAAATTATTTACTAAAATAAAAACTTAATTAGAGTTAGACTTACTGCATCCTTTGAGGGGTTGAAGAGATCAAGAAATTTTACATTTTTATCAGCTTTGGTTGACAACCATCTTAAGATTCTTGAACAGGAAACTTCTTCTTGGTAGTTCACTTGTTGACTCAAATAAGGAATGGCTTCAAATGTCCAAGCCTATAAAATAATGCTAATAAATCAAAAGCATTATTGAATAAAAAAATAAATCATATCATAATAAAATAAATATTTACCATGAAAGTCTATGGAAAACCATATAAATTGACTGTCTTTGGCGCTAACAGAGTCAATAAATATTTGACAATCATTTTGAAGCTTTCATAACCCCAAGGATAACTGTTAAATACCTCAAGATCCTCAGAGAGCTTTATTAAATTAAGTGGTATGTTGTTGTTAACGTCTCTCGCCCAAAGAATATTATGTACAACTCAAAACAAGCATAGTGATTGTTTGTGCTTCTTTGAAAGTCTTTTACCTTTCAACGTTTCTATAAAATTTTTATTTTTGAAGCTTGGACCAACAAGGGACACCAAGTCTTCACGATCACTTGACTTGTATTTGCCATTTTGGGTGTGTGGAGTGCTTTTTTAGGGTTAGAATAAGTATAACTTGAGAATGAGAAGAAGGATAACATTTTAGTCCAGTAACTATGACAAACTCTTTCCAACCAAAACAAACAGGCACGCCACAGTAATTTATCCACACCTTAACCATCTTATCTTTATTTTCATACATAAATTCACGGTTGAGAAGATCATATACCATTTTTATTTGGAAACGAGCATTGTTGTCCTTCGTCAAATCAAGATATTGCCCAAAGCAGCTGCCCCTAAAATAAGCATCCAAATGTTGTTCTCAAAGTATTTTTCTGACGGCATCAAAAGATTTTCCCACGACTGACTTAACCATAAAATCACCCGTTAAATCTGTGGCACCATCGTACTGCATTTTCACAGAATAATTATCAATGCTGAAGGTTTTGACCAACTCTTCGGTGGAAGGGCTATTAGAATTTGGATCATCTCTTTTGAAAATCATCTCTTGTAAAGCAAGCTCATAAAGAGGTGGATGTAGCCTATCTGCGTCACTTATTTCTTTACTTGCACTTGATTCGGTTTCTATTTTTTGGGAGCTATACAATCTAAAAATAATAGAAACATAAAATAGATTATAATTGATTAATGTATCATTAAAAAGGATAACAATATATCTAACAAGTACAACAGTAAAATAATAGTTCTAACAGATCACACATCTGTTGCACCTAGTAGGTTATCTATTGCAATATATACCTAACCTCTTGCAATGGATAAGTAATCTGTTACAATAATAAAAATAAATTACTCATCTGTTAAAATAAATAAATGGCTGTGCAACAGATCACATATCTATTGCAATATATGAATGATCTGTTGCAACATATAACTAACTTGGTGCAATGGATGAGTAATCTGTTGCAACAATAAACATAGATCACTCATCTGTTGAAATAAATAACTGGTGTAACGCCCCGAAAATGGGTCCCGAGGCATCACACAATGCTTAAGGCTACAAGTAACCTCAAGCTAATCCTTTGAACCGTATTCACATCATTCATCACTTATCAACCGGATTACAATATACAAACCTCAAAATATTCTCCATGATATCATAAATCAAGACGAAAATAGTGCGGAAAGTAACAAAATACTATGTCTTATGACAACTCCAAACATCTAGTCTAGTCTAACAAGCCTCTAAAAGTCAACAACATCAGAAAGCCATTGGGACATACCCCAACTAACTCATACTCAGTATCAAAAGTACTTCGTTCAACGAAACAGAAGTTTGGATGTCACGTCATCGAATCATGAGGACTCAGCACAATAGAGGATGTAGAACAGCGTGCTCGAAAAGTCTCTGTTGAGCCTGGGACTGAGCACCTAAACCTACATTTCGAGAAAATGTAGCCCACATCCGAAGATGTGGGTCAGTACCATAGAAATAGACCGAGCATATGGGGGTGCATGCAAATCTAAAAATCAATATCATAAGCATTTATAGAAGATATGCATGATGTAATGAAAGACTCACATCGCTCGAATAAGATCACTGTAATCATCAGAGAGTGTAATAAAACATGTGAGTCATCATATAAATTCTCAATCACTTTCCAATTCTTTAGATGATCAAACCTCATAATGAAATCCCTCTTGGATAATATAAAATCATTAAAACTTTTCAAAAAAATGATAACTTTCACATCTCAACTTTCAAATCATTTCACTTTTTGTCTCAGGCATAAGAATACACACACACACTGGGAGCATCTTACAACCGACATAAACCATGTGAGCTACATGGAGTCCAATGTCCAATCCACGTTGGGGAGAGCTGTCCTATCCTTGCCATCGGAGTAGGACCTTAACCTTTGGTTCACTAGTGATCACTATATCAAGCAGCCTTAGGCTCATATCCTACGGGGGCACGAAGTTCTAGAGAAGTACCAATCATGGCTATACCTCCCACTCGGTGCTAAAGATTACTCCTGAACTTAGCTCAGATCATTTCAAAAGAAAATTCATAACAACACAGTTCAACAATTCATATCGGGAACTGTCATGCTACCCCTTTTTCAAAATAAAATCAACATGTGGATTTCTTTTCTCATTCGAGTTCAAAAATAACTCTTTCAAGACCAAAAGGTCAAATCATTCAAATATCAAGGTATGTATAACACATTACTTCACCAAAGATCACAATCTCAAAGAGGGTTTAAATCCCATATATCAACACTTGAGCAAAATACTTCAAGATTCATACTTCATGTAGCAACCATATATAATTCATACAAAACCTGAAATTTTAACTTTAAACATGATATTATCATCAATGCTCATGGTATTCAACTTCAAGGCATCAAAATATCATAGTTTCTTGAACAAAATATAATATATAAGTTTCCATCTCCAATTCATAGTAAAGCCTATAAAATCATGTATATTTGTAAATGTAAACATCAATTTGGGCACAAGAACGAAAGAAGGCTCTTGTTGAGAACCCCACATACCTTTATGGTAACGGATTCGTTGAAATATTGGACCCTCAACGTTGATTGTGCAACCCTAGTTATTTTTATCCTTTAGTGCTCTTGGATGATGAACTTAGACTGATAATAGGGTTATGATGTGTTTAGGAGCAGTTAAATTCATAGGGTTATGTTTTGGGATGTGGAAGGAATGTTAAAAGGTTTATTTATCCTTGAAATAACGCAAAATGGAGTGTTTAAGTCGCTTGAAATCAATACATAGGCGCCACGCCGCATATGCTATCGCCTATGTTTACATAGGCGCCGCATATGCTATCGCCTATGTTTACATAAGCGCCGCATATGCTATTGCATATGCTTTCCTGTGGCCCTATGCGATTGGTTAGGCGACACACTCTACTTTGCAAAGCCATAACTCCTAGCTCGGGTGTCGGATTTTGATGAAATTAGTTTAGTTGGAAAGCTAATTCAATTCTGTATAATTTTGTTGGTAGAAATATGCAAAAATACTATACATTTATCAAGTTATGCTCATTCAAAGATGACCCTTGCGAGTTCAAATACTAAAACTTGATGGATTTCGAAACTCTTAGCTTGTACTACCTTAAGTGACTCATATAACCACATTTAACACATCATAAGCTCTCTTATAACTAGGGCACTCTTGGTGATTTAGGTGCCCAAGTATGGTTTACAAAATTGGGTTTTTAGTATATACGGACAACGGTTCATTTTCCATCTTAAGTGCGGGGCATTACAATATCTCCTCCTTGGGGACATTTGTCCTTGAATGATGCTGGGTATATTAAGAGTAAAGAGAAAATAAAGGGCACACAGCTGATGCAACTTCCTAATCTTGCCTCTACTTTATTCTACATTTCGGACATAATAAGAAGTGCATGACTCATGAAATCACAGCAGGATAGCATACAATAACTGCTGAACTACTGCAATTCGGCATAGAAAATGAATGATTTAGAATAGAATGGTACCTTTGGCTTGATCGGAGCTTATGGAAAATTGGTGTGGGTACTTAGATCGCATATTCGCCTCAGCTTCCCTAGTTGCACCCTCAACGGATTGGTTTCACCACAACACCTTGACCAAGGAAACTTCTTTGTTCCTTAGTCTTCGGACTTGGTGATCTAAAATCTCAATAGGAACTTCCTCATAAGAAAGACTATCTTGTACATCAAGGTTTTCTGAAGGATCTATAACAACACAATCACCAATGTGCTTCCTAAGCATGGAGACATGGAAGACGGAGTGAACGGAAGATAACTCTAAAGGCAACTCAACCTCATACGCTACCTTACCAACACGGCTAAGAACTCTGTAGGGGACAACATAATGGGACTAAGTTTTCCCTTCTTCCCGAATCTCTTCACTCCCTTCATGGGTGAAATCTTCAAATACACCAAGTCACCAAATTCAAATTCAAGGTCTCTTCTCCTCACATTATCATACGACTTCTGACGACTTTGTGTGGTTTTCAATCTTTCTCTAATCAGTTTGAATTTTTCTATAGCTTCAAAGACCAAAACAAGACCACTCACGACCGCTTCACCCACTTCGAACCAACCTATGGGTGACCTACATTTCCTCCCATACAAAGCCTCAAATGGAGCCATGCCAATGCTAGAGTGAAAACTGTTATTGGAAGCAAACTCTATCAACGGTAAGTGCTCATCCCAACTCTCTTTAAAGTCAAGAGCACACGCTCTCAACATATCCTCTAAGGTCTGGATGGTCCTCTCAGCCTGACCGTCTATCTGTGGATGGAAAGCAGAACTCAAATGCACTTGGGTACCAAGACCCTTCTGAAAAGCTCTCCAAAACTGCAAAGTGAACTGAGTACCCCTATCTAAAATGATGGACAAGGGAACTCCATGCAATCTGACTAATTCTTGGATGTACAATCTAGCGTAATCCAACGCAGTATAGGAAGTATGTACAGGCAAGAAGTGCGCAGACTTAGTCAATCTATCTACAACAACCCAAATAGAATCATGATGGCGTCGGGAAGAAGGTAAACCAGTCACAAAATCCATGTTTATCTCTTCCCACTTCTAAGTGGGAATGCCGAACTCCTGCATCATACACTAGGTCTTTGGTGTTCTACCTTAACCTGTTGGCATGTCGCACACTTAGCCACAAATGCTGCTATATCCTTCTTCATGCCACCCCACTAATAAATTTCCCGCAAGTCGCGGTACATCTTGGTGGTACCAGGATGAATAGAATATCACACACCATGCGCTTCAGTCATAATTCTCTGTCTCAAATCCTCGATATCTGAAACACATAATCTATCCTGCAATCTCAACACACCATCTCCCCTTTGGGAGAAAACCTCCACCTTTTGTTCCTTGACTGATTCCTTCAGTCTGACCAAGCTAGCATCTAAGTCTTGCTTCTCCTTCACTTCCGAAACCAAGGAGGATTCGGAACTACTCTAAACCCCTATACTACCTTCAGCAGAGTCAAACAACCTAACCCCAGTCTAGCCATAAGATGCACGTCATAAGGCAACTCTTTATTACCTTCTCCAACATGCGAAACACTACCCATAGACACCCTGCTAAGGACATCTGCCACTACATTGGCCTTGCCCAGATGATATACAACAAGCTTATATCATAGTGTTTTAACAACTCTAACCATTTTCTCTGCCTAAGGTTCAACTCTCTATGGGTAAATACATATTACAAACTCTTATGATCAGTGAAAATATCAACGTGAACACCATACAAGTAGTGTATCAAGATCTTTAGAGCAAACACAACAACAGTTAACTCAAGATCATGGGTGGGGTAATTCTTCTAATGGGGTTTCAACTGTCTAGAAGAATAAGCTATCACCTTACCCTTCTGTATCAATACACAACCCAAACCAACTCTAGAAGCATCACAATATACCACAAAACCATCAACACCATCAGGCAGAGTCAAAACAGGGGCTGTAGTGAGTCGAGTCTTCAACTCTTAAAAATTCTTCTCATAAGAATTGGACCACAAGAATTTCACTTTCTTTTGGGTCAACCTTGTCATAGGGGATGGTATAGAGGAGAAACCTTCAATAAAACTGTGGTAATAGCCAGCTAGACCCAAGAAACTTCAAATGTCATTCGGAGAGATAGGTCTAGGCCAGGTTCGAACAGCTTCGGTCTTTTGGGGATCCACTCTAATACCCTCGGAAGAAATAATATGACCCAAAAAAGCAACTGATCTTAACCAGAATTCACACTTGCTAAATTTGGCAAACAATTGATGATTTCTAAGGGTTTTCAAGATAATATGGAGGTGATCTGCATGCTCATTCTCACTACAAGAGTACACCAGAATATCGTCTATGAATACGATGACAAACATATCAAGGTATGGTTTAAACACTCGATTTATGATGTCCATGAAAGTTGCCGGGGCATTAGTTAACCCGAAGGACATAACAAGAAACTCAAAATGACCATAGCAAGTTTGAAAGGCTATTTTCGGGATGTCACACTCCCAGACCACTCAAACACAGGTTCATTAGGAAATTGAAACTTGACCACTCGGGTACGACAATCTATAGAGGCATAACAAGAATAAAGCCAGTCCATACCCAGAATAACATCGAAATCCACCATGTCTAACTCAATCAGATCAGACAACATGGATCTATGAAGGACTGTAACAGGACACTTTCTATGCACTTTCTGGGCAATAATCGAATCACCCACTGGGGTATAAACTAAGATAGGCTCAAGAATATTTTCGGGATTCATTTAAAAATTCACAGCAATCAGTGGTATACAATATAAAAAATTAGAACCAGGGTCCAACAAAGCATAGACATCAAACTGAAGTATACGGAGTATACCAGTAACAACATCAGGAGAGTCCTCCTGCTCCTGGCGAGACAGCAAAGAATAGAACCTATTCTGGTGCTGACCGCCAACAGTGCTAGAAGAGGTGCCCTGAGCTGGGGCTGGACGAGTCTCCTGAACTGGAGCACTAGTAGTTTGAGTCTGAGTCTAAGGGCGATTATCACGATGCCCTTGTCTGGCATGTGGGCACTCCGTAAGTTTGTGACCCAAGTCACCACACCCAAAGCAACCATTCTTCTCACCCCAACACTCACTCGGGTGGGTTGTACCACACTTAGGACACGAAGGATATTTGGCTTACTACTAACACTGTACTGAGACCTGGATACATATGACCGATTACCTTGATCCTGCCTACCTCTAGGCATGGGAGCACTAACTAACGATAGTGATGGCGTAGACGAACGGTCCTAAAACTGAGGGTGACTCCCTCCCTGTGACCTAGTCTGACCCTGTTCGTGCTGCTCGGATCTAACTCTCTTATTACCTCTCATTCTATCTCTCTCCCTAATCTTATCTGCTTCAATTTGTTGGGCATGAATCATCAGCCTGGAAAGATTCATATCACTGTTTAGCATAGCAAACCCGCACTCCTTCACTACATAGCTAGACACTCCTATCACAAACTTAATCATACTAGCCCGATTATCAGATACTAAATCAGGGGCATATTTGGCCAATTGATTGAACTTCAAATAGTACTCTCTAACAGTCATAGCACCCTATCACAAGTTCATGAAATCTTCTACCTTTGCCTCTCTCATCTCTAAAGGGAAAAACTTATCCAGGAATAAATCTTGGAACTCCCGCCAAGTCGTAGGGGTGACACCCTCACCTCTGCCTTTCCTCCAAGCAACCACCCAATCATAAGCAAGGTCTTTCAACCGATATGCTGCCAACTCCACACTATGCTCCTCGGATATATGTATTACCTGAGTAGTCTTTTGCACCTTCTCTAAAAACAACTGTGGATCCTCATCTAACTTGGATCGATAAAATTCTAGTGGACTCATCCGAACAAAGTCACGAATCCTCGCAGCAGCTGAGTCACCTCTCTGCTGCTGTGGAGCTGGGTCAGATTGGCCTGAACATTCGTGGCAACAGCTTGGGCCAGCGCCTGAAAGGCTGCCCAAAATTCAGCATAGGACACGTTCTCATTCAATGGGTCAGCAGGTTGGGGTTGCTGACCAACTTTATTTCTTCTATATCGACGTGGAGGCATATTTCTAAAAGAGAAAAGCACAAATTAATAGCAGAGAGAGACACTTTAAGCACGATAAACTTCTGAAAGAAAGAATCACACTTTTTCCTAAAATATCTCGTAGCCTCTTGCTCATAGATGTGGTGCGCTACACACCGATGATCAAGACTCTACTTAGCATGACTTATTAGACTCCCTAGGACTTATATAACCTTAGGCTCTGATACCAAGTTTGTAACACCCCAAAAATGGGTCCCGAGGTGTCACACGGTGCTTAAGGCTACAAGTAACCTCAAGCTAACCCTTTGAGCCGTCTTCACATCATTCATAACTTATCAACCGGATTACAACATACAAACCTCAAAATATTCTCTATGATATCATAAATCAAGACAAAAATCATGTGGAAAGTAACAAAATACTATGTCTTTATAATTCCAAACATCTAGTCTAGTCTAACAAGCCTCTAAAAGTCAACAAAATCAGAGAGCCATTGGGACATACCCCAACTGACTCATACTCAGTATCAAAAGTACTTCGTTCAACGAAACAAAAATCTGGATGTCACGTCCTCGAATTATGAGGACTCACCAAATAGAGGATGTAGAAAAGCGTGCCCAAAAATTCACTGTTGAGCCTAGGACCTGAACCTATATTTTGAGAAAATATAGCCCACATCCGAAGATGTGGGTCAGTACCATAGAAATAGACCGAGCATATGGGGGTGCATGCAAATCTAAAAATCAATATCATAAGCATTTATAGAAGACATGCATGATGTAATGAAAGACTCACATCGCTCGAATAAGATCATTGTAATCATCAGAGAGTGTAATAAAACATGTGAGTCATCATATAAATTCTCAATCACTTTCCAATTCATTAGATGATCAAACCTCATAATGAAATCCCTCTTGGATAATATAAAATCATTAAAACTTTTCAAAAAAATGATAACTTTCACAACTTAACTTTCAAATCATTTCACTTTTCGTCTCAGACATAAGAATACACACACACACTGGGAGCCTTTTACAACCGACATAAACCATGTGAGCTACCTGGAGTCCAACGTCCAACCCACGTTGGGGAGAGCTGTCCTATCCTTGCCATTGGAGTAGGACCTTAACCTTTGGTTCACTAGTGATCACTATATCAAGCAGCCTTAGGCTCACATCCTACGAGGGCACGTATTTCTAGGGAAGTACCAATCACAGCTACATATGAATGATTCATATAGGGAGCCGTCATGCTACCCCTTTTTCAAAGTAAAATCAACATGTGGATTTTTTTCTCATTCGAGTTCAAAAATAAATCTTTCAAGACCAAAAGGTCAAATCATTCAAATATCAAGGTATGTATAACACATATTACTTCACCATAGATCATAATCTCAAAGAGGGTTTAAATCCCATATATCAACACTTGAGCAAAATACTTCAAGATTCATACTTTATGTAGAAACCATATATAATTTATACAAAACCTGAAATTTTAACTTTAAACATGATATTATCATCAAAGTTCATGGTATTCAACTTCAAGGCATCTAAATATCATAGTTTCTTGAACAAAATATAATATATAAGTTTCCATCCCCAATTCATAGTAAAGCCTATAAAATCATGTATATTTGTAAATGTAAACATCAATTTGGGAACAAGAACGAAAGAAGGCTCTTGTTGAGAACCCCACATACCTTTATGGTAACGGATTTGTTGAAAGATTGGACCCTCAATGTTGATTATGCAACCCTACTTGTTTTTCTCCTTTTGTGCTCTTGGATGATGAACTTAGACTGATAGTAGGGTTATGATGTGTTTAGGAGCAATTAAATTCGTAGGGTTATGTTTTGGGATGTGTAAGGAATGTTAAAAGGTTTATTTATCCTTGAAATAATGCAAAACCGAGTGTTTAAGTTTCTTAAAATCAATACATAGGCGTCGCATATGCTATCTCCTATGTTTACATAGGCACCGCATATGCTTTTCAGTGGCCCTATGCAATTGGTTAGGCGACACACTCTACTTCGTAAAGCCATAACTCCTAGCTTGGGTGTCTGATTTTAATAAAATTGGTATCATTGGAAAGCTAATTCAATTCTCTATAATTTTGTGGTAGAAATATGCAAAAATACCATACATTTATCAAGTTATGCGCATTCAAAGATGACCCTTGCGAATTCAAATGCTAAAACTTGATGGATTTTGAAACTCTTAGCTTGTACTACCTTAAGTGACTCATATAACTACACTTAACACATCATAAGCTCTCTTATAACTAGGGAACTCTTGGTGATTTAGGTGCCCAAATATGGTTTACAAAATTAGGTTTTTCGCATATATGAACAATGGTTTATTTTCCAGCTTAAGAACGTGCGGGGCATTACAACTGGTCTGTGCAGCAGATCACACATCTGTTATAACATATGAGTGATCTGTTGAAATAGTTATCAACGGGCAATATTATTTAGATTTCTTCTGACAGAAGAGTCGTCTATCGCGACAAATAAATGATCAATTAGAAACATCAAGTCTTGCGCATGTCCTATTAAAAAAATAGTATTTTATCTAACAGAAGGTTCATCTGTTGCATTAGATGATTAATCTATTGCATTAGATTTTTAATCCAGTAATTCCTCTATTGCATCAGATGGTAAATCTGTTGCATCAGATGATTAATTTGTTATATCAGATTTTTAATCAGATGATTCCTCTATTGCATCCAATGTTAAATTTATTGCATTATATGGTTAATCTGTTACATCAAATTTTTAATCCGATGGTAAATCTGTTGCATCAGATTTTTTTCCAGATGGTTTCTCTATTACATCATACGATAAATTTTTTACATCAGATGGTTAATCTATTGCATCAGATGGTAAATTTATTAAATCAGATAGTAAATCTATTGCATCAGATGGATAATTTTATTGGATTAGATGATTAATCTGTTGCATCAGAAGATTAATTTGTTGCATCAGAAAGTTAATCTATTGCACAAGAAATAGTAGCATAATTTTATTCAATAGAACAACAACAATATCACCATTTTTACCAAGAACAAAAATAAATCAACCCAGTAATGGGCACAACACCAAAAACACCAACATCATTGTTTTGTTTGTACAAATACAAACAACAAAAATCAAACTTCAAAAAATCCAACAAACTACAAAAATCATATTTCACTCTGAAAAGAGAAAAGAAGAAATAATAGAAATTAGAGTTTTATTCAGATCGCATTTCAAATTAAAGCAACAAATATTGAAATTGTTAACCAATACTAGAAGAGAAGTTGGCTCAAGTTTCTCTTTTTCTTCAAAACTAAAAAGGCAATAATTTTTTACCTGTGAATGAAGAAAAGGGATGATGAAGAACTCGAAGTTATTATGGCCAAAGAGAAAGGCTGTCACGTCAATGGATGGTTGAAAGTCGAAAAAGAACTCTAAACCCAACTATTTGTCACCGGGGTTGAAGTCACTGGAGATTGAAAGGAAAAATTTGCAGAACTGTTGGTTGGGAGAAACTGTCGAGAGAGAGAGATGAGAGACAGTTGATTTAGAGAGGAGAGAGGTGTGGGTTGATTTGAATCTTTGAAAAGATTAGAAAGTTTTAAAAATATTAATCAAGTCCACAATTAACTTAATCAAGTTTTCTAATTATGTTTGACCCTTTAAGTTGGTCAATGTCACCAATCCTTCATTCAAGACTTAAATGACATCTTTTCTTCAATTTTCTCTACTAACTACATGATGTTGGAATAAATATTATGGAAATAAAATAAAATTCAAGATAGGCAAAGAGCTAACCATAAATCAAACTACACATTCAATCAAAATAAAATGGAACTTCCATAAACCAAAGCTAACCATCCTAATATAGTAACATAAAAAAAAGAAAACATGGGTCAACAAGTTTCAAGCAACTTTTTAACCTAAATAATCCTCAACTAAAAAGATACTTTAACCAAATAACAATTTAATTTTTTATTGTTTATAACTACCTCAATAATTTTAGAGTTTTAATTTTATCTGAACTCTTAGTGATTATCATAACTTAATTTGAATTTGAATTTGAATTTGAATTTAAAAATGTTATCCCAACTCTTTATCATTATCTCTCTGTAATTAAAAAACTACAATATTATTATAAATACAAATCAATGTATTTCAAATTCATCATCAGATAAAAAACACTGTCCAATATCTATCAGAAATAATGTCAGCTAAAATCGACTCTATACGTGAAAAGATGCAACGAAATTTGAAGGTCGGCATAGTTCATTTGTGGTAGGTTTTAGAACATGAAAATCTCAACAAGATAATATCATTAGAAATGCTTTTGCAAGATGACAAGGTATACATACTTCATTGTCTATTCTTTACTTCACTACTTTAACAGTACAAATAGGATACGGTCATAGCCAACATTTAAGAATGCGACCCTTCGCTTGAATGAACCCACTGCAAACTAGTATGCAAGATTTTTGCAACAAATTAGCATCACTATTCTATACTTTCAAGTGAAAATGCAACAAAAAAATTGAAACAAAGTGAGTAAGAAAATAATGGACTGAATATAAAAGCACCAACAATGACTAAAGATATGAATTAGAAAATACTGGACTTAATCCCAACCAAATGAAATCATGGATTTTTTTATTCCTCCATGTTCTGTTCTTCGCCCAGTCTCATAGATCTCAAATGAATTAAGCCTTTGCAGTTAACTTCTATAAAGAGAAAATAATTAACGATTAAATAATACCAAACAACAATTATTCTCAATCAAGAATAAAGTTGACATTTTTATTGTAATTAGACAAACCTGATCTAATTTTCCAGTAAGTAACACATTGCCAAAAACTTAAATAGTTCCAAAACATTCAAGACTTGGGTATTCACTGTCACCTTTAGGGGGTGGATATTTACCTTGGCGTTGAAGGATATCAGCTCTATTAAGTACAATAGCTGCTACTTTAATCAACACTTTGGGTTTCATTGCATGTAAATATATTTACATGTAATATTCTGTCATGACCCGACCCGAGGCCCTGGCTGTAACGGGCATCTTGAACTATGAAGGCCCGGGTACCCCTGTCTATCTGACGATCATGAACAATGTTCGTGCAATAATAAGAAATGCAAAGAAAATCATAATACAGAATCATGATATATAGAATAATTCAATTGAATAGTTTGAAATGAAATCCATAATCCTCTAACAACATCTAACATCAGTTTGCGAAATCTCTAATACATCAAAACCAATATCTTGTCTAAAATGGTACAAGGCCCTCAGTCGGACCCAAAACAAAAATAAAATAACAATGTTCTAAAAATAGGCCTTCCAAAATAAGGGAGGCTCACCAACTATACACTTTTGTCTGACAAATCTACGACTTAGCGGGACCCCTTGATTGAGCCTCAGACCCTGAAATATAAGGGGTCAATACAAATGTACTGGTACGCAGAGCAATCCAAAATAATGCATTTATATATATAAAATAGGTGAGAGCAAGTCATGAAACATCATGCATGATATAGTTTAAAATACATGGGCAATCTCTAATAATCTTAAAACATTATTGTCAATGTAGTTCTATTCTTTGTATTACTTCTGAGTTAGGTAGTACACCCTACAATTCTACGACCCCACGGGCTATATAAAGTCCGCCCTTGACTTGGTGGCTAAGACCCCAACCCATGTTTGCTGAAAGAGTTGGAGTTTCTGACTTTGATACACCACAGGGTACTAGGACAACGTATAATCCCTCTTGGGGACACAATAACCCGTATCGGCAAAACACGATTTTAGGCAATGAGTTATCTAAACTTGAGCCTTTTTTGGGTAACCACCTAACATCTCTTAAGCCCATTTTTAACCTTTTTGGACATGCATATTTAAGAACTCAAATTCTAAAAATCTAAATAAAATGTGATTTCTATTCTATTCCGAGTCTATTATGGTGTTATCTATTTTGATATCGTCATACCAAGAATTGCAAGTCGTATGTCTAATCCGTATATTAAAATGCATTAGTTCCTTCAATGCAGTCAATTCCATTGACCACCAAAAATATTTAACAATGTAAGAAAGTTCTTATTTTCAAAACATATTTCAAACTATGCCGAGATTCTCTTTTCTCAACATTTTAACAAACATATGGTGGTCAAGTATTTTGTGACAAGCCATGCAACTCTTTAAAATCACCACTTCTCAATTATGCAAACAAGAAAACATCCCTCCATTCAAATCATAATCAAAACCAAGTCTAAAACAATAGTAAAGACGTTTGTAATATGCTTCTCAATATGAAATTAAACAATTCATAACATATGAACACAAAGGTTTTATAACAAGAGAGAGTCTATAATTACTCATGCTCTCAATTCAAGTTTTAAATGTCAAACCACATTCATATATATATATATATATATATATATATATATATATATATATATATATATATATATATGAACAATAAACGAGTTTAAGGGGTAAGGCCTTAAGACCAAAACATTATTATTAAGAAGGTTTTACAATGCATAATGGTAAATGTAACTTCCGAAATCCCTTTGTAAATTCATGATTTCTATAACTTTAAACCTTTTTCAAAGTGTTTTCAATAAGCCCATGTAATTTAGGAAAACCCCACATACCTTAGACTACAAGGTTTAAAGAGTTGAAATCGAATCTTGATTTTTTTCTTGGAAATCTTAGACTTAAGGATTGATTTTCCTTGCTTTCCTGTTCTTGGAGAAAACCCTAGTTTGATCTTATTTTTGAGAGTGAAAAGAGGATTTTGATGTTGTATAACTCATAATGATTGATTAATAACATGTAGAGATTAATTAAATCCATTAGGGAGGTTTTCTGAGGAGGAAAAGTACTAAAACACCCCTTTTAAAATGCCCCATCTGTGCAACTTCGGACTCGCCTGGTGGCTTGGTTGACGGACCATCAGGCTGGTGATGGACTATCACCATGACCGTCAGGTCATGTCCATTAACTGAGCTCACTATTTTTGGGCCGACGGGCTTTTTGACGAGCCGTAACTGACTTGAAGGTCCGTCGGGTTGGCCGTCACACCTTCAGCAGATTGACACCTCTCTATAAAATAGGTATAATGTTTTACCCCGATATAGAATTAAGGCAAAACTGGTGGAGTTAGAAAGATGACTCAACAAACTTTCATTTGATATAAAATAAGACCCCTAATTCGTTATATACAAAAAGTTGTAGTCGATGGAAGTTGACCCAAGTTTAGACGCTCACTAAAACTCAATCGATAGAAAAACTTTCAACTCATCTTTGAGTTAAGGGACCTCTATGATATTAATTCATGCCCAACTAGATTTCCACACTACATAATTGATTAACACACTAAATTTGCATAGGATTTATTGGCTTTTGTAACTATTACACATAGGAATGACGACTTATATTCTAACCTGAAATGCGGGTTGTTACATGTTCTTTAAGTGGTTTATTTTCATTCTCCTTCTAGATCAAATATAGAGAATCTGGTTGCTCAATTTTAGCAAAGCATCGGTGCACCTGTCTCCAATAATTTCTATCCTTAGGAATTCACTTTAATATTTTTTTCACTTGCTTTCCTTCATGGACATAAGAAATCCAGAAAAGGAGAAGTAAGAACCAAGATTAGCAAATTCAAGAACCATTTTGGCAGACCCGAGTTAAGAGTGCAAGATGAAACTAGCAGAAACTGGCCCCATAAATTTTAATAATTCGAGAAGATCCCTGAAAGCACGAACACAATGTATGGATGTTCGTCTTTCCAAATCTTTGGCAAGTTAAAGATGCTATCATCAGACATCTACTTAATTTGATGTTGTTAAGATCTTCTATATATTATTAAGGAAAGTCGGTTTATAAGTTTGTTTTGCTTACCTCGTTAAGATCTTCTATCTATTATTATGGAAAGTCGGTTTATAAGTTGGTTTTGCTTACCTCATAGACCCTTATTCACTTTCCCCACTTGTGATATTATACTAGGTATATTGATCTATGAATACTTATTCACACTTTATTCAGTTATACTATGCTATACAGTAGATACAATTATCATAATCTAAATGCACTATATGTAGATCTATCATACCCTAAAATACAAATAGAAACAAAATTTCTAACCTGTAAAGTTTCTTGAAACAAATGCACGCTATGTATCTCAGAGATTTGAAAATTGTACACACTTAGTTAGTTGGAAAACAGTGAGCAACTTAAAGTACTCCATTGAGATTAGCTTTATATGACATGGAATAGCAAAAGTGAAACTGTCCTTTATGAGAAACTAAAAGTTCCTACATAAATTAGAAGAAAATGACAATAAACACACTTATGATTAGAAAGTGATGAAACCAAAGGTGACATTAAACCTTCAATACAATTTACAGATCAAGGATAGTCCGGAGCACCAAAGCTCTTGCTATGTGCGGGTTTCATAGAAAGGTCGGACCACAAGGGTCTATTATACGCAGCCTTATAGACTACAAATTATATAGCATAAATACAACAAAACCCAAAGAAATGGAAAAAGAATTAGAGCTTCTGGAAAAAATGTTGTAGCCACCTCTTAATCTATAGTGACTTTTCCCTTTACTCACATCAAATACTGACCTATTAATAGCACCAAATAAAAGCTAGAACATAATGAAATGTTAAAAAAATACAATCTTGAAATGACACTAGAGTAAAAAAATACAATCTTGAAATGACACTAGAGTAATATAGTATAGCAGATTCGATCTGTACCCAATATTACCTAGAAAGATAGGCAAGGTTGGATCAGAATCATTGTAAAAAGCAAGTTCTTCAACAGTGAAAATTCTTGGAGAATTATACCACACACACACAAAAAAGAAAATATTAAAGTAATTTTGAGATTAACATACAAATTATACAACAAAGCATGATGATATATTCGAAAATGGAGTTAAAAGAGACACACTTGTGGACTAAAGTAGTGTGATTTGAGAGCGAAAATCTTGAAAATAAGCAAAGAGAGAAAAGTTACTTTAATCGGAATATTGCCGACGACGATATATAAAAATCAATAACATGCAATAATAAATCGAGATGGAAAACTAATAAGACAACCAAAATACCAACAGACAAAACAAAAACAAGGAAACAACAACAAATAATGGCACAATGCACCATTCTTAGTAAAAAATGATATAATATCTCTCATGGCTTCAACAACACAACAATAAAAAGGCACAAAAAGATACTTAAAGAATCAAAATAGAGCACCAAATCTTGATTAACTTAAGAATTTTTTCCACTCCCAGTTGCATTAAACTATGATCTTTAGCTGCATGCATCAAATAAACATTAAAGATAAAATTAAAAGAGGCTTCTAGATCTCTTTATCGATACGCAAGCTTATCAAGAAAATTAAAATACAAAACCCAAATGCTAGAAAGCTAATAAATAGACAACAAAAACTCCAAATTAACTCTAAAATCTGAATAGAAAGAAACAAATCGGATGGAGAAATTTACGCTAGTTTTTTTGCCACTATGATAAAAGCAAATGAAGATGTGGAGAAATCAAAGATCGTGTGTTTTGGCACTGTAATGGAAGAAAATTATGATTCTAGAGTACAAAAAAAGTATAAATATTTCTCCATTCACTATACTTTCCTATTCCGAGTTCGTTGCAAGAGCAACTGTTCTTAAAGATTGAACATTTATTAAATGAGGGGGAGAAGATGAGGAAATCAACAGAGAATCCATGTTCAAATTCATGTTGTACTTTCCTAATTATGATTTTAGATTATTTTTATTGTTTTTGGACTTATTTTATGGGCTTACACTTTGGGCTGCCCTTTTTGTAAATAAAGTTATTTTTTAATAAGTATAAATAATATAAATTTCAAATCTATTAAACATAATTACCTTCTCTCCCATATTCTTAATTAATTTATTCTCACTCCCGATTAATATAGACAACTCAACCGTTATATATATAAGACTCTATGTATATAAAATTCTAATTATGACATTTCAATAAGAAATTAATTGATCTTTCTTCTATTTAGCACACAGTTAAGGCAACAACATTAATGATGAATTACTACTTTCCTTAATTTGTGTAACAACTATACTATTACAAATTTTGAAAACAAAAATACATTAAAAAATCAATCAAATAATAGGAATCACAAACAATGTAACCACTGATTTATGATCTCTTTAAAAAAAACTGAATTTATTTTTATTCAAGAAGATGAATATTGCAGTTCTTTTGAGACATTCTGGTGAATGGAAATCCAAAATAAAATATGTTAAGTACAAAAGTGAAGGGATTGTTGTCGCAGAATCAGTAACGTATTGGAGGTTGATTTTGATAGTTACTGCTCAATTGGACCTTGATAGAGCTCAAAAATCAATTGATGTATTCTATGGTGTCGATGTTAATGAATCATCTATTCGTATCCAGAATGATAATGGTATTAATTTTTATGTCGAGTTGAATCATATATTCGTATTAGGTAATGAATCATCTAGTCGTATCCGAAATGATAATTGATATGTATATATTCTAAATTTTTTTAAAAATTTGTATTCGTAATATACATACGTATTAATCTACTTAAGATTTTACGACATACTTAAAATTTTTGGATATATTAATCATATTACATTTTACTTTTTCAGTTATGTACTCCGATGTTACAATAAGGATTATAAATGAACGTTGGAAGTATCTACTTACAAGAAAACTGATATTTTTATCATTCGGGGGTGAAAAACTGTCATCAACAAAATTGATATTACAATCAAGCAAAAACACTGTCATCAAGCACAGATTGATGTAGACAAGGCGGACAAGCCGGTCTCAATAGGCGTTCTTATAACCTTTTTCTGAAGAAGAAATGCACTATCAATGACTCTTCATACAATTTTTATTCACGCGTTTATCATTTAGTAATTATTTGTTTTTCTTTTTTGAACCGTTTTAGTTATTTTTTGCTACAAACCATTGAATATCATTTTTATTCAGTTTACCATTTTATTATTTTTATTTTTTTAGTTTTTTATTTCAAAGTGTAAATCGCTAATGTTCTATTATGTTATTCTTTAATTAACTGGTGTCTTTAACCACAAATCTATGTAAATTAAAGTATTTTGTTTCCCAATTTCTTTTCAAGTAGGTATGTATGTGCATGTTTTACACATACATGTAACAATATACAATTTCTATGTATTACTTCAATGTATATGTTGACAAATAGTTTGGATATTCAGTTTTATACATAACTTCAATGAATATGAAGTCCTATTCTTGTTTATATGAAAGTTTATGTATTAGTCTTCTCTGATTCAACCTATTATATATCTTAAGTTTACCTATACAATGTTGTTAAGTATAATCTCAATCCTTATTTATGTGAATACATATACATTTTCATTCTATGTATATGACTGCACATACATTATAAGTCTGTGTTCATGACTACATATACATAGTAATTCTATGTATATGACTATTTATACATAATAATTCTACGTATATGACGACATCTATATTGTAATTCTATGTATATGACAAGAAATATGTTGAAATTATGACTGCTCACGTGTATTGTTATATGAATTTGTTATTCATGAACGAATATACTTATGTATTGATAATCATACAATAATTATGATAATAAAAAATTAGGTATATAATATTTTTAACTTCAATGTATAAATATATACATAAAATATGTAGATTTTCTATCTTTGGGTCTGCTATATGTATGTTGCAATGTACCTAAGCATACTGATTTAGGTTGTTCAAGAAGTTAAATTTGCTATTGTCATTACTTTGAAACATAAATATGGTGGTGTGATTTTACATTTTTGTGATGAATTCATGCTTTCATGTCATTGAATAGTTAAAATATGAAAATGCATAAGCTAATCTAATAGGTTGAATTAGATTAATAACTTGAAAATAAAATATCCATAAGTCAATTATATATATAATTACATAAACATTTTGTATATATTGTTATCATTTCTATAAGATTAACATATGCTAAATTTTATAACACATATACGTACGTTATAGCAAAAAGTAATAGGCACAACACACAATATCATGCAGAAAAATAGTTTAACTAATAATCCAAAAATATAAGTTAATATGTTCTAATAACTTTGTACATACAAAACACCTAAATTAGTTTAATAATCTAAAATCCTAACAAATCCACAAAAAGAAAAAAATCTTTACCATAAGCATCTTTAAGACTATTCAATGATAACTATTCCTGTTTTATCAGGTATGGGTACAAATTTTGTCCTTGGTCTTGGAGGATCTTAATTATCACTAACATAACATTTCTTCACTTTTTGTAAACCGTAATTCCGAAGAAGTGACACATATCTCATATGATGATATTCTTCTTTAAAATCAACTGAAGGTACAACAATTCCTTCTCTTAGGTATTTTGCATACCCAACAACAAACACTCTACAATCTCTTACATGTAAATATTATACATACATATTTAATGTTATGTATATAAACTGATCATTACTAAAGCACAGTCACATTAATAAAAAAACACACATAACGCTGTCCACACTAACAATCATATTTAAAGAAAAAAAATCACGTTACTGATAAACACTGATATGCATATTGCGTCAAAAAAATCAATCAAAGCATACTCCAAAACAACTTAATCCCATAGATCTTTCTGTCATAAAATATTAAATATGCATAACCGTAGCATATATACATAACTTCTGATATGAATATGGGTATAACCAAATCAAACAATTCCTACAAAAACTATAAAAACACAATACACAAAGTATGTGATGTATATGAACGATACATATCATTATATTTCAAATACGTACTAGCAGTTATGTATATGTCTACCATATACATAAGTACTGATATGTATATACACTGACAACTACTAATGCACCATCAAATTCATTAAAAACCCAACATAATAAAGCAAAACAAACAACCATATTAAAAAATTAAAATAAAAAAAAACCTCGCATTGATGGAAAAAATACTATATCCCAGTACAATAAACAATCATCTCATTATATTTTAAATACATACCAGCAGTTATGTATATGTCTATCATATACATAAGTACTGATATGTACATACATCGGCAACTACTAATGCACCCTCAAAATCATGAAAAACCCAACAATCATAATCAAAAAATAAAAAATAAAAAACTCACATTGATGAAAAAAATGAAAAAATCAGTAAATTAAAAAAATAAAAAATCAAATAATACTTCTTCGATTTGATTTTGTTGAACTTCGATTAGCAGCTTCCCCGAGCTTCTTCATGTTAATGAGTTCGTTACAATATTTTAATCTGTTTTCAACAAAATTAGGGTCCTCGTAATCAAATTCTTCAAAAACGAACTTGATAACCCGATTTGTTGGTTCGCAATGGTCTAACTGGGTTAATCCTAAACTAAAAGATGGAGTATCAACCATTTACTAAGTAATAATGAGTGAATGGAGTACATGAAAGAACTTATTCTATAGAATTTTAAATTTTTGTAAAGTAGAAAAAGAAAATCTTACTCAAAGTCGAGAAAAAAAAGAGTTTGAACTTATTCTATTGAATGAACAACATGCTAGAAATTGTTCAATCAGAATCTATTATTTTTTGGTAAAGTCAACAAAAAAACTAACCTCATATCTTAAAAATTACAGAATGTTGAAAATGACATTTTTGTTAAAATTGAATGCAATTGAGTGATAGTTTGAATCAAACATGGTAATGAATTCAAAAATGGTAACCGCTACATAATGGCTCCTTGATTTTAGGCTTCTTTCAAGGAGAACAAATTGTACAAAAAATAGTGAAGTTATGTATATGTACTTTTAGAGAGAGAAATTGAAAAAGTAGAATTTTTGTAATATGTTTTGAGAGTTGGGATTTTATGTAATAAGTGATACTTAAGTTGTGGCTTTGTGTAATTTTTAGTTTTAATAAAATCTGACCCATTGAATTATTTAATTTACAACATTTATATATATATATATATATATATATATAAGATTGAAGTTTAACAAATTATTTTCTATAATTTTACTTTTTTCTTCTCAATTTATATGAAATATTTTAACTGAGTGCACATTTTAAATATATAAGAAGACTTTCAAAAACTTTAGTTGTTAAATAGTTATACATGTTTGTGTGGCCATAAATCATTTCTTTGTGTGTGAAATTGTTATTTTATAGTTATTTTTACTTAATATACAAATGTTTCATTTTTTGGTGACTTGCTAAATAGAAAAGTACGTCCTATAAATCAAAATAAAGATAGTTCAATATTATAGGTCAAAATTTAATTTTATTAAAAAAATGAAGATTAAATCTCTGGAAATAATGATGCAGGTACTATACACGTGCAGATTTTTTCAAACAAAATTATACAATTCATATTCAAATACATTTGAAAAAAAATATTGATTTTGAAAATTTTGCTTTTAGAGTACGTCTACAATAACTTAGATAATCTTCTCATTGAGTTATCCACCCATAAAATACAAAAAAATTATAATACTTATGGAAAATAAAAAAATTAAAATAATTGATATTGTATCAATATCTATAATATATTAAAATTATAAAGGGCCTTAGAAATGTTGTTTGAACTTTTTGTCCTTTATTAAAAGTTTTTACTTTAGACAAAATCGTCATTTACCTTTTCCCCCTAATATTTAGGAATTAAAATTAATTAAATATATTTATGATAAAATATTTTCAGGGAATTAAATTAATTAAATATATTTATGATAAAATGTTTTCAGAAAATTAAATATATTTATGGTAAAATCTTTTTAGGGAATTAAGTGTGGGAGACCTTAGAAATAAGCAGTCAGGGTGCTCACAAAAACAAATACTGAAAAGGCTCTTGAGGATCTACGTTCTTACCAAGTTAACATTATTATGTACTATCCTGCAATGGTTGTTTATCGATATTACCTGCATCAGACCTTGTCCATAGAGAGATCATAGAAGTGAGTGTTGGGTGTAAAATTTTAGCTGATATGAGAATGATCGAGATATTAAGTGATCATTACATATGATTCGATTAATGTCTGAATAATCAGGAATCTTATCTTCTTTTTTTAATATAAAAATTTGAACTAAATAATTTCTGCCTCGCCTGATCATTAGTTACTGAAAGGGTAGAAGTATATCTTTGTTTGTCAGAAAAAGAATACACATTCATTTGATCTCGATCCTTGTGGATCGAAAGGTAGACTAGACTGGACCTACATGACCCTCCTAATAATATCTATAAATGACTTATTTTTTATAATAGATGAACATTATCGTATGTAAATTCGAGTGCATGAAAAAGGAGCTTGATCCAACGACTAGTACAAATACAGTATATCAGGATAAGACAAGCATCCTCTTTTCTTGCTAAAGTGTGTGCGTTTATTTTCTTCTCCAGTTACAATTTCTGAGATAATTTTGTTTCTTTGTTTCTTACTACAGTTTCTTGTACTTCTATTACTTATTTTTGTCTTAAGTTGAGGGTCTATAAAAAACAGTGTCTTATGCTGAGTTTGTGGATATGGAGCAGTGAAAAATATTCACATAATATGTTTGATGAAGAAGAGATTGAATCTAGATGAACCTAATCCTATTGTGTAAATTTGTGAGTTATTAAAATAGCAAACTGAAGCACAAGAGTACTTCAAGTCATATTTAATTCCATCAAAAGTTCCATCTCTTGAAAACTTGTAATTGAAGTATGCCTCATTCATGCCTAACATTTTCTTTTTGTTCTCAAAATTAATACTTATTATATTATGTGAAACAAATACATGACTATGTGAGAGTCGTGAATCTTACGTGGATGAGTTTGAAAGTTATAAATTTAAAGACACCGAAGAAGAAGAAGAATAGATTACTTTAGTATTTTCAGAAAATAAAAGAATAAATGAAAGCAGGTTTCAATAAAAGTGTGAAAGAAGTGGTTCGAAAAATCCTCAAGACGTTGGATTATTTGCATACATATAAACCTAGTGTTATTCATTGAAAGTAATCTATTTTTTGTAGACAACTATTATTAATTAACCTAATACACATGCGGCGCACGTACACTAAACTAGTACCATATAAAATGTTCCTATATATTAAGAATGATCCAAAATAAGACCGACAATAAAATATTATAGATAATTAATTTTTTTAAAACTGACAAGTAAATAATAATGTGATTATCTTTTATTTAGTTGCGCATCAGCAGTATCTGAAGGGGGAGGGGTAATTTCATTGAGAAATAACGTCATGTTTGAATTTCCTTTTAATGTAATATGATTCAACATATTCAAACGAGATATGTAAATATGAAACAATTTAAAATAATATTTTACTATTATCCGCGCATTGCACGGGTACATATACTAGTTTTACTAATACTCTAATAGTCAAGAAGGCTCTACTAACTAAATGATGTTGGAACAAATATTATGGAAATAAAAAATTTGAGACAGGCAAAGAGCTAACCATAAATCAAACTACATGTTCAATTAAAATAAGTTGGAACTGCCATAAAACAAAGCTAACCATCCTAATAATCTCAGTTATGTCCTTGTACTTTTCTCGGTGAAAACTCACGAACCAAGTCTTGAACACCATCAACCCCAATCTTCAAACTCTTTTAATGAACAATCAAGACCTCAAATTGCAAGAGAAACGGTAAGAAAACCTGCTTTGCAATTTTGTTATCCGTCAACCCAAGTAATTTGGCAATTCAGATTCATGTTGGAAAAACACATTAAGAGACAGGAAAAGTGTTAAAATACTTGCTAAGAGTCCATTGATGGAGCTAAGAAGAGGAGAAGGTGAGAAGAAGAATCAAAAAATTATAACTGCTTCTTAAACTTATGTTACAATCTGAGATTTGTGAGATGGTGTGCCTTATATAGGCTGTGAACCACCTTCTTCTAGAACATTCTATTTGGCAACTCATTGAGTTCACTCTACTCACTAACTAACCAACTAATTGACAGCTCATTGAGCTCACTCCGCTCACTGACTAACCAACTAACTGAGAAACTAACTAACAAAGTTATAGCTAGTTGTGATCAACGAGGCAAAATGAAACCAATGTAATAGTACTAATTCAACACACCCCCTTAAGCTGCAGGGTGCAAGATATTACGCACACCAAGCTTGCTAAAAAGATAGAAGTGTTGAGCCTGACTCAACCCTTTAGTGAGAAGATCTGCAACCTGTTGATTTGTATGAATATACTTAGTCTCAAGTAAGCCTGCTTTGATTTTATCTCAGATGAAATGACAATCTATCTCTATGTGTTTGGTCCTTTCATGGAAGACAGGATTGACAGCCAATTGAATGGCTGATTTGCTATCACTCATAAGAGGAACAGGTAGTTGTATCGATATTCCTAATTCAGTAAATAAGCCAAGGAGCCATGTGACTTCAACTACAGCACAAGCTAGGCTCCTATACTCAGCCTCAACTGATTTTCTAGAAATTGTTTGTTATTTCTTGGACTTCCAGGACACTAACAAATCACCAAACTTTATCACATAGCCTGTAATAGACCTCTTGGTGTTAGGGCATGCAGCCTAGTCTGAATTACACCAATAAGTTAAAGTAGATGCAGGTTCAGCACGTAACCAAACACCTTGAACCACAGTACCTTTCAAATTCTTAACCACCCTGGTAGCTGCTTCCCAATGAGACTTATTGGGAGATTGTATAAACTGGCTGAGAGTTTGTACAACATAAGAAATGTCTGGTTTAGTGATAGTGGCATATAACAGTTTTCCAACCATCTTTTGATAACTAGTGACATCATGTAAGAATGGATCTCCAGGAAGACCATTTATTTTGTCATATTCAATTGAAGTCAACCTCAGTTTGGACTTCATGGGAATGGGAGCACGCTTGGAACCACTAAGGCCTGTGTTATTTATAAGCTTTAGGATGTATTTTCTCTGATTCAAGATAACACCAGCACCACATCTCAATACTTCAATCCCTACGAAGTACTTAAGTTGACCTAGGTCTTTCAACTTAAATTTCTAATGTAGAGTCTGTTTAACTGCATCAATTAACTGATCATTGCTTCCATTGATGAGTAAATCATCCACATATACCAACACGACTATCATTCTTTCATCTTTCTTAAGAGTGAACAATGAATAGTCATGAGCACTCTGACAGAAACAAACATCTAATAGAGCAGAGGTCAGTTTGATGTTCCATTGCCTAGAAGCCTGCTTTAAACCATAAAGAGTCATAAGTAACCTGCAAACTTTTGTCTCTCCTGGTCACTTAAAGCCTTCAGGCATAGGCATATATATTTCTTCATCTAGATATCCTTGGAGAAATGCATTATAAACATCCATTTGGGATATATTCCACCCTTTAGAAATAACTAGAGCAATAACACATCTGATAGTTACCATTTTTGCAATCGGAGAGAAAGTATCATGATAATCCAAGCCTTCCAGTTGACTATATCCCTTTGCAACCAACCTTTATTTGTATCTTTCTACTTCTCCATTTGCTTGGTTTTTAATTTTATACACCCATTTTGAGCCGACTGTATGTTTACCAGGTGGTAGATCAACCACTTCCCATGTCTGATTATCTTCAAGAGCCTGGATCTTTTGCTTCATAGTTGTAACCCATCTGTCATCCTTAGATGCTTCCTTAAAGGTCCTAGGTTTCACAGGATTGGCAAGCTTTATCACATAACACTTATACTGAGTAGCCACATGTTCATATGTTAAATAGTTTGCCATAGGATACCTGGTACTACTCTGAGGTTTATTGCCAGTAGAGAAGTCCTTCAACCAGGATGGTTGTTTAAATACCCTGCTAGTTCTTCTAAGAGGACAAGACTCTATAGCAGGTGATGGAATAACAAGAATAACCTCATTTGGTGTATCTACACCAGGTAATGTTTCACTTATAATAGGAGCCAAGCTGCTCTGTCCTCCCTCTAGTATTTCAGTCTTAGAAGCATCATCAGTAGGATTTGCATTGGTTGTATCTTTATTTGGGAATGAATCATGTAACATTTCCAAAGGAGAACCATGGAAAGTTGACAATGAGGAAGAACTACCAAGTGCAGCATCAACAAAAGGGAAAACATCTTCCCTGAAGGACACATCCCTAGACACAAAGGTCCTGCTTGTGTATATATCCCATAATATGTACCCCTTTTGCAACTTAGAATATCCTAATAAAATAGCAGGAGAAGCTCTTGCTGAGAATTTGCCACCCCTTGGTAAGATGGATGCATGACAAAGACAGCCGATAACTCTGAGATATGACAACATAGGTCTTTTCTGATACAACAACTCATAAAAAGTTTTGTTATCTAGAACTAATGATGGTAGTCTATTCATTAGATACACTGCAGCCTTAACACAATATCCTCAAAATTTAATTGGGAGTTTGGACTGAAATCTGATAGCTCTAGCCATATCAAGAATATGTCTATGCTTTGTTTCTACAATGCCATTCTGTTGTGGAGTATATGAACAACTACTTTGATGCAATATGACAAGGTGTTGAAACAATTCAGTACATTATGAATTAAAGAATGCAGTACTATTATCTGATCTCACAATCTTAACATGAGATTCAAACTGAGTTTTGATTATTAACAAGAAGTTTTTAATAGCAACAATAGTTTCAGACTTTAATTACAGCAGATAAATCCAAATGAATCTACTGTGATCATCCACAACTGTTAGGAAGTAATGCTTCTTATCAATAGTAGAAACCTTATATGGTCCCCAAAGATCCATGTGAACAATGTTAAACAACGTAGATGCTCTAGAATTGTTGATAGGAAATTGTAGTCTAACTTGCTTAGATAATGGACAAATGCGACAGTCATGAAGCATCTCACTGTTATTAGTGCATTCCATCAGGTTGAGATGCTTTAGATTTTGAGAAGAAGGATGTCCAAGTCTGGAATGCCATAGCTTGACATCAGATTGTGTCACATTTGCAGTTACTACCCTTTTTGAGTTATGCCTTGATCTTTCCAGCTGCTTAAGTCCAGCTGCATTTTTGAACATATACAATCCTCTATTCTCTTTACCAATCCCCCTCACCCTGCCACTCAAGAGATCCTGGAAAACATAGAATTCAGGATAAAATGACACAAAACAAGATAGTTCCTTTGTGAGTTTGGACACAGAAAACAAATTGAACTTGAAATCTGGCACTAATAGAACATTTTCCACTGCTTGGTTCCTAAAAATATCTGCTCTACCAATGCGAGTTACTTCTACCTTATCTCCTATAGGTAGGTGAACTTGGTCTTGCTGTGATTTTGTTAGGCTTTGAATATTTCTTAACATGCATCTATTAGAGGTTATATGGTGAGAAGCACCGGAATCTACTATCATAAGAAGCACCAGAATCTACTATCCAGTTTGGTGCAAAACTAGTACGCGACATCAAAAAAGTTGTGGTACCTTTCATGTTGACCTGCTTAGACTCTGTTGTATCTTTGTGCAGCAAGGTGAGGATCTGTTTATACTCTTCTTCAGTAAAGGGTTGTCCCTTTGCAAAGACGGTGTCATTGCCTTCATGGTTTGTGGATTTGCCAGTTGATACTACATGAGTGTGATCACTAGAAATGGTATTAGTTGCATAGTTACCTCCAATACCTCCTCCAGGATTACCATATCTATGTCCTACACCATTACCAGAATGATGTGATTATGCATGTTCCTAAAAGTACCAGTTTTCTTCCTTTGCTTCCAATCTACTAGATACCCAATCATTTTATAGCAATTCTCTTTAGTGTGACCAGTGAAGTTGCAGAATTCACATTTCTTTCCTCTATATGATTCTCTTTCTTGGTTTCTATTCACATTCATGGCAATTTGATCTGGTTTCCCAACCATAGTAGCTATACAAGCTGAGTGCTGAATCTCATCCTATATTAGCATGGTTTATGCTTGGTTTATGGTAAGAGCAGTCCCCTTTAACAAAATCTGCCTTTGATCTTGGTCATGGGATTCATTGAAGCCACTGAGGAACTGGATCAACCTCATTTCTGATAAATGATCCATATATTCCTGAGATCTCGGACAATTACAGCTAGGTGAAAGAACAACGTCATCATACTCATTCCATAAGGTTTTCAATTTGGTATAATACTGAGAAATTGAATCAGTGCCTTGTGATAATGTGGTGATTTCTCTATGTAATTGATATACTCGCATTCGATTTACCTTGTCGAATCTTTCCTGCAGGCCATTCCACACATCATATGCACTGGTTGCACACACAATTCCACTAAGAAGATCTTCACTTACAGTATTCATTAGACATGACAACACAATAGCATTGCACGTCTCCCATTGCTCGTGCAATTCTACTCTGTATGTCTTCTTTTTACATGACCCTGTAACGAATCCATACTTTCATTTTCCCAGCAAGGCAATCTTCATCGACCTACTCCATATGCCATAGTTCCCAGGTTCAGTCAATTTGATTGGAATAAGCACAGCTCCAGTAACATCTGAAGAGCCAATGAACAGGGGATCATTTTGATCAATTTTTGGTTCCATTTCTTAATGTAAGGTTCTCCGACTAGATCACTCAGAAGAGATCTCAACTCCCCTATGATCAATCAGCTGAGTAGTGCTCAATTTCAATTGCGGATACGAAGGAGAAACACCTTGTCTCGGTGCTCTGATACCATGTTAAAATACTTGCTAAGACTCCATTGATGGAGATAAGAAGAGGAGAAGAAGAATAAAAAAATTATAACTGCTTCTTAAACTTGTGTTACAATTTGAGATTTGTGAGATGGTGTGCCTTATATAGGCTGTGAACCACCTCCTTCTAGAACATTCTATTTGACAGCTCATTGAGATCACTCCACTCACTAACTAACCAACTAATTGACAGCTCATTGAGCTCACTCCACTCACTAACTAACCAATTGAGAAACTAAATAACCAACAAAGTTACAGCTAATTGTGATCAACGAGGCAAAATGAAACCAATGTAACAGTACTAATCCAACAAAAAGAGCTCCCTCCCAAAAGATTATCCATGCCCAAAACTCAATCTGAGACCTTTAGTTGAAGGAGGAGCATCGCAACACATTGCTCATGGGTATAAGAATGTTATAGTGATAATGTTACTTGAGGAGTAAACTTATACTGGTAATAACCCATTTTCCAATTGTAGATTCATCTACCCAAGTCATGCAGGTCTGATTTTGATCTCCAAGGAAATAAAATATGTAACAAACAACAGTAGTAATGAAAACAACATGCTCGAAGTTGCCTTATGGAAGCGAATATATGGTTTCTAATCAGCCTTAGAAATCTATAGCAGAAAGGCTCATCCTATACATAACATTGTACCAAAAATGTAAATTTGGAAATCTGTATTTCGTTGGTAAATTTATCTCGCACAAGTTAGCGATTGATAATGATCTTTTATAGACAATGATATTAGTCATTCCTTTGAAACATTTGAGAGATTTAGACATAATAACCAGTAACCGTGAACCCTCGTCCTACAATATCACCAGCAGAAAACCAAGCAAAACATTCTAGCCCAAAAAGAGCAACAATGCCAGCATCCTCAATTTTCAACTCCTGTCTCTGCTTCCACAAGTTCTTGGCATCATCAAGTTCCTTCCAGAATGCTTGATAACGGCCAGGAATACTGTCCCAAAAAGAAAAGATATCATTAATACAAGATGAATGAGAGGCATAAATGGAACAGGTTCTCTATCAGGTAACCGAAAGGAGCTCAAGTTTTAACCTTTCTGCTTCAACAATGTACCAATAATATAAGAGAAGCATAACATTTTTTGCAACGAATAACTATGGCCAATTGGAAGCAGAATTACTCTACGCTCCCAGCAAACCAATTAAAAAAATCTCACTGCAGATACTAATCCAAATGGTCCAGCCCATTTTTGGGTATTTCATAATATACGGTACTTCTATTTTCTTGGCAAAAGAAAATTCCAAAAGACATATTCACTCTTTCCCGTTTAAAAAACATACTTTACACAACATACAAATACTCCATTGCCACTTTCCAGAATAAAAAGCATCAAACAAATCAGCATGTCACAGAAAACAAGACAGTGAGAGCATCAAGCAAAAATAAAGTTCCAACAAGTATCATCTTCTAGAATATAATTCTATAACTCAAGAAAAATCAAGTCCAATCAACATGTCACAGAAAATAGGATAGTGAGCATCAAACATCAGCTGTAGTAGGCTCTTTTCAACTTTAACAAATGAGTATTGAAAATATGCCCCTTCTTTATTTTTAGATATATTAATCAAGTTACAACAGGTAGGATGACAACCATCAAAGACTAATACTCTATTTGATTACTCACCTTGCTAAGTCATACACTATTATGTTGCTTGGATCCTACAAAGATGCCGTTCGTTGTATGTCAGATCCTCCAATTGTTATGCATTTTCAGAGTATCCGATAGGGGAGTAATGACTTTTGAGGAGGATTTGAGCAACATAGATCAACAACAAATGCAGTTAGAGTAACTGTTATGAATAAGGAAACTTACTCAAGGGTGTCCCTGAAGTTCTTCTAATAAAAGAAGTGATTTCTCAAAGACGGATCAATAAGGTCTGGAAATGAGATAATAGAACAAGAAAAATACTACACCACAAGATGATGAGTAGTTTGCAGTCTAAACCCTAAAAAATGTTTTTTGTATTCCACACTGAACACACCCGTAGCATACACAAAAGATGCATCCAAACTTTCTACTTGTCGTTGGTGGTCACGTCTTAAAACAACAAAAGCGAATGAAATTTGTTACTATAAACAATGAATCCGATTACATTTATTTTGATCTACTCTTGTATTGATTTTGTTAGAATTTACATGACTTTAACAACATAATATATTTACATGACATAATTTGTGACAAATTAGCAGTAAAAACATTATTTTATTAACAATTATTGATAAATTTAACACTAATAATAATCAAGGACATTTTAGTAAACTTACCAGTTATGATACAGTACCGTACTTCAAACCAAATAATAAAACGGTTACTTTAAACAACAGTGAACAATATAGTCCATCCAAACATTGTATTATATTATACTACCATACCGTACATTATGAAACCATGGCAAACCGCCATCCAAACAAAGTGCAAGGTAACCTACCTATGCCCAACTTACGAATAACATGAAATGAAAAGAATCAAAAAATTGGTCCAATCTTCCTACATTCGTCCATGCTGTCTACTGATTACTAACCGAGTACTTTCAAATTAGTGACAGGTAGGTTGAAGTAAACATCCCTAACAACCTCAAAACACGAAGTATTTGTACATTAAAAGGATAGAAGTGATGAATAACAAACCTAGCTAAGCGAGTATAGAACGCTTGTTTTACCACATACTGGCATTTCTCCACAGTGGGTGGCTCTTGAATGTATTGTTTGTTTTGCTCCAAAATCTGCTTGTAGTATGAACATCCATTCTTGGTGAAGAACTTTGAAGCTTCAACAGCCTTTGCTTTCACTAACGGTAGTTCTGACGCCATAGTTCCCTAACCAACAAATAACAATGCACCGTGAAAAACTTCGGCACCAGTGTTGCCATAGGAGAAAAGTATATGAAAGTGCTAAATCTGCTATGATTTAGCACAAAGTTCAATTCAAAAGATCAAATTAAAGAGAATTATTAAAAGAATTAAAATGCATCTCAACTAAAACGTATGGAGTAAACCAAAAACATGTTAATCAAGTTCAAACCTATTTATAATTTCTGATTCATATACAAAGACTTTTTCGTAACTAATTTCATACACAAAACTCTAATTCTATACACCTAATCACAACAAATTATTGATATTGTTTACAGTTTAGTGTTGTCCTCTTTGGTGCCTGCATTGAATTTGAATGGCTGTAGAAAGGCCAAGTGCACTAGTTGCTATATAAAATGACAGTCAATGCACTAAAGCTCCCGCTAGGTGCGGGATCTAGGGAATGACCAGACCACACAACTTGGAACTCAGTGGATAATGGGCTCCGCACATTTACTATTTATCACTACTCTTTGAAGTGAGCAGCATCTTAATAGCACATACCGTCCTTTGAATAAGGTACAACATACAGAATTCAAATAGTTCATTCCTTTTTTCTCAACATTGGCAAGAAGCTTCAGCTAGCAATCTTTGGATTTAACTATTAAAGACCCGAGTCCTACAATACCGTAGCTTCATCGGCAAATGACACATTTCATCACAAGTTTTAATTTTTTTTTATTTACCCCTAATCTGAATTTTCCTTTAAAATGCACTCTTTTAACTAGGGTTGTGCAAAAATCGAACCAGCCGATAAACCAAATCGATAAAAATATTATTGGGTTATTTGTATTGGGTTAACAGTTTCTTATTGGTTTTATAAAAAATTTTATTGGGTAAACGCTTTGGTTTCGATTTTAGCTCACTGAGTTATCGGTTAAATCGATAACTTAATAAGGATACACTAAATTATTATTTTATATCTTATTTATATTATATATATAAATCTCTATATATATATTATATGCACTACTTATTTACAATTCAGTGATTCACAAAGTATTAACCTATTCAGGGCAACAAAGGCATAATATAAAACTCGGCTATTAGCGTATTGAAAAGCTTGAAGCATTTATAGCTTCCAACAATTAGGATTCAATTTTTTTTTTCGAACTAACATTCAGTTCAACTTTGAAGATTCTTGTAAACTAAAATGCATTGCGTAGGATTTTGACGGTAACTAAGATTTTATTTTTTTATGTTAGTTGTTATTATTTCTATTCTATAAGTATTTTTTTATTGGTTAAACCGAAAACTGAACCGTTAAGGATCAAAAATTGATAAACCAAAACCGATAAGAAAATATTTTATTGATTGGTTATTAGTTTTACATATTTGAATAAATTGAAGTAACCTAACCCATTTGATCAAAATTTGAACAAGCAGATAAGCACCTTCTTTCTAGTGAAAACAAATATCAAACACTTGAGAATATTTACCCGCAATTCATATTACCAAACCAAAATAAAAAAAAATGAAGTTTTGGAACAAAAATGGAATTACCACAAAAAACCCACCTCTAAAATTCAATGCTATTTGAGAGCTGCAGAGAGAGAGGGTTTTGAAGGTGAATTATTACTTTACTACTATATAGAAATATGACCATTGGGACGACCAAGGGCAGAAGCCGTAAATATGCTAACTTTGAAGGGTAAAATGATAAGCTTCTTTTTAAAATATAAACCAAAGAGGAGAGTCCAATCTAAAAGATCAGTCTAATAGGTAGCATTTCTCTATTTTTTCCCAATGGGGATAATTGATTCATAACAATCGCCTCCGCTTGAGAACCAACGACATCATTGGTCACAGCTGAGCCCAGTTGGTCACGGCTGGCACCTCTTAGGTCCAGGCCACCACTCCTGGCACACAGGCACATAGGCCACCGTTCCCAGTCGTGAATCCACGCGTGGATCGATCCTCGTTGGTCACAGCTATGCCCAGTTAGTCATGGCCTAACGCGTGAGACTCTCAATGAAAGCACCAATGTTATAAACCAAACGGGAGAGCCCAATCCAAAAACTAATCTAATAGGTATAATTTTTTTAGCATTTCTCTATTTTTTCAATGTGGGACAATTGGTTCATAACAATCGCCTCCGCTTGAGAACCAATGACCTCGTTGGTCATGGCTATGCTCAGTTGGTCACGGCTGGCACCCCTCTTGGGTCCAGGCCACCACTACTAGCACACAGGCCACCACTCCGAGAAGCGGCTCCACACGTGGTTTATTCCTCGTTGGTCAAAGCTATGCCAGTTGGTCACGGCTGGCATCCCTCGGGTCCAGGCCACCACTACTGGCACATAGGCCACTACTCCAAGTCACGGACTCCTCGTTGGTCATGGCTGGCACCCCTCGGGTCTAGGCCACCACTACTGGAAACATAAGCCACCACTCCGAGTCACGACCCCCACGCATGGGACTCTCAATGAGAGCACCAATGCTATAAACCGAACGGGAGATCCCAACCCAAAAGACTAGTCTAATAGGTATAATTCCTGTAGCATTTCTCTATTTTTTTAATGTGGGACAATTGGTTCATAACAATCGCCTCCGCTTGAGAACCAATGACCTCGTTGCTCATGGTTGAGCCAGTTGGTCACGGCTGACACCCCTCTTAGGTCTAAGCCACCACTCCTGGCGCACAAACCACCACTCCGAGTCGTGGCTTCACGCATGGATCGATCCTCGTTGGTCACAGCTACACCTAGTTGGTCACGACTGGCACCCCTCTTGGGTCCAGGACACCATTCCTAGCGCGTAGGTCACCACTTCGAGTCACGACGGAAAGCCCAACGCAAAAGACTAATCTAATCGGTGGGAGAACCATTTGATTTATAATCCCTTTACCATTTCTAATGTGGGATAATTGATTCATAAACTTTCCTTTTCCTTCTAAATATTTCTCTTTCTCGCTCTCCGCATTCCGTGCACAATCATACAATTCTACTTCCTCGAGCTCTCAAACACCAAATTCAGATCCAAATAACAACAAGAATACTAGCTTCTGAGGTATGATGCTTGATGGTTCACTATTTTCCTGTTGTTTCTCTGTCTTTAAGCGGTGATCGATAAAATGATTCAAACAACGGTACAAGAAGTTACTGGTTTTAGCTTCGGATATGGCTACATTGAGCATATTACTTGAATCGGTTTGACAAAGAGGTAAGTTTGCTAAGTGAACTATTTTAGAGGCATATTTTTAATAACACCCTTATAGATTTTATCCGTGTTGGCTAAATTCACCAGTGCTTGAAACCAACCATTGTTTATTTTGAGATACTTTTATTATGGCATTCTTCCATGGGCCAACATCTGTTGATTCTCATAAATAATAAGCTGTTCTTGCCATTATCATGTGAGATTTAGACCATTGACAAATCCTTTCATACCTTGAAATGGTAAGACATATAGTTGGATCTTGGTAATCATTTAGATGGAAATCAATCTCTGACTAATTCAAATGTACAAAATGTAGTATAGTACCTTGTTAGTGTAGCTGGTTGCAATTTGTTCTTGGAACATCTTTCGATTGATCTTTCTAGATGCATTTGGGAATCAGGACTTCTTTATGGTACTTTTCTTGGACACCATACATGAAAGAAAGTCATTTTCTTTGATGGAATGATATTTATGGAACCATCACATGATCTTCTCCAACTGTACTTTACACTCTGATAAGTAATAAAGCCACCACAAACCTGTTGTATGGTTGGCATGTATCCTTAAAGGAACACCTATGTGCGAACTTATGGCAAGTGATACTGGCAATTGCTGATCTGAGAAGCTTTAATCCAGGTATCACTTGAGCATACAAAGATGCTAAGGCATCTATTGAAAATGCTATAACTTCTTTTATATTCTGGTTGCTAAAGAATCATGCTTTCCTTTAGTACTGCATCCTTGGACATTATTTATTGAAGAATCTTTATTCCGAACTCACCTCTTCATAAATACTCATGTCAAGTAAAGTAGTGAAATCTGGTATTTGATTCTCGGTATTTAGTTCATTCTCTTAATTGCTCTATAGCAAGATTACCACTTCATGCAAGTAATCGCGAAACAAAAAACATCTCTTTCATCTCTGGTGATATTTATTAATTGTGGTAATTGCAGAAGCACATCCAACACTGCAATAATTGTTCTTTGTTGGGTTCATAGTGTGTTGAATGGAAAATGGAGAAATCAAGTGAAGGGAAGGAGACACCCAAATTGGAAAGTGTACTCTTTAAATTGGAAAGTTTACTCTTCTCCCACATTGGTGGAAGAAGAGAACTTTAAAGTGTTTATAAAGTGAAACACTTACTTCACATGGTAAGTGAGGCAAGGAAATAGAGATTCCTCGCACCGTCGTCGCTCGCTCGGCTCGGCTTCGAATTTGGATTTGGATTTGGTCAAATGATCGATCGATGAGATCTTTCTTTTTGGACAAAGTTTATTTGACGAAAAAAATCCAGACTGAAAATCAATCCGAAACAGTAATGCTCCATTAATTTATTATGCATGCAGTAACAGTGAACTGGTGCACTGTTACGAGTGAACAGTTGAACTATTATGAGTGAACAGTGCGACTGAACTGATGCAACTCTTCAATTCGAAGTGATGCACTGTTTCACGAAATGGTATAATGTTTCAAAAAAATTACTGCAATGGTTTAAGTAAACAGACATGCATTTTCAGGAAAAGACACACACCTTTGAATTGAACCAATGCCACCTTTCTGAAAAGGTATGGTATGGCTATAAAAACCTGGTTTCACCCACAGGTTTTTAAAAAAATTATTATTTTTGATTACAAGCTTCTCTTCTTGTCTTAAAATACTCTAAGTGTGATCATTCTACCGTGAGTGTGTTCGAAGAATCTGCCTGAGGTACCGCTATAGTCGGATTGAAGGTCATTTTATCCTGGGAGGAAGATTCCACAACCTCGGGTACAGTGAGGGGAATTATTTCCTTAAGGAAAGTCCGTGAATTCGGACGACTTGGCCTTAACAACTTTCTGTTTCATCTACTTTCTGAAAAAAAAAATAATAAAACAAAATACACCTCTTTGAAAGATCATTTTGATCTTGTATTGAGGGTATTTGTTCAACCTCTTTGTGTTCTTGTTCTTACTTGAACTCAAGAGTTGAAGTTGTTATTCTATTATACAGATTCTACGTACCCGTATTGTCGGAAATAACATTCTTTAGGTAGAACATGCTACCAGCTATTGCAGGTTAGTTGGTGATTCACATTTTTGGTAACTTCTCGACAAACTTCTTATTGAGCCATCTTCTTACATTTCCCCTTCCCCTTTGGCAGGAGAGAAGTCTTGAAAATGATAAATTCTCCTTCACTATATACTTGAGCTATCTATTTTATGCACCTCTATATATTGCTGGACCAATTATTAGCTTCAACGCATTTGCTTCACAGGTAATCATGATTCTGTAGTTTTATTTTTCCTTGTTTATGTTCTTATACTTGTGCTTCTTTGCTACGATGTTAACAATATATGAAAAAATATTGTTGACTACATTTTCTTCATTCTCCTCTATATTAAGGGTCATTGGTAGTGTCATCAGCGAGATATAGCAGAAGTGGGACTGATAAGAACTGTATACATATTGTGATTACAGTCATGCTCTTTTGTACTAAATCTTGAATCTGTTCTTATTGTCTGCATTATATTTGCCCAATATACCTGCTTGCCCCGGTGCAATGTAGAGTAAAACTTTAAATTAGCACTTGTTTTGATCCAGCACTATAACCTTTTTTTTTTCGAAGAGCACCGATCTCATTGTTGCTTGATGTCTTGTCATTGTAGCTTGATACTCCCCAAAAGACGCACTCATTGAAAGAAGCGGTTTGGTATGGACTTCGTTGGATTTTTAGCCTGATGCTTATGGAATCAATGACTCATTTCTTTTATTACAATGCATTTTCCATTAGGTGAGGTTATGTAATTCAGACCATTATGATTACTTTAAACTAAGCTATGATGTTATTCTGGGTGACTGATTTTTCTGTAAATTTACAGTGGCACATAGAAACACTTATCTCCCTTGGACATCTTCATCATCAGGTATGGAGTAAGTGTTGTATTTAGAATTTTTAAGCTACTTTAACTCTTCGACTGTTCTGTTTATATTCATAGAGAAAAGCATAATGAAAACACCTACTTAAATTTGTTACTCATACATATGGAGAAGTTAGTGAAAGTTTCCTCTGGTAGTGGGTAAAAATATCCCGGATGAGAGGTATTATTCTGAAAGAATAGATTTCTCTCACTCATGATATGTAGTGCTTCAAATTGTGCTCTGTTGCGTCATTGACTTTCATAGTGCCGATCATGTATTTGACTATTTTCAATATTTTGTTTGAATAACTATTATCCACTTAATGAGTCTCTGTAATTCAGACACCATCCATCGTACACATCTTTTATGTAATGCCATTAGAGTGGCAACGCATGCCACTATTTTCCATTGATTGTGTTCTCCTCTATATAAGATGATCCTTTGGATTGCTGGCTTGTAGACGATAGGATGTACAATTCATGTAATAATCTTCATGACAAAACAGGTATTGAACTTCATGTGGCTCAAGTTTTTTCTCCTTTGACGCTACTTTTGCTTCTGGTCACTGGTAATTTTGTTGAACTTGTGCTTTTTCTCCATTACTTTTATTACTTTCTGTAGCTTTTTATTGTCCTTCTGCTTCTCTTCATTTTGGAGGATGATGCTTATTTGTTTGGTTGAATAAAAATACATCTACAGTAGAAATTTTTAATTATGCAGGCATCTATTACCTTTCTAGACTTATTTTTTACTTACTATTTTACCACTTTCACTAATTACCTGATAAAGTAAAACAAGTTAAAATATAGTATGTGACTGAATTTGTGATTTGGATTTCTATAGATTTCCTTTTATGAAGTGTTTCATGGATTGCATTTTCTCCATTGTATACTGTGTATTGTCTTTTGTTTAATAGGTACAAGTACTTTTCTGTTTGTCAAGCTTCAGTAAATATTTATATCTATAGTTTTAATGAATTTTTATTAATTGATGGACCTTTTTAATGTTTTTTGTAATTTTCATGTGCATAGGTACGATTAAACCATTCTTTTTTCCTTTCTGCTCTCACACATTCGACATGCAATAATGGAACTCTTCATCAAACCTTACATTTCTATTGTTAAAGTTTCAGCTTTAATTACTCATAAAACACAATAGAAAAGTCATTAATGTGGCCTATGATTTGTGGCTACCAGGCTGCTGTAATTTTCATCTAGGTAGGATATTTTTTTCATACAACAAGTCAGTATAATTCTACAGCACATTGTACATATATATTTTCAATTTTTTGAGTTTATCTACTAAAATTGAGAATGAACAGAACAATAATGATCTTGCAAGTTTATTGTGGAGAGTATTTGATAACTGTGACATGATATAACTTTGTTAGTTTCTCTATTTTGAGAGTCTTAATAATTGACTATAATGTATTATAAATTGATAGGCTATGAGGAATGGTGCAAATTTATGTTAAACAATGCCAATAACAAACCAAAAGTTTGAGAAAAGAAAGCATCTTATATAGGTTGAGTGCATTTCAAAGGTGAGTTGCTCTTGTAGGATTAAAAGAAAATCGTCATTAATGTTACTAGGTTGACCAAGCATTCGAAGTTTGGTGATAGCTTTTGTCAAAAGGTTCCAGATTAAGCACCATATTGAGCTAACTATATCTTGAACAAAATTTTTGGTCTGATCATATTTATTCTTTTAGTAATGTCATGAATTTTATCAATATAACCACTTCATTGCCATATATATTCTTTATAACTAATGCACTTTTGCGTTATTTATGTTGGGTTCATAGTAGATGAAAGAAGTGTGAATGGAAAAATGGAGAGTAAAAGGGTGGAGGGAAGGAGACACTAAAATAGAATGTGTACTCTCAAATTGGCAAGTTTACTCTTTCTTCCACATTGGTGGAAGAAGAGAACTTGAGAGTGTTTATATTGATGAATACTTACTCCACATGGCAAGTGAGGCAAGAAATAATAGATGTCTCGCGCCGTCGTCGTCATCGCTCGACTTCGGATTTGGATTTGGAAAATGATCGATCGATGAGATCCATCTTTTTGAACAAATTTTATTTGACAGAAATAAAATAAATAAATTCAATCCAAAAAGTGTTTTGAAACTCCATTTAAATATACATGCATGCAGTAATAACAGGTGTAATATTCGAAGTGAACTGGTGCCACTGTTTCAACGAATTGTTGCACTGTTTTGCGAACTTATGCACTGCTTCTGTGTTTCTGTTTCTGAACTGGTGCAGATTTTCGAACAGATGCAACTCTTCAATGAAGTGATGCACTGTTTCGAACTGCTGCACTGTTTCAGCAAAATACTGCACTGTTTTGGGTAAACAGACATGCATTTTTAGAAACATCACACCTTTAAGATGGACCATTGTCTCTTTTTAGAAGAGGCATCTCTTGGCTATAAAAACCTGATTTCATCCACAGGTTTTGGAGAGAAAAAAAAATTCAGATTACAAACTTCTTCTTGTCTTAAAAATTTTTTTGTGTGTGATCATTCAAACCGTTGAGTGCGTTTGAAGAATCCGCCTATTTGAGGTACCACTATAGTCGGATTGAAGGCTATTTTATCCTGGGAGTAAGATTCCATAACTTCAGGTACAGTGAGGGGAATTATTCCTTAAGAAAAGTCCGTGAATTCAGGCGACTTAGCCTTAATCATTTTTGTTTCATCTTTATTTTTCTGGAAAAATAAATACATCTCTTGGAAAGGTCATTTTGATTTTGTGTTGTGGGTATTTGATACTTCATTGTGTTCTTGTTTATACTTAAACTCGAGTTGAAGTTGTTGTTCTACTGTACAGATTTCTGCGTTCCCGAATATATTGTGGGAAATAACAATTTAGTAATATTATTGAACTTATTTCTTGAGGACAAACCAACCATAGTGTAGTTATCAACTTTGGTTATTTGCTGGGAGCTTTTGAATCAGATTTCTTTTATAGAGTTTGAAGATTCATGATGTTCTTCAATTGGGGTTGGTGTATTTTCTAAAAATGGACCATTTAGACCAAGCGTACAAGTTCTTGTTAAGAATGAACACAACTGGAACAAAGGTACAAGATAAACCATTTTATTCAAGAAAATTTTCCCATTTGTATAGTCCTGAGAAGTAGAAAATGATATTTTTTTCTTGAAATATTGCAGACGCAAATATATTTGTATTTGGAAAGCCCAATTGGAGTTGGGTTCTCTTACTCTGCTAATACTTCTTCATATGAGGCAGTAAATGATGAAATAACAGGTGTGTTTTGCCACTCCCAAATATTAATTCAACATGCATTTCACGTTGATAGACTTTGTTTTCCAACTATTGGTTTAGTTACAAAAGCTTGTTCCTCTTTTATTTTCTTTTTTGACTTTTGTGATGAGCATGTGTGATTGTTGATCTTCAATAATGTTGAGGAACGTCAATATCCTACCTATGACAACGTCCATGAGGGGGGCTAGGGGGGCCTAGGTCGGAGTCATGATGGAACATGGCGCTTGTTTGGTGGTCTTAGTTAAGAAAAAAAGTTGCACACTTGCTATTAGCTATAGTTTTTTACATGATGATAAGCACTCGATCCTAATAAGTAGTAATATAATAACTTACAACTTTATGGAAAGGAAAAGCAGATCTTCTTTAATGTTAATGTGGTTTCTGGATTTTATCCTTGGTTTTTTGTCCTAATTGAACTTTGCCTTTGTGAATTTTAAATTTCTTGCTTTATATGTATTTGCATTCTAAAGTTGTTTGTCGGTTTTTTTTTTATATTTTTAAGCCAGGGACAATGTTGTATTCTTACTACGCTGGTTCCATAAATTTCCACAGTACAACAAAAGCAATTTGTTTTTAGCTGGTAAAAGTTATGCAGGTAAAATTATTTTATTCCTTTTAAGTGCCACAGGTGGTTTTGTTTTCTTATTAATTTTGTTCTTGGTTAATCACATTTTGGCTTGTTTGATTACAGGACATTATTTACCTCAACTAGCTAAGCTCATGGTGGCATATAACAAGAAGCAACACCTCTTCAATCTAAAAAGAGTTGCAGTAAGTTTTATCCTAAAGTATCAAAATAAGTTTTAGATCATAAGTATTTCTTTATGGCTTCTATATATTGTGTTTGATATTTTTGAAGACTTTTGAATCTTGTAATCTTAAATTATAGATATGAAGAACGTACCAAAATATTTTTAATCTTGTGGTCTTAAACATGTCACATGAAAAGTTAGAATTAAAGAGGTTCCAAAAAATTAAAGAGAAATTCTTTTTGAAACAGAGGGAGTACATGTTATTGAGGTATTTAGAAGAAAAGTTCTGTTTAATCCCTCTCTTTTTCGTTTTTTTGCATATACGTAATCTGGTTCTGGAATTCGCCACTGACTTTAACTCGAGAGCTGAGTACTTCTGGTCTCATGGTCTAATATCAGATCCTACATACAGAATGTTTAGTTCTGCTTGTAATTATTCTTGATATGTTAGTGAGTACTATAGGGACTCTTTATCTCCAATCTGTTCGAGAGTCATGAGCTTAGTAAGTAGAGAAACCAGTAAGTTTGTGGACAAGTATGATGTAACCCTTGATGTTTGTATTTCCTCTGTGCTCTCCCAATCCAAGATTATAAGTCCCTATGTATGTCTATGCTCCTCGTTATTTGTTAGGCTTCTCTTCATGTTCTTATCAGATTAAACTGACTATTGAAAGTACTACTAATTATCAGGAAAATACCGAGAAGTTAGACGTATGTGTGGAAGATGAAGTCGTCAATTACTTGAACTGAAAAGATGTAAGAAGGGCCCTTCATGCTGAGCTTGTTAGAGTACGCAGATGGTCTATTTGCAGCAGGTAAACATTCTTGTTGGTGAAACAGTCAATAGCTAAATAGCACAGTGACTAAAAAAATAAATAAATCAGGTCATAAATTAATTGGTAATCTGGATGAACGTTTACTAAACTCTGCTACCATAGGTTAAAAGTTATCTTTATTAGTGTATATAAATTAAATCCATAGCAGAATATGAAGTGTATCATTCCACTGGCTTCAACTTATTGCGGATACTAATAATCACCGTGTGCTTGTGTCTTGAGTTTACAATTGACCATTGCTTCTTGTCCAATGATTTGCAAGTTTGCTACTGTTCCTTAATAACAGATATTTCTGATTGCACCTTCAGAAACCTGACAAATTGTCTTAAGTTTCTTTTATTACACATAATGTAATGAAAGAAGAATCAGTACATTCCATTCAAAAATGTACTCTGCTAGGAAGTTCATGTTAATGATTTAGTTTCTAGTATTGCATCTTCATGGAGAAACAATTTCCTACTTAATGATTAATCAATAAACTATCTCTCTTTGCTTCCAGTGGCAGTGTCACCTTATCCAAAGAGGTTTGACACTTCTTTCACCAAGTTTTATGCATATATTATATATTGACTCCCCTTATTTTCGACGTGCGTCAATTTTTTTAATATATATATCGGGATACCCCTTAATAAAGTTTTTGACTCCACCACTGATTGCTTCCACAGCATTCTGGACTACCAATATCTTAACATAGAAATACTAACTATCTCCATAATAGGAATGCTTGTCAAAGAAAGAATTCCAGTCTTAATATACAGGTACATAAGCAGCCACATTTAATGTACCTTCATGCACTTAATTCCTCATGTGAACTCAGCGATTAGTTTCAACGTCTAACACCAATGCTCTTAACACTCTTTACAAATAGTGGGAATCAAGATTTTGTTGTTCCACTGATTGGAAGCCGTGCAACTGTTCATCAACTATCAAGGCAGATGCAACTGAACACAACTGTCCCCTATAGAGTTTGGTTTGCAGGACAACAGGTAATAACATGCATTAGAAGGTTAAACAATCTTTTCATCAGGTCTATTTTGCAGAAGAACAAGATAGATTATTTGAAGAGGTCTTTTCAGGAAAAATGTCATTTGATTTTTCGTTTTTGGGTTTGTTAGGTTGGTGGATGGACACATGTTTATGTATTGTGTAATTAACATGTTTTTACATGAATTACTGCATCGTTCTTCTATATCTATTCATGCAGTTGATGAGACTTTGTCCACTGGGATGCTTTTGTTTCCTAAGAGAACCTACCAACCCAGCAACATGAGGCGCAAAAGGACACATGGTTTCTTTGCTCGGTACGCATCTTTCACTTAATTACCTGCTGGGCAAATGGGCCACATTCTCATAAGAGCAGCATTATGCACCATCTGGCACCCATTTTTTTTTCTATTTTAGTATTTTGGATCTTTCAGTTGTTTAAAGAATATGCACTACATCACGTTTGTTTCTCTCTCTGTTTCTGGAGACTGCTGTAGCATTATATATATACAATACATTCTAAAGAGTCGTATTTAAGTTATCGACAACATATTTTACTTTTAAAACAATTCCAACTAGGGGTAAGTGTACATGATAAAGGAGATGGGAGTAAAATATATTCCATGTACTGCTACGCTTACTACGTAGCCCATGATGCTAAAGTGTTCACTTTGTTTTTCCGAATAAAATTGACTACGATGCACTAGGAACTAATTGTTGCAGCTGGAAGAATTGCAACTGGGAAAATTATTGGCATGCAATTACTTGTCCTTTAAATGAACCTTTGATTTCAAATTGATATCTGCAGACACTAACAACACTGATGTTGGGTCATGTCACAGGTTGTTATTTTTGGCTTTGACATTTGTTTTTCATCATATGTGGTTTGACTTTGTTAGCATATATTTGTGTTAATGGTATCAGTATTTCACAACAATCCAGCTACTTCGCCAATAGGTATATCCTTTAAATGAGCCTTTCATTTCAAATTGACGTCTGTAGATACTGACAACAATGATATTGGGTCTATATTTGCCTACTTTGAATGAAAAGGTTATTGCAAACATATTTTTTAAAGGTACACTGTTTAAGTTGGTATGATTAATCAAGATTCAGTTTTTCTGTAATACCCATGAGTCCTTTTTCTATTTTTGCTGCATGTTATGTTCAATTTTCTCTTCTAAGTTGGATTGGTTAATCAAGATTAAATTTTTCTGCAAACCTCGTGCAGTGGCGGACCCAGCTTTTTTAGGTTGTGGGTGGTCAAAAAAAAATTTACTAAACAATGCAACTAAAGGGATTCGATCCCAAGATGGGAGACATGAAAGTTATGTCTAAAGCCAGAGCACCCAACCATGCTTTTATTCTCTGGGTGCTTTTGTATATATTTTACCATTTTTTCACTATTTCTTATATAATTATACCTCTTCTACGTCGAGTTTAGTGGATGCTCGAGCACCCGAAAATTGCACGTCGGTCCGCCCATGACCCCGTGTCTCTTTTTTCAGTTCTTGTTTCATTTTCTTGTTAGTCTTGTAGTAACGCTTCATTAGTGATACATGGGTGTTGATGGTAATGATCAAAGATTCAAATTTCTTGATTCTAATGTGATGACATGCATACCAAACTAGAAAGAAGAAAAAGTTGAGTTCTTTGGACTAGATTGCTATACAAGATTCACTTTTTTTCTAGACCTCATCCCAATTAATAAGACAACTACTTTGCCAATAGGTATGTAAAATTTTATCCAACTTTTTTAAAACGGAGAGATATATACAGTGTTACAAATGCTACCTACAATGTAATTCTTTTAATTTGGCAATGGATATTCATTATAATACTATAATGACTTGGGTTATTCGAACTTTTATTCTAATAGCTATTGTGTTTGTCTTCATTGAATAAAGATTTGTTTTATCATCACATTTTGAACTTCTTAACTAATTTAATCTTTAAATCTAATTTAACAGGTGTTTCATCATAAATGCTCGAGAGATTGATCACAGCAACAACTGCATCCCCTATTGTAGAATTTATAAATATTATTTGTATCAATGTAAATAGGCAACAATCACTATCATATGCAAATATGAGGAGAATCCTGTAGTATATTATTCCCTGATCCTATAAAACATACATTTGGAATCTTTTCCATCAACTGATTCAATCAAACGAGATAGTCCCTTACTGTACATCTTCATTTTATTCTACTATATGCGTTGGGCTCGTGCAATGCATAGGCATACCTATCTAGTTTGTATATAAATGTGCTAGATTTGGGGAATACGGATCCCTCAAGTTCAACTCAAATCAACAAATCTCCCAAAGGTTTACCAACTACGCAAAACTATCCTATCACAACTCTCGTCGGATCGACTCCCTCCCATCTCATATTACTTTGTCAATTTTTATTTTTTTTAAAATAGTTCGCATATTGCAAGAATCAAGAAATAACCGATTTTTTTTCAAATTTTACCTCTCATAATTTACACATGTTAAAATTTGAGAAAATTAGGTACAATACAATTTTCAATAAGTATTGGTCAATTGGTAGTTACTATGCTGTACTAACTGATAATTTCATCTTTTGAATTTTCATTTAGGATGAATTAACATTTTGACGAACTAAATTTTTATTCATGAATTATTGTTTTCAACAAATTTTTAAGTAACAGAAATAAATTGCAATCACAAATAAAATATGAAGAAACAAAATTTTTATTGATAAACGATGTGGGTACAAATCTGTTCCTCCCTTGATTCTTCTCTCTTGATTTTCTCCATAATTTCGAGGGCCGTCAGTAACGTATTTTTCGAACATAGACATATTTGGATTTGATATGAATTTCTCCATAATTCGAGGGCCATTAGTGACGTATTTCCCGAACGTAGGCATATTTGGATTTAATATGGAATTCTTTATAATTTGAGAGTCATTAGTGGCGTATTTCTCGAACGTAGGAATATTGGATTTGTTCTCCTTAACACATTTCTCGAATGTAGGAATATTTCCTTAACATATTTCTCGAATGTAGGAATATTTGGATTTGATCTTTATAAAAGGAGGATTTGTGAATCTTCTTGATGTATTTGATTATCAAGAAGAGAGGGGTTTGATCTCTTTATGAATATCCCATGAATTTATTGAGACTTTCAAGATATTTCTTCTATAGAGTAAGCCACCTTTTTATAGGCATAATTTAGGGTTGATGTTAGAGTAGCCTCCAAGAACTTTAACAGAATTTGAAGTCCAAAAACTCTAACAGAATTTGGATTCTTCCTGTAGAGTTCTACAAGATTTCGATGTCTACAAATGTCAAGAACTCTAACAGAATTTGGATTCTTCTTGTAGAGTTCTACAAGATTTTGATGTCTACAAATGTCCTCTACTTCAAGGCTTGTCGAAGTGTAGACTTGATGACAAGTCTTGAAGTACCCATAGAGCTTCCATCTTTATGCAGAATTGCAGATCTAATTTATGAGAGAAGAATTGAAGGAAAGATTTGGTCCCATTAGGCGTGCCAGTTTGTTTCCAATAAATTTTTACAGTGACAGAAAAAAATTGCAATCACAAATAAAATATTAAGAAACAAGTATTTTTATTGATAAACGATGTGGGTACAAATCTGTTCCTCCCTTGATTCTTCTCTCTTAATTTTCTCCGTAATTTGAGGGTCGTCAAAAGCGTATTTTCCAAACATAGGCATATTTGGCTTTGATATGAATTTCTCCAAAATTCGAGGGCTGTTAGTGACGTATTTCTCGAATGTAGGCATATTTGGATTTGATATGGATTCCTTTATAATTCGAAGGCTGTTAGTGGCGTATTTCTCAAACGTAGAAATATCTGTGTTTGATCTCCATGAAAGGAGGATTTGTGAATCTTCTTGATGTATTTGATTATCAAGAAGAGAGAGTTTGATCTCTTTATAAATATCCCATGAATTTATTAGGACTTTTCAGATATTCTTCAAGGGAGTAAGCCACCCTTTTTATAGGCATAATTTAGGGTTGGTGTTAGAGTAGTTTCCAAGAACTCTAACAAAATTCGGAGTCCAAAAACTCTAGCAGAATTTAGATTCTTCTTATCTAGTTCTACAAGATTTTGATGCCTACAAATATAATACCCTGTATTTCCCTACATTAATTTAACTCTCAGTACATGAGTTATCCCATGTAAATTTTTAAAATACTCAGTATTTTTTAGTGTATAGCTTACCATTGCGTAAAAAATTCAGTCAGCTTTCCAACAATATAAAATTTGCCCAAATCTGATACCTGGGTGAAGAGTTAGAACTATTTTGGTAAGACAGTGCACCAAATGGAATGTCAGTGCGTCGCGGAGGCCAGCCAAATGACAATTTTCAAATTACAGTGATGATTCGCGATAACGGCGCATCACGCCATAGACCCAATTCACAATTGTCTGCTTCCAGTGAAGCTACGCGATTTTACCGCATCTCGATGAGTCCCAAATTCCCATTCAGTGTGGCAATGCGATTCCACCGCGTCGCGCCACTAACCAATTTCCCAGTTGTAAATTTTCAGAGACACGGCATGATAGCGCCTCATTGTGCCAAGGTCCCAAATCAAAATTTTTTAATGAAAATTAAAAGCTTCGTCCAAGGTTAAAATAGTTTTTTCACATGATTTTAATACGCCCAGATATGGGATTTAGTCCCTAAAAACGTTTTAAACTCATTCTTTATTAACTTTTCCCCAAAATCAACAAGCTCTCTCTCAATTAACAAACCCTAATCTTCAAGTAATTAAGAGCAATCCTCAAGAAAATCATCAAGAGCTTCAAGAATTAAAATATCCAGGTATGTTAGATGTTCATTCATGAATTCCTTTCACCCATGAAGTCCAAGAATCCATTTTTTAAAACTACAAGTTTATAGAATTATGAATTCCATGCTTGAAATTGATGGTATGATCGTTCATGATATTAATTGGGTTTTAAATCCATGATTATTATAAAATTCATGAAATTAGAATAATATTTATGGGGAGTTATATGAATTGCGTGCTAAACCCTTGAATTTGTAATTGAGTATTATATTCATGATGTTCATGTGTTGACCATTATAATGTCAAATAATCCATGCTCCCCAAGTGTTTGCTAAAATGCCTATGTGAAGTAAATAGTGGAATCATGACATGTTATTATGTGGTCCCAATCATGTACAAGCTTATGCCCTACAAGTGTTTGATAAAATGTCTCTATGAATGAATTATGATCAAGTGAACATTGTTTTACTTTTCAAGATCATACTATGCTTTACTTTTCATGCTATCGAGTCCTGGGGGTATTTAATACCCAAAAATCTAGCATATTACCTAGAGCTACAGTAGTTACAGAATAGTATTAGTAGTGTCATGATTAGTAGCACACTCAGTCAGTTACAGAACTCAGTGAAACTCAGTATCATTCTAGTTTAGCTCAGTATAATCAGTTCAGTGTCTATTTAGTTGGGAGTAGGATTCAGCACCGAGTGAACCCAAGGATGGGGATTCACCTGTCAGTAGAGGGTGTGATCCTTAGAAGCAGTCTTTGCATTCCAAAACAGCGTAGCCAGCATAGGTTGAGACATTAATCTGCCAGTTGAGGGTCGATGAGGTGTTTTAACCTGGCAGTTGAGGGTTCCACCATTCTCTTTAGAGTACCTGCCAGATGAGGGTAACTTTTCAGCTTGTCTTTACCTATGGCACAGTACTAATACCCTTCCAACTAGGGTTACAGGTTAGACCCCAGTTATCTTATTTGAGGCATATCGGTTAGATGATTACTTCCCACAGTCTCAGTTTCAATCTCAGTAGAGAACTCAGTTCAATTCTACAGAATCAGGACTGTCAGATACAGTTAATCATTTTCAGTAATTTAGTTATCAATAAATCTCAGATTATCAGTTACTCATCATCATAACTCAAATCTCAACTTCAGTAAAAGCTCAGATTTAGTATACATACACGTGTATGAACAATATTCCATACTCAGTATTCACAGTAGTTCAGTTATCCATGTACTCTCATGTTCAGTTACTCTATATCGTTCAATCAATTATTGTTTATGCATATGAACCCTTGCAATCGACCTTACCTCATCTAGCATACCAGTACATTCCATGTACTGACACATACTCTTTTTTTGCGCTATGATGTCTCATATCATAGGTTCGAATGCTCGGTTCCTGACCGCTAATAAACAGATTCAGTTATCAACAACAGTTTTAGTAGTGAATCCTCTTCTACTGAGGATATACTTTTATTTTAAGTATTTTGTTTATCAGTAGCTCAGTAGTCGGAGTTAGTTAGGGGCTTGTCCCATCAACTCCACATTTAGACAGTTTAGTTAGAGGTTTTTTCAGACTAGACTAGTTTAGACAGTGTTTCAAATTTTAGATATTTTATCAGATATCATTACAGTTGTTATTCTTTATCAGGATTCAGATTGTGAACCTTCCCTTAGGATCGTAAGCACCGTGTAGTATCCGAGGTACAGACTCAAGGCATTACGAACTTGGTATCAGAGCCTAAGGTTCAACAGAGTCCTAGGGAGTCTGAAAACTGCATCTAGTAGAGTCTTGTTCATGTGTGTGTAGCGCGCCACACTTATAGACAAGAGGCTATGGGACATTTTTAGGAAAAGTTTCCCTTCTTTAAGTATTTATGTCATGCGAGTGAGCATGAGTTCAAGTTAAACTCACAGTCTAATCTTTTCTCCCTTCGATTTATAGAAAATACTTTCCAGAATAGCTAATGGAAGAAGGAATGAAAACCAGTCAGCATCTCAGCCCATTCAGGCAGATCCCTTGGACGAGCATGTCTTCCATCCAGAATTAGATCTGCGTTCACCACCCTAACTAATTCTGTAGCAGCTCAAAATGAATGGCCAGCTATTTTTCAGGCCAACTTAGTGTCCAATACTGCTGCAGTCAGGATTTGGGACTTCACCCTAATGAATCCTCCCCTATTCTCAGGATCCAAGTCAGAAGAGGATCCACATGAGTTCCCCGATCAGGTTTAAAAAGTTATAATTATTATGGGAGTGACTTCTAGTGAGAGTGTTGAGTTAGTTGCGTATCTATAAGGTCCCACAAATTTCCCTCGAAGTTTGAGTCATAGGGTATGTCGAGTGAGGCGTGATTTTGGCCCTAAAAGATTATAAAGTTGCTTCCTAAGTGTGTAACATGTTAACCATACAGAATTTCCCTAATTTCTACCTTTTATCATGTGGAAAATATGATAAGCTTTTCATCAATATAAGATTTTCCTAAATTGGACACTCGGGTAAGAAGTTAAGGCTAATTTAAGCCTTCGTCGTAAAAACTACGTCGTTTGAGATCCTAGCGCGTCGCGAAGAGGGTGCATTTAGCAATTGCCAATTTCCAGTGGAACTCCGCAATAGTGGCACATCACGGAGGATTCCTAGGTCCCAACCAGTGGGAAAATGCATGGCTCCGCATCGCGAAGGCTGTCAATTTCCCAATTGTCATTTTCCAGAGAGCCAACACGATTAGTGGCGTGTCACGGAGGCCTTCAAAATCGGGATCCATTTTAATTTTTCTAATTTTGTACAGATGTTTAAAAGGGTATTTTAGACCTTCTTCCAATCCTATAAAATCATGGAAACACTAGATTAAACCTATTTGCAAGCATTCTATGAGGGTTTTATCAAGTATCCTCTCAACAAGAACCCTAAATACTCAAAACCTCTTCTATAAATCTCAAGAATCCACCATGGATTTTCTAAATTGAGTCAAGATTCTAGGTTTCCAAGTGAAGGGTCTCAAGAACTCTCATTCTAGAGCAAGAGTAGAGTTCCAAAAGTGAGAGTTCTTCTAAAGCTTCAAATTCAAGGTATGTGGGGTTTTGAACTTGGGTAACCCTTTCACCCTTGTTCCCAAAATGTTTATTTATATCATGTTTTTGCTGAAATTATAGGATTTTTATATGAGTTTGAATTGGGGTTTTCACCCATATTTATTGAATGCATTATGTTGATATTTCTCATGAATTAAGAGTTAAATGGCATGATTTCTATATGTTTTCTTGAGTATTTACAGCTGGGTATAAACCTCATGATTTTACCCCTTGATAAGCTAATATTTGGATTGTTGAGATATTGAAGCATATGGCTATATTGAGATTTTGAGGTAACTTGCTGAAATTCCCAGATTTTCACATGATTTATTAATCTATATGCTATATATTATGCTATTGATAAGATTTAACTTGATATTGAATAATGGGTTAGTAAGCCCTATTTGAGACTTGTGAAATTATGAACTCTTGTGCTATGAGCACCCATGTTTTGAGTATTTTGAGATGAGAAATGAATTGACCTAATGGTCCTTGAGCTTTGAAATCCACTTTACTATATGAGATTATCGATTTGATTATTGGGTTCGTGGTGAACCATGTGATTATTCTAAAAGTGGATTTTTATGAGATGAGCGCAAATAATCTAAAGAGAGTAGTATTTAGCATCTAGTGGGTAAGTTACTATGGTTTCTTACCCTAAAACTACGTGCCATCATAGGTTGGTCTTGAGACCAAGTTTATGATGATTATGATTGGGCCCGAGGCCAAGTTTTGCTTAGTGATCACTAGACCTAGGTTATACTCCTTGGCAAGAGTATGGTGCTCCTCCCCGACATGGGGTATCTTCCTTAGGAGGATAAAACATTGGACTCCATGTATCTCGCATGGTTTATGTCAGTTATGAGAACCTCCCTTGCCTTTCGAACTTCGAAATTAAATGCTTATTTTTTTTCCCTATAAGCTATTTTCCTAAATGGTTGAATTGCAAAGATATTCCCTAATCAAGGTATTGATTTGAGATGAAATGTTTTCTAAAGTGAATGAAATGCCTTCAAGTATGTTTTCAAGTTTTATGATTTCGAATTCCAAGTGTATGAGTTTCTAAATGATTGTGAAGTGTTGAGCATTGAAGAACTTTTACTCTCTTGAGATATATGCATGACTTGAAAGTGTGGTTTGATATCCCTTAGCCTTTGGGCATTGAGAGTAATAGAAGGCTTCCGATTTTAAAGTTAAATAATGATGACTCACGAGATTGTGTTACATGATTCATTCTACATGACTTATGAGTTTCATATTTTATACTTGTTCAAGCTATGATTCATCTCACTATGCATACATAATTTGATTGTAGAAAATATCGATACTACTTTATACATATGCATGCACCCCCGCATATTCAGTACATTCCAAATTACTGATCCACATATATGTCTATGTGCTACATTGTCTTATAATGTAGATTCAGGTGCTCAGTCCCAGCCTCACCCGTAATTTTTCGAGCACCTTGCCTACGTTTTCTATAGTGGTGAGTCCTCCTGGTTCGAGGACCAATCTTCAGATGCTTACTATGCTTGAGAGACTTTGTTTTATTTTTAGTCCATTTCGAGTCAGTTGGGGCCTGTGCCAATGGCTCTCTAGATTTTAATTCATAGAGTCTTTGTCAGACTAGTATCAGACTTGTGATATGTCGAGAGGGATCGGTATTGTGGTTTTGTTGAGATTTTCCTATATTATGGTCATATGGACCGAGCATCTTTTACAAACTTTCTTTTTTGTGATATGGCTATGCAAGTGTTTAAGTCTATCCTTTTCTTGAATTGGGTGTTTTTGGGTAGAAACCGGCTCTAAGGATTAGCTTGGGGCTACTTATAACCTTAAGCACCGTGTGACGTCCCGGGAGGCGATTTTGGGTCATTCCAAACTTGGTATCAGAGCCTAAGGTTTCTAAGGAGTCTAACACGCGTTGAGTAGATTATTGATCATCGGTGTGTAGCGTGCCACATCTATGAGCAAGAGGCTACGAGATGTTTTAGGAAAAAGTTATTTCTTCTTTCAAATTCTATTGTGCCTACAGTTGTCCCTTTTATCTAATAATTCGGGCTCTTCCATTTTCAAAAAATGCCTTCTCGAAGAGCGAATGTCCGTGGAAACAATGCTGAGCAACCCCCACCTATTAATCCCTTGAATGAGACGGTGTCCCATGCTGAGTTTAGAGTGGTATTTCAGGCATTAGCCCAAGCGGTCACCATAAATGTTAGGGCCAATAACCAGGCCCCAGGTACTAATCAGTAGGGTGGTGATGTAGCTGCGGCTAGGATTCATGACTTTATGCGGATGAATTCGCCTGAGTTCTATGGGTCCAAGACAAACGAGGACCCCCTATTGTACTTGGAGGAGGTGAGGAAGATCATTAATGTGATGCAGGTTTCAGAAGAAGAGAGTGTTGTGTTGCCATCCTACAGATTGAAATACATTGCTTATGATTAGATTGTATTATGGAAGAAAGGTAGAGGTGATAATGCCACTCCTATGACTTGGCAAGTTTTCCAAGATGCCTTCTTGGATCAGCTCTTTCTACTTGAGATGAGGGAGGCAAAGATTGAGGAGTTCATGAACTTGAGATAGGGCTCCATGACTGTTAAGAAATACTATTTGAAGTTCAATCAGTTGGCCAAGTACGCTCCAGATTTGATTTCTGACACCTGGGCTAGTATAAGTAAGTTTGTGACCGGTGTTTTTAGGATAGTAATGAAGGAGTGTAGGGCCGCGATATTGCATAAGGATATGGATCTGGCTAGGTTGATGATGCATGCCCAACAGATAGAGGTGGATAATCTTAGAGAAAGAGATAGAATAAGGGGTAGCAAGAAGGCGAGATCTGATCAACATGAGTTTACCGGACTAGGTTCCATGGAGGGAACCGCCCCCAGTTTCAGAGATGTTTATCTATTCTAATTCCTTCTTCAGCTAGTGCTCTTGCGCCTAGACGTAGGCTGGAGCAAGGAAGTAGGTCTTTCATGTTTGGACCGCAGAACAGTGTTGGTAATAGGCCCCGTTATCCTTCTTGTGCTAAATATGGTAGGAATCACCGTGGGGAGTATTTTGGAGATATAAAGGGTTATTTTGGTTATCACAAGCAGGGCCACAGACTTAGAGATTTCCCCCATGCTAGACAGGGAAATAGAGATACCCGACCTCAGGCACAAGCTTCTAGTACAGCAGATCCAGTACCTCGTCTCGCCCCTGCTCAAAGCATTTTTTCTAGCACTGCTAGTGGTCAATGCCAAAACAGGTTCTATGCTTTGCCATCCTATCGGGAGTAGAAGGACTCTCCTAATGTTGTTACTGGTATGCTCCGTGTCTTTTGTCTTGATGTGTATGTATTGTTGGATCCCGGGTTAAGTCTCTCTTATGTGACCCCACTTATAGCTATGAATATCAGAATGAGTCCTGAAAAGATTTTTGATCCTTTCCTAGTTTCTACACCATTCAGAGAGTCTGTTGTTGCTAAACAAGTGTATAGAAATTACCCTATTACTGTTCTTCATAGAGTCATACTTGTTGATTTGATAGAGTTAGTCATGATAGATTTTGACCTCATTCAGGGTATGGATTGGCTTCATTCTTGCTATGCATCTATAGATTTTCATAATCGTGTGGTCAAGTTTCAATTTCTTGATGAACCAGTGTTTGAGTGGTCCGAGAGTTTGGAATCTCCCAAGAGTCATTTTATCTACTATATCAAAGATAGAAAGCTTATATCCAAAGGTTGCATCTACCACCTAGTTAGGGTCAAGGACACTAAGTTCGAGACTCTAACCATCCAGTTGGTTGATATTGTAACAGAGTTTCCCGATGTCTTCCCAGAAGATCTCCTAGAGGTACCTCCCGATAGAGAGATAGATTTCGGGATTGACCTTCTTCCTGACACTCGGCCTATTTCTATTTCTCCATATCATATGGCACCTGTAGAACTCAAGGAGTTGAAGGAGAAACTCAAATATCTCTTAGATAAAGGTTTTATTAGGCCCAGTATTTCTCCTTGGGGCGCACCTATCTTGTTCGTGCAAAAGAAAGAGGTATCTTTGCTTATGTACACTGACTACCGTCAACTCAACAAAGTCACATTTAAAAATAAGTATCCTCTTCTGAGAATTGATGACCTATTTGATCAGTTCCAAGGTGCAAGTTATTTCTCTAAGATAGACCTTAGATCCGGCTATCATCAGCTTAAGGTGACAGAATGTGATAGTCTAAAGACAACCTTTCGAACCCATTATGGTCATTTTGAGTTTCTAGTTACGTCTTTTGGGATAACCAATGCCACAGAAGCTTTCATGGACCTCATGAATCGAGTGTTCAAGCAATACCTTGATACGTTTGTCATTGTCTTCATAGACGACATCCTTGTGTACTCCCGTGATAAGAATGATCATGCAACTCACTTTAGAATTGCCTTGCAAAATCTTAGGGATCATCAGTTATTCGCCAAGTTCAGTAAGTGTGAATTTTGGCTAAGGTCTATAGCCTTTCTAGGTCACGTTGTTTCAGCCGAAGGTATTAGAGTTGATCCTCAAAAGACAAAAGCTGAGAGAAACTAGCCTAGACCTATCTCTCCATCAGACATTAGAAGTTTCTTGGGTCTAGCGGGCTATTATCGTCATTTTGTTGAGGGTTTCTCTTCCATTACGTGTTCTGTGACCTGGTTGACCCAAAAGAAGGTTAAATTCCAGTAGTTCAATTCTTGTGAGAAGAGTTTTCAGGAGTTGAAGACTCGACTCACTTTAGCTCCTACGTTGACTTTGTCTGATGGTACTGATGGTTTTGTGGTGTATTGTGATGCCTCTAGTATTTGTTTGGGTTATGTGTTGATGAAAAGGGGTAAGGTTATAGCCTATGCCTATATATAGTTGAAGCCGCATGAAAAGAACTACCCAACCCATGATCTTGAGTTAGCTGTTGTGGTTTTTGCTTTGAAAATTTAGAGACACTATCTTTATGGTGTCCATGTTGATGTGTTTACTGATCATAAAAGCTTGTAGTACGTGTTTACTTAGAAGGAGTTGAATCTTAGGCAGAAGAGGTGGTTAGAGCTGTTGAAAGATTATGATATGAGTGTGTTGTATCACCCGGGCAAGGCCAATATGGTGGCGGATGCCCTTAGCAGATTGTCCATGGGTAGTGTTACACATATTAAGGAAGGTAAGAGAGATTTAGCTCATGATGTTCATTGTATATCTAGGTTGGGTGTTAGATTGCTTGATTCGATGGAGGGGAGTACATTGGTGCAGAGTAGTTCTGAATTTTCTTTAGTTTCGGAAGTAAAGGAGAAGCAGGAGAGGGATTTTAGTTTGGTCAAACTGAAGGAGTCAGTTAAGGACCAAAAGGTTGAGGTTTTCTCCTAAGGGGAAGATAGTGTGTTGAGGGTGCATGGTAGGTTGTGTGTTCCGTGTGTTGATGATTTGAGGTGCAGGATTATGGGTGAAGCGTATGACGCGCGTTATTCAATTCATCCCGATACCACCAAGATATATCATGACTTGCAAGAAATCTACTGGTGGAACAGCATGAAGAAAGACAATGCCAAGTTTGTAGCAAAGTGCGCAATGTGTCACCAGGTTAAGGTAGAGCACCAAAGACCGGGTGGTGTGATGCAAGAGTTTAATATACCCACTTGGAAGTGAGAGATAGTGAATATGGACTTTGTGACAAGGTTACCTCTTTCGCGTCGTCATCATGATTCTATTTGGGTTGTTGCGGATAGGCTGACTAAGTCCGCTCATTTTTTGCCCGTGCATACATCTTATACGATTGAGGATTATGCTAGATTGTATGTCCAGGAGTTGGTTGGCTGCATGGAGTTCCCTTGTCCATTATTTCGGATAGGGGTACTCAATTTACTTCTCAATTTTTGAGGGCATTTTAGCAGGGTCTTGGCACCCAAGTTCTTTTGAGTTCAACTTTTCACCCGCAGACAGATAGTCAAGCTGAGAGGACCATTCAAACCCTAGAGGATATATTGAGGGTGTGCGCTCTTGATTTCAAAGGAAGTTGGGATGAGCATTTTTCGCATATAAAAATAGTTTTCATGCTAGCATTGAGATGGCACCATTTTAGGCTTTGTATAGTAGGAGGTGTAGATCACCCATAGGTTGGTTTAAAATGGGTAAAACTGCCGCATCTGGGATCGATGCAGTGTTCAAAGCTATGGAAAAAGTTAAGTTGATTAGAGAAAAGTTGAAGACCTTTCAGAGTTGTCAAAAGTCTTACGCTGATGTGAGGAGGAGAGATCTTGAGTTTAAGGTAGGTGATTTGGTGCACTTGAAGATTTCACTCGTAAAAGGGGTAAAAAGGTTTGGTAGGAAAGGGAAGCTTAGTCCCCGTTATGTTGGCCCGTATCATGTTCTGAGTTGTGTTGGTAGAGTGGCCTACGAGGTTGAGTTTCCCCCGAATTTGTCCGCCATTCATCCTATCTTTCATATCTCCATGCTTAAAAAGCATATCATTGATTCAGTTATGGCTGATCCTTTAGAGAGTGTTGATATTCAAGATAGCCTTTTCTTTGATGAGTTTCTGTGGAGATCCTAATTTTCAGATCCGTAGACTAAGGAACAAAGAAGTTTCCTTAGTCAAATTTTTGTGGTAGAACCAGTCCATTGAGGGTACTACTTGGGAGGCGGAAGCTGACATGTGAGCCAAATACCCACACCTCTTTTTCGCAAGTTCAGATCAATTCGAAGGTACCATTTTTCCTTGATTCAGATTTTCTAATCTAAAGTTTAGCTATGCATCTATCTTTGTATGGGTTCTTGCGATATTCGGAGTGGTCATGAGTTTAGGAAGATCTTGAATTGTTTAGTAATTGTTTCGGCTGTGTGTACTCAGTTTTTCCTGTATTCCGAGCCTAACTAATGACATTCAAGGACGAATATTCCCAAGGGAGAGATATTGTAAGGTCCCGCAAAGTTCCCTCGTAGTTTGAGTTGTAGGGCATGTCGAGTGAGGCGTGATTCCGGCCCTAAAATATTGTGAAGTTGCTTTCTAAGTGAGTAATATGTCAACCATATAGAATTTCCCTATTTTCCACCTTTTATCATGTGGAAAATTTGATAAGCTTTCCATCGATATAAGATTTGCCCAAATCGGACACTCAGGTAAGAAATTATGGCCAATTTAAGCCTTCGTCGTAAAAACTGCGTCATTTGAGAGACTAGTGCATCGCGGAGAGGGTGCATTTAGTAATTGCCAATTTCTAGTGGGACTCCGCGATAGTGGTGCGTCGCGGAGGAGTCCCAAGTCCCAACCAGTGGGAAAACGCATGGCTCCGCATCGCGGAGGCTGTCAATTTTCCAATTGTCATTTTTCAGAGAGTCAACGCGATTAGTGGTGCGTCGCGGAGGCCTTCAAAATCAGATTCCATTTTATTTTTTCCAGTTTTGCACAGATGTTTAAAAGAGCATTTTGGACCTTTTTCCAAGCCTATAAAATTGTGGAAATACTAGATTAAACCCATTTGCAAGCATTCTATAAGGGTTTTATCAAGTATCCTCTCAACAAGAACCCTAAATACTCAAAACCTCTTCAATAAATCTCTAGAATCCACCATGGATTTTCTAAATTGAGTCAATATTCTAGGTTCCCAAGTGAAGGGTCTCAAGAACCCTCATTCTAGAGCAAGAGTAGAGTTCCAAAAGTGAGAGTTCTTCTGAAGCTTCAAATTCAAGGTATGTGGGGTTTTGAACTTGGGTAACAATTTCACCCTTGTGCCCAAAATGTTTATTTACATTATGATTTTGCTGAAATTATGGAGTTTTTACATGACTTTGAATTGGGGTTTTCACCCATATTTAGTAAATGCATTATGTTGATATTTCTCATGAATTGAAATTTAAATGACATGATTTCTACATGTTTTCTTGAGTATTTACAACTGGGTATAAACCTCATGCTTTTACTCCTTGACAAGCTAATATTTGCATTGTTGAGATATTGAAGCATATGGCTATATTGAGATTTTGAGGTAACTTGCTGAAATTCCCAGATTTTCACATGATTTATGAATCTATATGCTTTTGATAAGCTTTAACTTGAGATTGAATAATGGGTTAGTAAGCCTTATTTGAGACTTGTGAAATTATGAACTCTTGTGCTATGAGCACCTATGTTTTGAGTATTTTGAGATGATTAAGAAATGAATTGACCTAATGGTCCTTGAGCTTTGAAATCTACTTTACTATATGAGATTATCGATTTGATTATTGGGTTCATGGTGAACCATGGATTATTCTAAAAGTGGATTTTTATGAGATGAGCGCAGATAACCTAAAGGGAGTTGTATTTAGCACCTAGTGGGTAAGTTACTACAGTTTCTTACCCCAAAACTACGTGCCACTGTAGGTTGGGCCTGAGGCCGAATTTATGATGATTATGATTGGGCCCGAGGCCGAGTTTTATTTAGTGATCACTTGACCTAGGTTATACTCCTTGGCCAGAGTATGACGCTCCTCCCTGACGTGGGGTCTCTTCCTTAGGAGGACAAAACGTTGGACTCCATGTAGCTCGCATGGTTTATGTCAGTTATGAGAACCTTCCTTGCCTTTCAAACTTCGAAATTAAATGCTTATTTTCCTTCCCTATAAGCTATTTTCCTAAATGGTTGAATTGCAAAGATATTCCCTAATCAAGGTATTGATTTGAGATGAGATATTTTCTAAAGTGAATAAAATTCCTTCAAGTATGTTTTCAAGTTTTATGATTTCGAATTCCAAGTATATGAGTTTCTAAATGATTGTGAAGTATTGAGCATTGAAGAACTTTTACTATCTTGAGATATATGCATGACTTAAAAGTGTGGTTTGAAATCCCTTAGCCTTTGGGCATTGAGAGTAAGAGAAGGTTTTCGATTTTGAAGTTAAGTAATAATGACTCACAAGATTGCGTTACATGCTTCATTCTACATGACTTATGAGTTTCATATTTTATACTTGTTCAAGCTATGTGAGTCATCTCACTATGCATACATGATTTGATTGAAGAAAATATTGTTACTACTTTATACATATGCATGCACCCCCGCATACTCAGTACATTACAAAGTACTGATCCACATATATGTCTATGTGCTACATTGTCGTATAATGTAGGTTCAAGTGCTTGGTCCCAGCCTCACCCGTGATTCTTCGAGAACCTTGCCTACGTTTTCTACAGTGGTGAGTCCTCCTGGTTCGAGGACCGATCATTAGATGTTTACTGTGCTGAAGAGACTATGTTTTATTTCCAGTCCATTTTGAGTCAGTTGGGGCCTATCCCAATGGCTCTCTAGATTTTGATTCATAGAGGCTTTGTCAGACCAGTATCAGACTTATGATATGTCGAGGGGGATCAGCATTGTGGTTTTATTGAGATTTCCCTATATTGTGGTCTTATGGACCAAGCGTCTTTTACATACTTCCTTTCTGGTGATAAGGCTATGCAAGTGTTTAAGTCTATCCTTATCTTAAATTGGGTATTTTTGGGTAGAAACCGGCTCTAAGGGTCAGCTTAGGGTTACTTGTATCCTTAAGAACCATGTGACATCCCGGGAGGTGATTTTAGGTCATTATATTATCAGCTACAAGTATATCTCATACGTGGTTTAAGTAGTGGAATGTAGACAGGGGCACAGATGTAGAGCCCATAGAGTGAGAAGAGTTTGCTACTGCTCTTATAGATAGATTCTTTACCTTAGAGCTGAGAGAAGCCAAGGTGTTAGAGTTCATCAATCTCAGGCAAGGTAACATGAGCGTTAAAGAGTATTCCCTCAAGTTTACTCAGTTAGCCAGGTATGCTCCCCATGTAGTAGACAGTAGGTCCAGAATGAGCAAGTTTCATGTCAGGGGTGTCAGAAAGTGTGGTTAAGGAGTGCAGAACAATAATGTTAATTAAGAAGATGGACATATACAGGATCATGGTCCATGCTTAGAAGATAGAAGAGGCTAAGAATAAGGAGAGAGAGAAAGAACAACAGATCTAGGATAGGTAGCTTTAATTTCACTCAGCCTAAGTCAGAAGGCGGTAACTGTTCCCAATTTTGTCCAAAATCTTTAGTTACATCTCTATCTTCATCCAGTTCTCCAGTACCTAAGTTCAAAATTGTAACAAAGATAAGGCACCAGGCTCTAAATCTCAGGGTAGTGTCAGCAGTGCTTTGAGAAATCCTCTTTGTCAGAAATGTCGAAGAAACCATCAAGGTTTCTGCAGAGTTGGCAGTGATGTAGTTTCGGGTGTGGTAAGCTAGGACACAGAGTTAGAGATTGTCCTCAGTAAGGTTCTCAAGGTCAATATAACCATTCTTCAGATCAGTTCGATTGCCTGAATCAGCAGGGTGCCACCTCCAGTGTCACCAGTGGGCAACGCCTAAACAGACTTTATGCACTCTAATCTAGACAAGGTCAGGAAAGTTCTCCTGATGTAGTAACTGGTACATTAAAAATCTTCCATTTACATGTTTATGCTTTGCTAGATCCAGGAGTGTCCTTGTTTTTCGTAACTCCTTATATAGCCATTAACTTCGAAGTCAGTCCCAAAATTCTATAAGAGCCTTTCTCAGTTTCTACCACAGTGGGTAAATCTATCATAGCCTGATGGGTATACAAGAACTGTCCGATTATGATATCTCAGAAAGTCACTTTAGCAGACCTTGTAGAGCTTGAGATAGCGGATTTTGACGTCATTCTCGGCATAGATTAGCTCTATTTATGCTATGCCTCAGTTGAGTGTAGAAAAAAAATTATTTATTTTCAGTTTCGAAATAAACCAGTCCTTGAATGGAGGGTTAGTACCATAGCGCTTAAGGGTCAATTGATTTCATACCTTAGAGTGAGAAAAATGATATCCAAGAGATGTATCTATCATTTTGTACAAGTCAAAGACTCTAGTTCAGAGACTTCTAGTCTTGAGTTAGTTCCAGTAGTAAATGAATTCTTAGATGTGTTTCCCGAAGATCTTCTCGGAGTTTCTCTCGTAAGGGAAATTGACTTTGAAATAGACCTTCTTTTAGACACTCAGTCTATATCTATTCCACCATACAGAATGGCACCAGCGGATGTCAAGGAATTGAAAGAACAGTTAAAGGACCTTTTAGATAAGGGGTTCATCAAACCCACCATTTCCCCGTGGGGCGCACCAGTCTTATTCATGCGTAAGAAAGATGGTTCTCTCAGAATATGTATATATTACCGTCAATTGAACAAAGTCACAATAAAAAAGAAGTACCCACTTCCTAGACTCGATGACTTGTTTGACCAACTTCAGGGTGCCAATTACTTTTCTAAGATAGACCTCAGATCAAGTTATCATCAGCTCAGAGTCAGGGAATATGACATTCCAAAAACAATTGTCCGAACCCGGTATGGTCACTTTGAATTTCTAGTTATGTACTTTGGTCTCTCTAATGCCCCAACAACTTTTATGGACTTAGTGAATCGCATGTTCAAGCAGTACTTAGATATGTTTGTTATAGTCTTTATAGATAACATTCTTGTCTATTCCCATAGCGAGAATGATCACGCAGATCACCTCAGAATCATACTTCAGACTCTCAGAACTCATCAGCTGTTCGCTAAATTTAGTAAGTACAAATTTTGGCTAAGGTCAGTAGCATTCCTTGGTCATATTATTTTTGGTGATGACATTAGAGTCGATCCTTAAAAGACCAAGGCGGTGAGAAACTGGCGTAGACCCATTTCTCCGTTAGATATCAGGAGTTTCTTAGCCTTACCTGGCTATTATCATCAGTTTGTTGAAGGGTTTTTATCTATTTCACCCCCCATGTCTAGATTGACTCAGAAAAAGTCAAGTTTCAGTAGTCAGATTCCTACGAGAAGAGTTTTCAAGAGTTGAAGACTCGACTCACCTCAACCCTAGTTTTGACTCTACCATATGGTTTAGATGGGTTTGTTGTGTACTGTGATGCATTCAGTGTAGGTTTAGGTTGTGTTCTTATGTAGAGAGGTAAGGTCATAGCCTATGTCTCTAGATAGCTTAAGCCCCATGAGAAGAATTACCCTGCCCATGATCTTGAGTTAGCAGCTGTAGTGTTTGCCTTAAAGATTTGGAGGCATTATTTGTATGGGGTGTATATTGATGTGTTCACAGATTACAAAAGCTTACAGTATGTGTTCTCTTAGAAAGATTTGAATTTGCGTTAGAAAAGATGGTTAGAATTGCTAAAAGATTATGATATGAGTGTTCTATATCATCCGGGCAAGGCCAATGTAGTGGCTGATGCTCTCAGTAGATTATTTATGGGTAGTGTTGCTTATGTTGAGAATGATAAGAAGAAGTTAGTTCAGGAAATTCATCATCTTGTCCGACTAGGTATCCTCTTAGTTGATTCTGCAGAGGGCAGTAGTTTAGAATCATCTCTAGTTTCCAAAGTGAAGAAAAAATAGGATAGAGATTCCAGTTTTGTTAAGTTAAAAGAGTCAGTCAGAGATTAGAAAGTAGAGGTTTTCTCCCAAGGGGGAGATGGTGTGTTGCGTTGCCAAGGTCGGCTATACGTTTCAGGCGTAGATGACTTTAGGCAACGAATTCCTGCAGAAGCACACTGTACGTGTTACTCGATTCATCCAGAGGCCACTAAGATGTATTGTAATTTATGGGAGATCTATTGGTAGAGTGGGATAAAGAAAGATATTGAAGAGTTTGTATCCAAGTTCTCAACGTGTCAGCAGATTAAGATTGAGCACCAAAAGCCTAGTGGGTCCATATAGGAGTTCAGTATTCCCACCTGGAAATGGGATGAAGTGAACATAGACTTTGTGATGGGTTTGCCTCGTACACGTTGTCAACATGATTCTATTTAGGTCATTGTAGGTAGGATGACCAAATCAACCTATTTCTTACCAGTCCATACTTCCTATTCAGTTGAGGACTACGCCAAAATCTATATCAAATAGTTGGTCCGATTACACGGAGTCCCAGTATCCATTATCTCAGATAAAGGTACCCAGTTTACCTCTCACTTCTGGAAAGCATTCCAAAAGGGTCTTGGTACCAAAGTCCACCTCAGTACAAACTTCTACCCTTAGATAGATGGTCAAGAAGAAAGGACCATTCAGACTCTAAAAGATATATTAAGAGCCTGCATTGTCGATTTTAATGGTAGTTGGGATGGCCATTGCCTTTGATCAAATTCATATATAATAACAGCTATCACTCCAGTATTCAGATGGCTTCATTTGAGGCTCTTTATGGTAGGACATGTAGATCTCCAATTGGTTGGTTCGTGGTCGGTGAGGCCACAGTAGTAGGGCCTGACTTAATGTTTGATACCTTAGAGAAGGTTCAGTTGATCAGAGAAAGGCTTAGGGCATCCAAAAGCCGACAAAAATCATATGCAGATGTGAGAAAAAAGGATCTCGAGTTTGAGGTTGATGATTTTGTGTTTTGAATATCTCTCCCATGAAGGGAGTGAAGAGGTTTGGCAAGAAGGGAAAGCTCAGTCCCCGATATATCGGTCCTTACAGAATTCTTAGTCATTTTGGAAAGGAAGCTTATGAGTTTGAGTTGCCTTCCTATATAGCTTTAGTACACACAGTATTCCACATCTCCTTGCTAAAAAAATGCATTGGTGACCCAGCAGTCATAGTCCTCTTAGAGGATGTAAACTTTCAGAATGATATCTCTTTCCTAGAAGTTTCAGTCCAGATCCTCGATCATCAGATTCACAGACTGAGGAAAAAAAAGTTCCATCGGTCAAAGTTCTTTGGCAAAATCAGTCCGTTGAGGAAGCTACTTGGGAAGCAGAAGCAGACATACGGACCAAGTATCCTCACCTCTTCTCAACAAATTCAGATTCAGCTTAAGGTAATAGTCTTCCTTAGATTTACTTAGTTCCCTATTCAGATATAGTTATAAACTTGGTATTCTTTACTGTTGCATATTCAGTCATGCATTCGTGAATCAGTTCAGTCTAGTACTCATGCATCAGATATGCATGTTCAGTATGAAAACTCAGCTTATCAATTGCTTCAGTCATGTATTCCATGCATCATAGATGCATGTTCAGTGTGTAAACTCAGTCTATTAATGTTTCTCAGCTTAATCAATCTCATTCAAGGACGTATGTTCTTAAGGGGGAGATATTGTAATACCCCGTATTTTCCTAGCTTAATTTAACTCTCAGTACATAAGTTATCCCATATAAATTTTTAAAATACTCAGTGTTTTTTAGTTTAGAGATTACTATTGCGTAGGAAATTCAGTCAGTTTTCCAACGATATGAAATTCACCCAAATCCGATCCCCGGGTGAAGAGTTAGAGCCATTTTTGTAAAACTATGCGCCAAATGACACATCAGCGAGTCGCGGAGGCCAGCCAAATGGCAATTGTAAAATTTCAGTGCTGCTCCGTGATAATGACGTGTCGCGCCATAGACCCAGTTCACAATTATCCTTTTCCAATGAATCTACTCGATTTCACCGCATCGCAATGAGTCCTAAATTCGCATCCAGTGTGGCAATGCGATTCCACCGCGTCGCACCACTAGCCAATTTTCTTGTTGTAAATTTCCAGCGACACGGCGCGATAGCGCCGTGTTGAGCTAAGGGCCCAGGTCAAAATTTTTTGATGAAAATTAAAAGTTTCATCCAGGGTTAAAATAGTCTTTTTCCATGATTTTAATACGCTTAGATATGGGATTTTGTCCCTAAAAATTTTTAAACTCATTCTTTATTAACATTTTCCCAACAAGTTATCTCTCAATTAACAAACCTTAATCTTCAAGCAAGTAAGAGCAATCCTCAAGAAAATCATCAAGAGCTTTAAGAATTAAAATATCCAGGTATGTTAGATGTTTATTCATGGGTTCCTTTCACCTATGAAGTCCAAGAATCCATTTTTTAAAACTACAAGTTTATAGAATTATGAATTCCATGTTTGAATTTGATGGTATGCACGTTCATGATATTAATTGGGTTTTAAATCCATGATTATTATAAGATTCATGAAATTAGAATAATATTTATGGGGAGTTATATGAATTGCATGCTAAACCCTTGAATTTGCAATTGAGTGTTGTATTCATGATGTTCATATGTTAACCATTATCATGTGAAATAATCCATTCTCTCCAAGTGTTTTCTAAAATGCCTATGTGAAGTAAATAGTGGAATCATGACATGTTATTATGTGGTCCCAAACATGTACAAGCTTATGCCCTACAAGTGTTTGATAAAATGTCTCTATGAATGAATTATGATCAAGTGAACATTATTTTACTTTTCAAGATCATGCTATGCTTTACTTTTCATGCTATCGAGTCCTGGGGGTATCTAATACCTAAAAATCTTGCTGCTTACCTAAAGCTAAAGTAGTTACAGAATAGTCTCAGTAATGTCATGATCAGTAGCAACTCAGTCAGTTACAGAACTCAGTGAAACTCAGTATCAGTCTAGTTCAACTCAGTATAATCAGTTCAGTGTCTATTCAGTTGGAAGTAGGATTCAGCACCGAGTGAACACAAGGATAGGGGCTCACCTGCTAGTAGAGGGTGTGATCCTTAGAAGCAGTCCTTGCATTCCAAAACTGCGTAGCCAGCGTAACTTGAGGCATCAACTGCCAGTTAAGGGTTGATGAGGTATTTTAACATGCCAGTTGAGGGTTCCACCATTCTCATTAGAGTACCTGCCAGATGAGGGTAACTCTTCAGCTTGTCTTTACCCATGGCACGGTACTGATACCCTTCTAACTGGGGTTACAAGTTGGACCCCAGTTATCTTATTTGGGGAATGTCGGTTAGATGATTACTTTCCACAGTTTCAGTTTTAGTCTCAACATAGAACTCAGTTTAGTTCTACAGAATCAAGACTATCAGATACAGTCAATTAGTTTCAGTAAATCAGTTATCAATAAATCTCAGATTATCAGTTACTCAGTATCAGAACTCAGAACTCAGCTTCAGTAAAACCTCAAATACAGTATACGTACACATGTATGCACAGTATTGCATACTCAGTATTTATAGCAGTTCAGCTTTCCATGTACTCTCATGTTCAGTTACTCTATATCGTTCAATCAGTTACTGTTTATACATATGAACCCTTGCATTCAGCCTTACCTCATCTAGTATACCAGTACATTCTACGTACTGATGCATATTCTTTCTTTATGCCATGATGTCTCATATCATAGCTGACGATGCATAGACAGATTTAGTTATCAATAACAGTTTAAGTAGTGAGTCCTCATCTATCGAGGATATGCTTTTATTTTTAGTATTTCAGTTTATCAGTAGTTCAGTAATCGGAGTTAGTTGGCGGCTTGTCCCATCAACTCTACATTCAGACAGTTCAGTTAAAGGCTTTTTCAGACTAGACTAGTTTAGACAGTGTTTCAGATTTCAGATGTTTTATCAGATGTCATTACAGTTGTTATTCTTTGTCAGGATTCAGATTGTTAACCTTATGGCATTTCAGCTTATTTTCCGCATTATTACAATATTATTATTCAGTGCCCCCAGCAGATATTAGTCATGGGTTAGCTTTTGATCCCTCAAGATCGTAAGCACCGTGTAGTGTCCGGGGTACAGACTCGGAGCGTTACAACAAATATCAAGAACTGTAACATAATTTGAATTCTTCCTGTAGAGTTCTACAAAATTTTGATGTCTACAAATATAGCTGCAAATGATTTCATAGAATAATGTAAAAAAAATCATGGGTGTTCAAAAGATTATCTAGTTATAGTCATTGATAGTTTCATGTTACACTCTTGATTTTATTTAGGAATGTTAAAGAACGGTAAAGCTTTTTTCTATCGATGCTCAGCAATGTCATCCCTTCATTCATTGAGTACTCCTTGAAATAATCAAGGAAGATTAATTAACTCTAATAAGCTATTTGATGTGAGTTTAATAGTGTCATAGTAGTCATTTTACACTCTTTATTAATATCTTCTAAAGAGATTTGCAAATGACAGACATGTCAAGTAATATGAGACAAATGGAGTATAGAGTATTTACTAGTTAAGTGTCCATTCTTTGCACTGCACGTGTGTATCACATTAATTAAAGTAATAAATATATATATCAAAAGAATAAATTGGTGCGTGTACGCTATATCATTAAGTATAAAACTTTAAAAATAACATGAAATTTCATAAAAAATGTACTATATAATAAACATAGTAGATCAATTATTTTCTTAAACATTAAATGATATCATGGTAGAAAGAAAATCCTTAATATCAAAATAATGAAACAACATCGACAATACTTATGCAAATAAATTAACAATCGAAACTCTCAATAGTACCCTCGTTGAAGAGTAAGTGATCATCGTAGTAATTGCTGAAAGTATTCTCAAGTCAAATTCCACAGAGAGCAATTATATGGGATAGTTAGGTTTAAAATTATTGGTTTATGCATAACACTGTCAATTATTTTTGTAAGCGAATGACAAGCTTTGGAATCATTTGGTTTGAATACAAGTTATGTTGGGATAAGTTACACTCAGATTATTTATCTGCTATTATCTCTCATTGACTGTTTGATTTGTTGTACTAAAACTAATATGCATTGCATCATTCCTAAGATAAGTTGTTTGTTTATAAAAACACCCTTAATCTTATTTAGCTTTTTGTGTATATGTTTTTTGTAGAGATTTAGTTATTCATCCCTAACAATAAATCTTCACCTTATTTAGCTTAATTATTTTTATATGTGTATTCTTATGATTTTTCTTTGTATGCTCATCTATATGTTATTCTTATGTGTGCATTTGTACTATAAAAATTACGTAGAATATAAATATTACTCGTTAGATATGTGTAATCATGAAGTTGTTTTGCTGATAATATTGGTGAAAAATGTGCCGCGGAGATATTACTGGAGTTTTAGAGAATATAAAATAGTGAAAGAAATTAAAAAAATGAAGTGATAGCATATTAAAAGTTTGCTTTAAATTTATTGGTGGAATATCTTTATCAAATTAGGAGTAAATCCCCCCCCCCCCTTAAAACGAAAGTAGATTATACCTCAAAATACTATAGCAACTGATAAAAAATATAGCAGCGTTTGACCTCAAAACGTGACAACCACTACAATAGTAGTTTGCATCCATACACAACAATAAATTGGCTTAAAATGTAGCCATAAATTTACTTAAAACACCTACAAAATGCGGTAGCAATTCAGTCTCAATTTTTTCAAATGCAGCAGTCATTTGACTTCAAATGCTTCATAAAATATTGCCAAAAATGAAGCAACCACTTACTGTCAAATTTGTTCGAAGTGCAACAACCATGACAACAACTATTTAGCCAAGAAGTGCAGCAGTAATGGTCTCAAAATGCAGTAGCAATCAGACCAAACTTTCTCAAATATACTACTCATTTTTAGCTTAAAAAATATCCAAAATACAACAGACATTTCGCCTTAAGTTGTGACATTTTCAGCCTTAAAATGCAGTATATTTTGGCTAAAAAATGTAACAATGCATCAACCAAATGGACATCCTAATTACCTCATAAGTCAGTTTTGAAGCTGCACTAGATGTAAAGTCTTTTTCTGGCTCATTTTATTAAGGGAAAATGCTCAAATATGCCACTGAACTATCAGAAATGACTCATTTATGTCATTCGTTAAAAGTTGGGCTCATTCATGCCATCGCCGTTACAAAACTGGCCCATCCATGCTATTACTTTTTAACAGAAGATTTTTAAAAACAGCCTTGCCACGTGGCAGCTTATTAGAGGGCCACATTATTATTATTATTATTATTATTTTTTTTAATTTTTTTATTTAATTTTTTTTGGATCCATTAAAAAGGAAGATTGTTTTCATATTTTACCTTTAATACTAATTATTTTTTTCTTCAAATTAATTTCAAATACAATAGTAAACATCATTTAATAAATATATTATAATAAAATAATTATTTTAATTGATGGACGAGTAACTAAAAGGGAACGGAGAGAGTATACACTCCACGTTTTTTATCACTTTTTTTTTAAAGATTCACGTTAACTAAAGCTTTTGTCATTTTTCAGTTGAAACTGAAGGGATATATAAACATCAAATATTATTATTATATTATTAATAGTTAGCTTCTCATTTTGCCAACTCTACGTATACTATATATGTCGGCATGTTGTCGCCTTCCTGTTTTTGCAATGATAAATGATGATGCATAAAGTGTTACGTATAAATGTTGAATGCTGATTAGGGACGGCTAAATCCTTTAGGAGAAAAGGCGGCCGCCTAAGACCCCAAAATTTGAGGGGCCTATTTTTGTTTAGTAATGATAAATTACAAATTTAAGAAATATATTAAATACTATTTATAGAAAAAATAAAAATTTTATATAAAAAAATAAAACGCAAGGCCTCTGTTTGATTTTTTTCTTAGGTCATAAATTTTCTTGAGTCGCCGCTGATGCTGATGATGCCATTCTATGCTTAATAAAAAACTAAAAAACTAAAAAGTTACTTATATTCGGCTGACAAAATATTTCATGTATGCTAAGACATACTATATGCTTAATTAGAATAGCGTTTGGTTATAAATTTTAGTAGTAGATTTTAAAAAAAATTCTTTAAATATTTGTTTGATCATTTAAAATTAATCAAATTTTAAAAGCATTGATCAAATTAATTTTTAATGGATCAAAAAATTGGGTGGATTTTTTTTAATGGATCAAAAAAAATTTAAAAAGAAAATTATTTTTTTTAAGAAATAAAAAATAAAACAAAAAATGATGTGGCCCTCTAATAAGCTGCCACGTGGCAAAACTGTTTTTAAAAACCGGCTGTTAAAAAGTAATGTCATGGATGAGCTAGTTTTGTAACGGCGATGACATAAATGAGCCAAACTTTTAACGGATGACATAAATAAGTTATTTTTGATAGTTCAGTGACATATGTGAGTCTTTTCTCCTTTATTAATAATCGAAATTGCTAATACCATTCAAAAAAACAATAAAAAGAAAATAAAAAAAATAGAACATGAGGGATCGACCCACAAATGGACTGAATACTATGATCCAAAAAGAATGAAACCCAATCCATTCTATTCCTCATATATATGTCATAGCCCTAGAAAATAGGATTTTCAAATCTCTATCTCGTTTTTTTTCCTGAATACTGATGGTTTCACACTTCTTCAACTCCCATTCCATCTGCTTGTTGTTGTGGGTGATCAATCAACCTCCTCTTTGGTATTGTCTTGAATTCCTTTCTCAGCTCAAAAAAGTAAGATTCTTTTCTCAATCCTTAATTTCCTTCCCTTTTACTGCTTTCTTCAATCAATATTCCTTTGTAGATGTATTTTCTAATGGATACGAGACTCGAGTGTTAATTCCAATAGAGGTGCAAGGTTGCAAATTTCAGCTCTGATGTAACAACTATCCATCTCTCCTAGTGATTTACTCTATTTCTAATCCTATACCAAGTACCGACCCTTTTGTTCTGTGGTTAAAGAAACAAGGAAGAAAAACAAGTTGCTCTAGCTCTCCTCCTTTTATCACTCTTTGCTAGATATGAAAAGAAAAAGCTCCATACCCTAATGCCCCCACTTTTTACCGGTGGACCTTTTTGTAAGGTTTTGTAGAGTAGGCTAGGCAGCTTAGATTGACTTACAATTATTTTTCCCAGGAAGTGGCAAAAACATTAACTAAATATCATAATTGTGACTCCAGTATTTATGTTGTGTGTGATGACTCATCTTACTTGTTGTTGATGTAATCCTTCTTTTTTGATCTGTATTGAAGCTATTTGTACTTTGTCTGTATTTAAAATTTGTTGCGTGCTTTAGGCATTTGTTGAAAGCTCTTATAACAACATGTTCCTTCTTGATTGCATGCACTGTTAGCCACTTTGTTCGCTAATTGATTCCCCTCTCTAAATGTACGTTCAATTTGTGTGTGTACTTTAGTCATCATCTCTGAATTTCTTCGATTATGTATGCTATCTCCCAAGGAATTTTCCATTCCTTAATTAACATCTTTTGAAGACTGAGTGAATCAGTCTCTATAATGATGTTATTTCTCTAACTTCTTATGCAGTAGATTAAGGCTCTTATGATTGTTGTAGCCTTTTCCCTCATATGCGTAGTCCATCCAATCTCCTTAGCTTCAACATAGATCAGGTTTCCTTCTTCATTCCTTAAACAGAAGCCACAGGTTCCTATTAAAGGATTTCCTTTACATGTTGCATCAGTGTTGCATTTAATTTATCATCTACTAGGAAACTCTTGTTTTACTATTTTGTGGAACAATTTTGATTTGTAGCTCTGTAGGAAGTTCATAATGTATATCCATTTTGTAGGGAAAAATATCCATGGATACTTGTGCTTTACAAACATATGAATTATTTATTGATAAAGTTGAGTAGTCTATGGTAATTTGTCTCTTTCTCATGCCTTCTTGAATTTCTCCTTTTATATAACTCTTATATAATGGTTTATGATATTGCTTGCAAAATAACTTTCAGCTTTGTGGGAGTTGGGTGGCTCCACTACTCCATATAACTTGTGCAAACTTCATCTCCTCCATTTTCAGACCTGCACAATTAGCAAACTGCCTCCATAGCCTTTGAGTAATAGGGATTGTTAGAAATAAATAGTTCATAGTCTCCTGATTATAGTTCTCACAGTAATAACATCTTGAGATTATCTACATTCTTATCATTCTTAGGTTATCATCAGTAGATATTCTCCCTTCCCAAATTCTCTATAAGGAAAATCATATCTTGAAAGGGAGTTTTTTAATCTAGATATTTGACAACTATTCAATCTCTTCCTTTTCCTTCTCATAGTATTAAATGCATATTTAACAGTGAAACCTCCTTCAGTACTACCCATCTGCCATACCGTATCATTTTCTTTATTCATTATTGGTTTGATGTTCTTTATAATGTAATCTGTCATCTCTTAAAAAATACAATCCAGCAATTTCACCTTATCCCATCACCACACGTTATAAACTGTTTTACCTCTATCTTCTCTTCCCTTGTATCCTCTTTTATATGATATAAAGCACCCTATTGGGTCCAGTTATCAAACAAAAAATTGACAGTCCCTGCTTTTATCATCCCCAGATTTCATGTTCTATCTCCTCCCTTACCTTTATCATTTTTCTCCAAGTATGAGAGGTTCCTAATCTTTTAAACATAATGGGATGTGACTTTTGGCAATATTTAGTCCACATGAGAGCATTCCATAAGAATGAAGTGAATACTCTAAAAATCTATCATAATTTAACAAAAAAGAGCCTTAGCCCATCATATAATGACCTGATTCTAGGCATCCTTCAATCTGTGGGTAGCATATTTCTTCCCAAGAAACCCAGTATTTAGCTTTCATCTTACCAGATTTACTCCAAAAAAAAATTTGTAAAAATTCTATTGATTTGATAAATAATGCCTTTACGAGGGTTCATGGCTAATAACAAGTAAATAGGCATGCTTTGAAGCACATGCGATATTAAAATACGTTTACCTCCAAATGATAAGAATTTGTTCTGTCACAGAAGATTCTTCTTGCTACTTTTCTCACCAAGTCTTCAAAGTGACTCTTCTTTTTCCTTCCATAAAAAATAGGAAAACCAAGGTATGTGAGTGGAAAGGACCCCTGATTAATTCATCTATTTTCTTAGTTTTGCACCTATGGCTAGTGGTGTTTTCTCTTGAATGTAGAAGAACTTATTCTTGTTGATCATTTGTCCTGATACTTGTTCATATCCACTCAATACCCCCATCATCTTCTTCACTGATGTCTTATCTCCCGAGCAAAATAAAATGGTATGTCACAACCCGATTTACAGATCATGATGGCACCTACTAAATCCCGCCAGTAGGTAAGCCAATACCATAATCTAGAGCTATCACAATGGGTTAATTCGGTAAGAAATGCCAACATATGCCAAATTTAATGAACATAAGTTAAAATGTAAATGTAGTGTTCTAATATAGATAAACAACCATCATAATATACCAATTTCATAACCTGATAAAGCCAGTACAAGAGCATCTAATGTCAATAATACAACCCAAAAGACTTAAAGTATAGTCCATACATCTGTCTCAAATACTAAAGACTGAATGTAAAAGATAGAGGGAAAATGAGCGACTAAAACTCCATGAGCTTACCCTATCTCTAAAAGATCAACCCCACAGAAACTCGAATCAACGATGGCAAGTAGTACTCGGATCTACACCAAAAAGGTACAGAAGTGTAGTATGAGTATCAAAACAATGAGTACTCAGTAGACATCAACCGACTGATCTAAGTCATGATATAAAAATGATACAATGTGATTATCGTTGTATTATTATACCACCAAAAGGAAGGATAACTTATCCTAATACTTATTATTAATTTCAAAATAGTTATCGTGGGCTTGGCAATCAAATACGACACCAAAATTTTATCGCAGGACTATTTGTTTTATTTTACAACTATTTGTTTTTATTCCTGCCGCGATCCAATTTTTGAGTCATGATGGCACCTAATTTACCTCACCAGTAGGTAAGCCAAACATCATCCTGGAGCTAAAATAATGGGTTAATTTGGTGAAAAATTGCAAATATGTAAGTAACAGCTTACAAGCAACAAAATAATAATAACGAGAGATAAATAAGAGAAATAATAATCCCACAACCTAGTAGTATCGGTATAAGAGCCACTAAACCAAATTAATACGAGTACAATCATAGTTAAATATACACCAATCTCAAACTAAAAGACGAAGCAAAAATAGAAAAGTAATTCTTTTGAGGCCACTGGTAAGTAATTCTTTGGGCTCTACTGTAAAGAAGCACTACTAAAAAAAAATAGTTTTTGAGGCCACCAAAAAGCGAACACGGTTGGTGGTTGCAAAGAAGTGACCACTTGTGGTTATTTAAAAAAAATTTAATTAAAAAATCGACCACATGTGGTTGCTTTTATATTTTAAAATTATCAAATAAGTATTATATTTTCCACTTAGTGAGAATATACACACTAATATACTGTGTATGTGGTTATTTCAAATAATTATTTCAAAATTCTTCTTAAATTTTTATATTAGTTATTCTATTTTTTTTTAAAACAATTGTCTATTTTTGAGTAAAAAGATTTAAAAATAAAATACGTTTGAAAAGAGGTCATAAGTGGTCGATTTTCATTGCAAAAATATTAAGAAAAAATCAATCACTTGTCGTTGCTTTTTGATTAAAAAATTTAAAAAGAAAATATTTATTTAAAAAAATAAAAATACAATATTTTAAAAAATTCATTAAAAAAATAAATTAAAATATTATGCAAAAACTGACCACTTGATATTATATGGTCGAGTTAATAGTATGCTATTGGAGTTATAATAATGTAAGGTACATAATCGATAATACATCAAAGTATAATGAATACATTGTATTATGAGTTAATATACTCGAGAATGTGATCTATATAGTAGGTATTATATATATATATATATATATATATATATATGAAGAGATTGATGTACGGAGTAGTCAAAAACTAACTGAATCTATCTAAACATATTGAATAGTATGTTAATATCAAACGATCAAGGTATTAATAATATACTGTTGAAGTTATAATAATATAATATGATTAATTCATCAGAGTATATATATACGTTATGTATGGGGTAATTATATACTCATGTATATGTGATGTATATAGTACGTATTTAGAACCTTATAGTTGATGCTAATTGATATTAAGAAGTATTAAATATATTAATATAAATAAATAAATAACGTTAAACATAATCTTTAATTCTTACTTATTTTTTAATAAAATAAGTATATTGTCCATCGAGTATATATATACATGTTCATATATCTCTTATCGTTATTTACGTAATAGTCAAAAACTAAATGAATGTATACAGTTTTATTGAATACATTGTTATCATACGATCGATCGATCAAGGTAATAATACCCTATTGGAGTTATAATAATGTAAGGTAAATAATCGGTAGTTTATCAAAGTATAAGAAATACACTGTATTATGAGGTAATATACTCGTGTATGTAATGTATATAATACGTATCCAAAAATTGACATATATATGTATCGCATATCTTATGTAGTGATCAATGTACGTAGTAATCAAAAACTAACTGAATCAATCTAAATACATTATATAGTATGTTGATATCACATGATCGAGGTATTAATAATATCCTGGTTACGTTGTAATAATAATGATAATTAATTAGAGTATATACATTGTATTGTGGGGGTAATTATATACTCGTGTATATGTGATATATCTCTCGTGTAATGATGTACGTAGTAGTCAAAAGCTAGCTAACTGGATTAGTATATCCAAGTATTCTGAATAATACTCTGATATCATACAATCGAGATAATAATATAATATTCAAGTTATAATAATGTAAGCTAATTAATCGATAATTCATCAGATTAAAACGTTGTACTACGAGGTATATATTTAATACTGTATTCAAAAGCTAATTAACTGAAAATTCGTCATAGTATACTAAATACATTGATTTTATTATACAATTGAGAAAATATACTAGTATTAATGTGACGATGAATTAACTAATTATTCAATTTATATACATTACATTAAATTATACGATTTATCATACATTACATTATAAATATTTTTTACATTATATATTGAATTACTAATTATCCAATTTACATTGCATTATTAATATTATATAATTTATTAAAAAATTTATTAAAAATCAACCACAATGATCAGTTTTTAAATAATTAATTTTTGTAAAAATATACTGATCACTTTATGATCGCTTTTTCTAAATTTTTTGTTAAACTAGGACACAAGCCAAACAATTATTTCCTTTCCTTTACTTTACCCTAGAAAACTCTCCCCCTTTCACTACTGTCAAACCCCCCGACAAAGCAAAGGAAAAGTCGCCTCCCCCGCCATTGTCGGACTTGCCCAGGCAAACCGCCATGACCAGCCCAGAATTACGACAGCCCTGCCTGTCCTTAAGAAATCTCGACATTGGAGGGTCATTCGTATCAGTGGAACGTAAAAAGCCAAATGTACGTTTTTTACTTTCAGATCTGGGTTTGAAAATTGAGTTTGGGGAAATGAAGATGCTTTATTCTGTATCAGCAAGATGGTGATTTTGTTCCTTTACTTTGCTTGTATTGAGACTATATGTACCAATTGGAAATAAATTGGCCCAAATTGAGCTAAATGGATAATGGTTAAGCTATTGTTTGATAAATACAATTGGAAAGTGGCAATGCTTTGTTCTTTATTCCTTATGGTGATAACTTCCTTCTATTTTTTGGTATTAGTTACTACTAGTTAAATTTTAAGAATTATATGCCAGATTTGAACCATATATTGGCCTTCTGTATATCTATCTTCCTCAATTTATTATCTTTTAGTATTTATCTTTCTCTTTTTCAACTTTTTTTGCTTTCTTATTTGTTATTGTCCTTTTTGTTTGGCAGTTTTCCCCTTTGACTTTACTTTAAGTCTTTTTTATTTGGAGTGAGTTCTTGAAAAATTAACTAGAGTGATTTTTATCTTTCAAATGATTTGATATTTCTTTTTGAAAATGGTTAAGTGTAGTTACTTGAAATATGAATTAGTTATTTGAAAATAGTTAAGTATAGTTCATGAAATCTGTACTAGTAAGTTGAAAATGGTTAAATCTAATGAATTGAAATGTGAAATAGTTACTTTAAAATGGTTAAGTATAGTGTTTTAAAATGTAAATTAGTTACTTGAAAATGTTTAAGTGGAGTCACTTCAAAAATGAATTAGTTACTTCAAAATGATTAAGTGTAGTTACAATGACTTGAAAATGATTAGGTGTAGTGACTTGAAATGTAAATTAGTGACTTAAAAAATGACTAAAGATGATGACTTGAAATGTGTATTAGTGACTTGAAAATGGTTAAAGTGTAGTCATTTGAAAATGGTTAAGTGTAGTTACTTGAAATGTGAATTAATTACTTAAAAATGGTTAAGTGTAGTCACTTGAAATGTGTACTAGTGACTTGAAAATAGCTAAGGATAGTGACTACAAATGTGAATTAGTGACTTGAAAATAGTTATGTGGAGTGACTTGAGAATTTGAACTTGTATTTTGAAAATAGTCAGTGTTGTAACTTGAAAATATGAATTAGTGACTTGAAAGTGGTTATAGTGACTTTAAATGTGAATTAGTGACTTGAAAATGGTTAACTGTAGCCACTTGAAATATTAAAATAGTGACTTCAAATGGTCGAGTGTAGTAACTTGAAAATGGTTTAAGTGTAGTCATTTGAAATGTGTACTAGTGACTTGAAAATGTTTAAGTGTATTTACTTGAAATTGTGAACTTGTTACTTAAAAATAGTTAAGTGTAGTTACTAACTGAAATTGTGAACTTGTGATTAGAAAATGATCAAGTATACTCACTTGAAATGTGAACTAATGACTTGAAAATGATTAAGCGTAGTCACTTGAAATTGTGAATTTGTGACTTGAAAATGATTAAGTGTAGTGACTTGAAAATGACAAGTGTAGTGAATTGAAATGTGTACTAGTGACTTGAAAATAATTAAGTGTATTCACTTAAATTATGTATTAATGCCTTAAAAATGGTTAAGTGTAGTCACTTGAAATGCGTATATGTGACTAGAAAATGATTAAGTGCAGTCACTTGAAATTTGAACTAAACTTGAAAATGGTGAAGTATAGTTACTTCAAATTGTGAACCCGTGAATTGATTTTTTGATAGTGAAAGTCTTTGATTGTAGCATTATGGTGGGAATATCTATTGTAGAAGGCTTTGAAAGTCATAGGAGTTTTGATGATTAGTGTAAGTGTTTAGTGAATTAAATTTGTGGACTAGTGATTGTGGAAAATTTTAAGTAGTGACTTGTAAATGTTTACTAGTGTTTTGAAACTTATTATTGAAAGAAAAGTTGATGAGGAGTTAGTTGGGGCTACTCCTTATTGTTGTTGAATTTGGATTCTAGACACTTTTTAGATTACATTCTTGAACTTAACTTTTAACTATTGAAAAACCTATAGGATTATTTAAGTGTTTTGGATGTTATTGGATTTATTTGTTAAGTTTTTTGGATGATTAGTGTAAGTGTTTTGTGAATTAAATTTGTGGACTAGTGATTGTGGAAAATCTTAAGTAGTGATATGAAAATATTAACTAGTGTTTTGAATTTTTTTATTGAAACAGAGATTAATGAGGAGTATGTTGGGGATACTCCTTAGTGTTGTTGTTTGCTCTAGACACTTTTTAGATGACATTCTTGAACTTATCTTTTAACTATAGAAAAACCTTTAAGATTATTTGAATGTTTTGGGTGTTGTTGGATTGTTTGTTAAGTGTTTTGGATGTTGGATGATTGTTTAAATATTATTGATTTGAATTGCTTAAATATTTTGATAATGTAGGTGCATTGTATGATTATTTTAGTTATGTGTGTTGCATGGGGCTAAATATATTGAATTGTATTTTCATTTGGAAAGAGATGCAGAAAATATAGATTTCGACATCCAAAAAATGCAGAAAAGGGACGGACAATGTCCCTTTTATCCGTTGCTTTTCTATTTTTTTTCAAAAAACCAATGATGTCCGTCACTTTTTTCCTTCATAATGAAGAACAAAAAATAACGAACGTCACTTTTCTTGAAAAAAAATATTACTTTTATTAGAAAGTGATGAGCGGTGTTGTTTTTTTCTGAAAAATATATTTTTTTCTTTATAAAGTGACGAGTGTCCGTTGCTTATTTGTTCTTCACATGAGTACGTCTCTTTTTTAAATCTCTATTCATTTCAAAAAACGATGCTGTTCATTGTACAAAAAAGTGATGTAGTTCATCGTTTTACAAATCAATGGGCCTTTTATGATGTAAGTGACTACGTCGCTTTTGTCCCCAAAAACGGCATTGTTCGTTGATTTTGGCCGTTATTTTTTGTTTTTGTTTTTAGTAGTGTATTGACTATTACAAACTTATGTTCCTTTTTGCTAATGGCTCTTGTATCAACATTACTAGATCGTGTGATGTTATTTCCACCCTATCTATCTTTCAGACTATTATTATTACTTGAATTATTATTGTAAGTTCTTACTTGCAATTTTTGGACTTTTATACCCCCTTTTCAATCATATTAGCCCTTTGCTTATAGCTTCGGGCTACAGTTTGGCTTACCTACTAGTGGAATAAATTAGGTGCCATCATGACTCATTATCACGCTGGTATCAGAGCGATAGGTTCACCAGTATAGTAGTGTCCACTTCTTATAATCGGGAGGCTATAGGACATCTTTAGGAGGTCTTCACTTCTTTCACTCATTTCATGCTAAGAGTCTGAGTTGGTTTCTAAAGATTTCTTTTGTTTCGCTCTTTCACATGTTGCTAGGACAAGTGCTACCGCTATACAAGATGAGGATCCCGATTTTGTAACTAGGGATCCTGTCGTAGTTTATGGATGACCTAGAGGTCGAGGACATCCTAGAGATGTCTCCTCAGCAGGGAATAGGATATGGGGCCTTTACCAGAACCTATTACTATTTCGAGCCAGAGATTCTTTCATCCCAGCCAATGGTGGGAAGGGACCAACCCAGGCTCCATTGGGGTTTATTTCTTCTTTCGTGCTCAGGGATATGTTAGTTTAGCTTTTGGGATTAGTTGGTAGTGCACAATTTGATGATGCACAGTGTATGGATCAGGGTGGTACTAAGGTGAGGCACAACCTGTAACTATGGCTCCCAGAGTTGAGGTCCCTCTTACATCAGTGGTTGCTCAGCCGATAGTTGCCCAGCCTACTATGTCTGTTGAGGAGCAGAAGATGTTAGGTAGATTCTTGATATTGGCTCCACGTAGATATTCTGGTGCATCGAGTGGGGATTCTTATTAGTTCTTGATTACTTGTTAGGATAGACTTCATAATTTGGGCCTAGTTGAGACTCTTAGTGTGGATTACACTACTTTTCAATTGGATTTGACAGCTCGACATTGGTGGAGTGTTCATCTTGATTTTAGGCTAGCTGGATCTCGCCTATTGACGTGGACTTAGTTCTCCGAGGTCTTCTTGGAGACGTATATGCCTCACAGTCTTAGATTTCATTTGACGGATTAGTTCTTAAGTTAGAGAATGACTCCATGATTGTTGTAGAATATGAGGCTCAATTTTATCAGCTGTTTAGACATGCTACATCTATTCTAACTACTGAGTATGAGAGGGTTTGGTATTTTATTTAAGGTTTGACACTCCCTCTGCATAGAGTTTGGTTGCTACAAGTAGGTGTTTTGTTGAGGTTTCTGATCTTACTCAGGTTATAGAGAAAATACATCACGAACCCAAGGGGGAAACAATAAGAGACTGCGATATCATGGTATTTTTAGTGTTAGTCGTAGTGGCTCATAGTTCAGAGGTAGTGGTTCTCATAATAGGCACCTCTATGTCACCCTTATCAGTATCGGGGTAGTCTAGTAGGCCCGTTGATGCCGCACTTTAGATCATCGATGGATGCCTGCCTAGTTATAGTGATCATCCTAACCAGAGTAGTATTCAGCCTCCAAGGGGTTTGTATTCTAGGTATTTTAGTCGTGGTGGTTATTTTAGGTCAGCTGGATTTCTAGTTTCAGTACAATGCCTGGGGCATGTTATGGTTGTAGGGCCTTTGGCTATTTCTCAAGAGAGTGCCCCAGTTGCCAAATAATGGTTCCTTCAGCTTAGAGTGTTCCACCATTCAAAGTAGTTCTGCCCCCAGCTAGAGGTGATGCATGGTCGTCGGGGTAGTCCCCAGGGTGCTCGTGGAGGTCCTTAGTCAGACAGGATAGAAGATCGGTCAGGAGCCCAGCCAGGTGGCAGGTGTGGTTAGTTGTATGCCATACTTTCTAAACCCAAGGCTGAGTCTTCGGATGTTGTCTTTACTAGTTCAATTTAAGTGTACCATCAATTGGCTTTTGCTTTATTTGATCCTGGATCCACTTAATCTTATGTGACTTCTTATTATGCCATGTAGTTAGAATTATCTTGAAATTCTTTATTTGTGTCGTTATGTGTATCTACTCCCGTAGGTGATTCTTTAGTAGTGGATCAGGTTTATAGATCATATGTTTTGACTGTTCAAGAGTTTGATACTTGGGCTGATCTTATTGTGTTAGGCATGATGGATTTTGATGTGATTTTTGGCATGGACTGGTTATTCTATTATCATGCTTCCTTGGATTATTTTAAGAAGTCTTTTACCTTATATATGCCTAACATACCCTCAGTTGTGTGGAAGGGAACTATTAGCTGCGAGCCGACAAAGATTATTTCCTTTATTCAGGATAGGAGACTGATACGGGCACGATCATGAAGATTGACACACGTGAGCATACATGGAATCATGCCGAGGGAGTGTAAAAGTTGAAGAGGGCTTTGGACACATCAAAGATGCCCTTACATATACTCCAAGGGCGCCTCTTTTGCTCCCTTCATTAAGGGGTTTTTGGGCCTTTTACTTTATTTTGTAATAAATCTATTAATAGCTTAGTATTAGGTCTTTAATTCCTTAGTTGTTGAATTTTGTAGAAAGAAAAACTTGAAACATCCTCTCTTCTCTCTTGGAGAGTGTAACACCTTAGTTATAGGGCTTGGAATAGCCAAAATAGAAATGAGGGTGATACTAGTGTGGAGTCACTAGTGTTGCAAACTTTGCTAGAAACGTAGGTGCTTGAGTGGTGGAATTCCTCTTGTGTCTTTGTAAGAGAGTGGTGATTGTGTGTGTAGATGTTAAGGGTCCTTAGATTTGATATATCTTAGGGTTCTTAGGGTTTGTACATCCATTTGTCATTCTATCTATTCGTTTTATCTATTGAAATCGTTTGCTTTTGTGTTTGTGTTTGTGTTCTTGTAGCCATGTTATGTTCTTCTTGTTCTTGTATTGTTTGTGGACTGTTTTGAGTCATTATGAGTTATTTTGTATCATTTGGTATCAGAGATTGTGGTTGATTTCGTTCTTACGGAATTAATCTTGGGCTAACTCACTTGAAAATAAAAAAAGAGAGTAGAAGTTGTCTTGTTTGAGTCTTGGCCAAAACTTGGAGTCTAAATATAGGAATACTTCATGTGTTTTGAGTGTTCTTAGTGTTGATTTCTTCTTCATTAACACTAATAGAGTCAAGATCTAAGTTGAACTCTTCCTTGTGTTGTTGTTGTGAGGATTCAAGGTTTGACCGAAGTATTATTGGTGTTGGTTTTGTGGATCCAAAATTTGGACGTTTTTGGTATGTTGTTATTGTGAAATCCGAAGTTTAAAGGTGTGTTGTTGGTATTGTTGTTGTGGATTTGTGTTTGAAAGGGGTGTTGTTGTTTTTGGGAGGTTCAACTTTAATCTTGGTCTTCAAATCTGGTTGAAGGTTCTTGGTGTTCTTGGCCAATCTACATGTCTTATGACAAGAAGAACCTTTAATAGTAGTGTCTGATCTTAAGACCAAGTGGAAGAGTGTAGTCTTTCTTGTTTGTCTTGAAACAAATCCCAAAACTATACCAAAGTAGTAACGGGACTTTTCAAAACTAACCAAAAGAGGAAAGGACCACCAACCCTTCAAAAAGGTGTCTTGCCCAAAAGGTGCATGACAAGTCAACTTTTTTGAATGTGAAAAAAGGCTCCAAAGCTTGTTGTCTTCCCTTTAAAACCGATTGTACTCTTTCAAAATTGAGAATTGAACAAAAATTTCAAAATTAGAAAAAAAACAAGAACTCTTCAGAATCTGCAACCAATCCAAGGCTGCCACATCACTATTTCCGTACAACACAAAATCCACAACCAATCAAGGGCTGCCACATCACCCATTTTGTACAACTAACTTGTTTGTGTTTTGTAGGTAACTTCTTAGCTACAATGGATAACAATGCTCTTAGTGCTATCTTAAAGCATGGTAAAGGTGCAAATAGAGGTGTCATCGTTGGGTGAGAGGTTGGATCGCATGGAGAGTCGAAGGAACTCTCGTTCTTCTACTTCTCGACACCATGTTTTCTCAAGTGGGCATGACCAAAATACTCCCACCACCATTGACCAGAAAAATTTACCTCAAATGATCAATCCTCCAAGACCACCACAAAATGCCATAAGCCAATCTCCCAATTACCCTCAAAACTGAGACCTAAGTAGACCGCCTCTTCTGCAATTTGATCAAGTGCAACAAGAAGGACTTGGAATACAAATGCCTCCTTTAAAACAGAACTCTCCCATCCAAGATCCACAACCTAAGCTCTACTTCACCAAATCAATCCTCTCAACCAATGCTCCACTTCCCAAAAATTGACACATCCATGTAGAGGAATATGGTAGATAGGGACATGAAGGATATGAAGTTTTTAATGATGCTTATATTATGTAAGACAGGTTAAGAGGAAGATGTAGGGATCGACAAGGAACCCGCTACCAAGTGAAGATTTGGGAATTGAGGCATATGAGATTGAGGGCAAATCTCAAGATAGAGAGGAAGCCAAGGTGCAAAATGAAGATGGTGGTGAAGATGTTTGGCCGTATGATAATGCATGTGACATGCCTATTTGAAAGAGAAGAAACCATGAATTTGAGGTCAAATTCCTCTCAAGATGGAGAGGATGATACGAGAACGATTATGAAGATGGACGTACGCGAGCATGCATGGAATCAAGACGAGAGAGTGTACAAGTTAAAGTGTGAAGAGGGCTTTGGACATACCAAAGCCACCCTTATATACACTCCAAGGGTGCCTCTTTTTCTTCCTTCATTAAGGGCTTTTTGGACCTTTTACTTTATTTTATAATAAGTTCATAAATAGCCTAGTATTAGGTCTTTATTTCCTTAGTTGTTAAATGTTGTAGAAAGACAAACTTGAAACATCCTCTCTTCTCTCTTGGAGAGTGTAACACCTTAGTTGTAGGGCTTGTAATAGCCAAAACTGAAATGAGGGTGATACTAGTATGGAATCACTAGTGTTGCAAACTTTGCTAGAAACGTAGGTTCTTGAGCGGTGGAATTCCTCTTGTATCTTCGTAAGAGAGTGGTGATTGTGTGTGTAGGTGTTAAGGGTCCTTATATTTTACATATCTTAGGGTTTATACATCCATTTGTCATTCTATCTATCCATTTTATCTATTGAAATCATTTTTTTTTGTGTTTGTGTTCTTATAGTTGTGTTGTGTTCTTCTTGTTCTTATGTTGTTTGTGGACTGTTTTGAGTCATTGTGGGCTGTTTTGTATCAGATACTTATTTTGAGGGGTTGCGAGTCTTGTCTTTCTTATATTTGTGATGTTAGTGTGAAGAGTTCGTTCTTGAATTTGGTCTTATAGTTCGTGAGTTTCCTGATGTTTTCCTTATCGATCTACCTGGTCTTTCTTCTAAGCGTGATATTGATTTTGTTATTAATCTTGAGTCGGGTACCCGACCTATTTCTATGGCACCTTACCGTATGACTCCTGCCATTCTTAAGGATATAAAGTCTCAGCTTTAGGATTTTCTTGGTAAGGGTTTCATTAGACTGAGTGTGTTTTCTTGGAGAGCTCCTATCTTGTTTGTTAATAAAAAAGATGGTTCCTTGCGTGTATTAATTACAAGCATCTTAATAAAGTGATGGTGAAGAACTGGTATCCTATGCCCCCCATAATGATTTATTTGTCCATCTCTAGGGAGCAGCGGTGTTCTGTAAGATTGATTTGAGGTTCAGTTACTATCTTTTGAGGATTCAGGTTGAGGATATCCCAAAGACAGCCTTTAGGACCTGATATGGTTATTATGAGTTTTTGGTGATGTCTTTCAGATTGACCACTGCCCTAGCAACATTTATTGATTTAATGAACCATGTGTTCGGGCCGTATTTGAATTCCTTCATGATTGTGTTCATTGATGATATACTTGTGTATTCGAGAAGTAAAGTGGAGCATATGCAACATTTGAGGATTGTGCTCCAGACTTTGAGAGATCTTAGGTTTTTTTCCAAATTCTCCAAGTGTGAGTTATGGCTTTAGTTGGTGACATTTTTTGGACATGTGGTGTCTAAGGATGGGATTATGGTGGATCCCATGAGGATTGAGGTTATTCGTTATTGGGCCAAGCCTATATCTCCGTCTGAGTTTAATTGCTTCATTTGTTTGGATTACTATAAGACGATTCGTTGATGTTTTTTCTACTATTGAAGCTCTGATGATCAGACTGACTCAAAAAGAGGTTCATTTCTAGTGGTTCGAGGAGTGTGAGTCAATCTTTACAAAGCTCAAGGGATTTCTCACTTTAGCTCCTATATTGGCTCTTCATGTTGATGGTGAGAGATTCACTAAATATTGTGATGCTTCTGTTGTTGGTTTGAGTTGTGTGTTGAGAAAACAAGGTTGAGTTATTGATTATGCTTTAAGCAACTAAAGGTGCACAAGCTCAACTACCCTACTTATGATTTGAACTTGACAGCGGTAGTTTTCATGCATAAGATTTGGAGGGACTATCATTATGGCATGCGTTGTGAAATCTTCACGAATTATCATCGTCTTCAGCATCTTATGAGCCAGAGAGAGCTTAGTTCTAGTCAACGTAGATGGATGGAGCTGCTTATGGATCATGACATCTCTATTTTGTATCATCCGGCAAGGCAAACATGGTAGCGGATGCCTTGAGTCGAAAAGCGATGACTTTGGGTAGCTTGGCATCTATCTCAGTTTCTTAGAGACTGTTGGTGTGGGACGTCCAATCCTTAGCCAACATGATGGTGCGAATTGATGTTTCATACCCCAGGAGTATTTTTACTAGTGTTAAGGTAAGGTCTATGCTATTTGAGAATATCCAGAGCCGTTAGTTTGAGGATATAAGACTTTGCACCATCCATGATCAGGTGTTGAGTAGTGAGTCCAAGAGAGCTACCATATATTTCGAGGGTGTTCTAAGATTTGATGGCCCATTTATGTTTCAAGGGTTGGTGATTAGATTCAGTTAATTTTGTGTGAGGCTCCCGGCTCCATATATTCTATTAACTCGGGTACAACTAAGATGTATAGAGACTTGAGACAACGTTACTGGTGGAATGGTATGAAGGGAGATATGATGAACTTTTTGGCTTGTTACCTATGTTATCAGCAGGTGAATGCTGAGCATCCGAGACCTGTTGGCTTAATATAGAGGTTTCCCATTCCTAAGTGGAAGTGGAAGTGGATTACTATGGAATTTGTTAGTGGTTTGCCTCGCACTACCCGTGGTTTCGATGCTATTTGGGTCATTTTAGATTGGTTGACTAAATTGACACATTTCATTCCTATTCATAAGTCACAACCCAAATCAGGGGCTTGGTCGCGACGGGTGTCTTAATTCCCACGTGGATCGGAGATCACCCCCTTCACCTAACCTAACCAGTACAACAAACACAAGTGCCGGATGACTTCCGAATTATGACAAGATAATGAAGAATAAGACTAATCACAACTCATGAAATGTCTAAACCATCCCACCGTAAACAACAAACTCAAGTCCACAGTAACCCAACAAAGCCTCTGCAATCTGAAGTCAATAAAATATCGGGACAAGCCCCCGACAATAGCCAAAACCAAAGTCTAAACAAGTCTAAGACATAGAATATAAAGACCATGAAATGAAGCATTTTGAAGTATGGAAGCTCACAACTTCAATGTTAACTTACGAACCATTCGAACACCTGATCACTGTGCAGGTAAAGTAGAAGAAGTTCTAGCACCTTCATCGCATGGGGATACAACGTTCAGAGATGGTTTGCGGTTGGAGCGCTAGTATGTAACCCAGGGATATAGGAATAATGTAATGCCATCATTCAAAACCAATTCAATTAATCATATGCAATCACATACATATATATATATATATATATATATATATATATATCGTGTCGGGATAGGGAATAAGTCTTAGCATGCACTTTGAAAACCTTAACCTGGGCTGTGTAGCATAACTGTTATATAACAAGGCACCCACGGGCTATATGAGCCCAACTCTCCCCTAACTAAAAGGGTCCCAGTGTGTGTAGCCGCACGAACCATTGAATATCCATAGCTGTATATGCCATTATGGGGGACTCGAACCGCCTAATATACAATATGGGGGATTCAAATCTCCCATTCATATATCCATTCGGGGGACTTAAAACTCTCGATTACATAGACACTCGCACCAGCTTGCGCAATTTCCAGTGTTAGCCCTTTGGACTCCACTTTCACGGTTCGACTGCACATTCTGCTTTAAATCCTAATTAAAACATCCTTTGCACATACACACAACTATTAGTTAAATTACTTACCGAAGGCATCCCGTTGGTATTGTCATACCAACCCCATTTGCAAGCATACAGCATGCCATAACCATTATTATTCAACATTGGGACTCGAACCCATTGTCTATGCTAGACATCAATTCAATTCAATATTTAGGGAGTCGAACCCATTTAGCTATTTAAACCACCAAGGTTAAAATTCAAATCAACTTATGACCAATAAGGCCCTTATGAAACCATTTACATTATTAGGCCAATGCCTTAGTTTAAATCACAATTCAATTTAGTTTATGGTCATCAAGAAATTTACAAAACCATTCATCCTTCATTAACATTTTTATGCCAAGCATTAGTTCAAAACACAATTCATCATATGGCAAGATTCTTATAGACATTTTTACAAACAGGTTGAAGACATACCATTATCAAACTATTATTCAAATAAAAAACCATCATGTTAGGGTTAACCATGACCCATTTATTAAACCACAATTTCCATGCATCCACGTGTGCAAAACCATCATAAAAAACATGTATAAATACAAGTGAAATCATGAGAGAACAATACTCAACATTATGCATTCAAACCCTTAATCATGAATTTCAAAACCACTATTTATGATTCAAAAACAATGTTAAACACATGATTTTTATGAACTAACAATGAAGGAAGAGTCAAATGCCTGAGTTATGAAGATTCACAGAGAGATTTTGATCCTTAAGCCTCTAGATAATCGCCTTAATGAAACCCTAGCCATATCTCCTTGAGAGGTTTTTAGAGAGTATTTATGGAGTGTTTTGATCTCCCAAAGTGTTGAATAAAAGGCCAAAAAGTGTTATAAGATGTGGGGTCTTAAGGGCTTGGGGTGGGAAATGTCTGAAATACCCTTGGCTTAAAAGCTATAAAAAGGATGCAGGAGGGTACGGTTGGACCCCTCACTCGTACATCATACAAGTGGTACCCTATACTCGTAACTTGATCAGAAAGTTGGACTTCAAATTCTATCCAACATACTGCTACTTAGCATAACTCGTACCCTAACCATATGACTAGTAACCTTTAAGTCGTACCCTAAGCATAATGTCAGAGGATAGACACTGGAAAACATACGATTTGAACCCTGCCTCTCATATTATAGACATACGACTCATATGGTGTCTTCTCGTACCAAGAACAAAACTTGGCCAATATGACACTGATCAACATGCAACTAGGGTCCTAGACCTGTACCCACACCATATGAGTCAAGGGTGTGAGTTGTATGATGATCAGAGGGTTCAATACACAAGAAGTTTGCAAGGGCCAAAGTTCGAGGTGTTTCAGTCTCCCCACTTAGGATCATTCATTCTCAAATGATGGGATGAGGCAATACAAACATGATTAACCCCCAAACGTCTCTACTCATACCTTTAAGATAGAAAACAACATGCCAAGGAATTCATAATCTACCATTAACAAAGATAGAAAACAAAGATGTCAAGAACTAACACATACCTCAAGCATAATTTTTTGGAATCGGAAATAGGAACAGATACTTGGACTTTATGTCCTCCCCGACTTCTTATATAGCTTCCTCAAACTTTTGGTTCTGCCATAGTACCTTCATCAAAGCTACATATTTCGATTGCAACCGACGAACTTGCCAATTCACGATCTTCACGGGACAACCTTATAGGATAAAGAATCCAAAATACCAATGGTTTCCAAGGGAATAACCAACGAAGGATCACCTACGCATTTTCGCAAATAGACACATGGAATATCAGATGAATGGGACTCATGCTAGAGGCAAATCCAACTCATATGCAACATTACCATCCCTTCTCAAAAGGGTTGAGCTTCCCTTCTTCCCAAAATGCATCACTCCTTTTATGGGAGACACCTTAAAGAACACCCAATCTCTAACCTTGAGCACCAAATCCCTTCGCCTTACGTCCACATAGGACTTTTGGCAAATTGGGCGGTCTTAAGACTATCCCAAATTACCTTTACCTTTTTCATAGCTTAGTGAACCAAATTCGGGCAAAAAATTTTTGCTTCACCAACCTCAAACCCCCCAATAGGAGATCTACACCTCCTACCATACAATCCTCAAACGGGGCCATACCAATGATAGAATGATAACTATTGTTATAAGCAAATTTAATCAAAGGCAAATGGTCAAACTAACTACCACCATAATCAGTTACACAAGCTCATGACATGTCCTCCAAAGTCTGAATAGTCCTTTCGGCTTTCCCATCTGACTGCGGGTGGAAAAACATACTAAGACTCACCTTGGTCCCCAAACCACACTGAAAAGAACTCAAAAAATGTGATGAGAGATGAATACCACAATCCAAAATAATCAAGACAGTTGCAACATACAACTTTACAACCTCCTGAAGGAACAACCTCGTATAATCCTTGACAGAATAAGTAATCCTCACAAGCAAGAAGTGAGCGGACTTAGTCATCCTATCCACGATGAACCAAATGGAGTCATACTGATTTCACGACCATGGAAGGCCAGTAATGAAATTTGTATTAATTATCTCCCATTTCTACACCATTAATTCAATTTCTTGGAGTAGCCCTTCGGGCCTCATGTGCTCCACCTTCATTCTCCGACACATCATACACTTAGCCACAAAGTCTGCTACATTTCATTTCATTTTTTTTTCCACCAATACATTTCCTTAAGATCATGACACATCTTTTTTATACCGGAATGAACCATCTACTGTGACTCATGGGCCTCACCAAAATCCTGCCTCGCAATCCATCAATATCGGGAACACACAACCTCCCTTGGTACCTCATGATACCATGACCATTGATCTCGAAATCCATCACCTTCTGCTTACCCATATCATCCTTGATCTTCATCAAAAGAGGATCTAATACCTGTTTCTCCTTTATTTTTGAACCAAGAGATGATAAAGCCACCTGTTGCACAAGTATACCACCATCCCGAGAGTCCAAGAGATGAACTCCAAGGTTAGCCAAATGGTGAATATCCTTCACCAATTATCGTTTATCCTCATCCACATGGGCTAAACCCCCCACGGATAATCTGCTAAGAGCATCAACAACTACATTATTTTACCTACATTATTCTTACCTGGATGGTAGTGAAGACTTATATCATAGCCCTTCAGCAACTCAAGACACCTTCTTTGCCTGACATTAAGCTATTTATGGGTGAACACATACTCACATACTGTAGACTCTTATGATAAGAAAAGATATCAACATGGACCCCATACAGATAGTGACGCCAGATTTTCAATGCAAACACCACAACCAAAAGCTCCCAGTCATGAGTCGGATAATTCTTCTTATGAACCTTCAACTGTCTAGAGGCATAGGCAATCACCTTACCATGCTGCATTAACACACAACCTAAACCAACCCAGAACACATCACAATAGATGACGAAACCCTTTGTACCCTCGAGTAGATTCAAGACCAGAGCTAAAGTCAACTTATCTTTCAGCTTCTCAAAACTACCCTTGGAAGTATCAAACCACAAAAACTTTACCTTCTTCTGAGTGACTTGGTCAATGGAGTTGGAATAGAAGAAAAACCCTCTATGAACCTCCTATAATAATCGGCTAAACCCAAGAAGCTTCAAATATCAGTTGGAGTCTTGGGTCTAGGACACTTCTTAACCACAACAATTTTTTAAGGATCCACCATGATCCTTTCATTAGACACAACATAACCCAAAAATGTAACAACGTTCAGCCAAAATTCACACTTAGAGAACTTAGCATACAACCACTCATCTTTCAATATCTGCAACACAATACGAAAGTGATCGGCATGATTCTCCTCACTCTTAGAGTACACCAATTTATAATAAATGAAGACAATCACAAAAGGATCTAGAAACTGATGGAAGACCCTATTTATCAAGTCCATAGACACTGTTGGGGTATTAGTCAAACCAAATGACATCACTAAGAACTCAAAATGTCCATACCAGGTACAAAAAACTGTCTTAGGGATGTCCACCTCCCTACTTTTTAACTGATGATAACCGAACCAAAGATCGATCTAAGAGAAAAACTTAGCACCCTAGAGCTGATCAAATAAATCATCTATCCTCGAAAGAGGGTACTTATTCTTTACCGTCACCTTGTTTAACTATCGACAATTAATATACATCCTAAGAAAACCATCTTTTTTATGCACAAATAACATCGGTGTCCCTATGGGGACATACTAGGATGGAAGAAACCCTTATCTAAGAGGTCCTTTAGTTGCTCCTTAAGCTCTTTCAACTTAGCTGGAGCCATTCTATACAGGGGAATAAAAATAGTACGAGTGTCCAAAACGAGATCAATATAAAAATTAATCTTCTTATCGAGAGGGACATCAGGAAATTCCTTAAGGAAGACCTCAAGAAATTTATTCACCACAGGACAGAAATATAAAAAGAACCCTCTGAGTTAGAATCATAAATCCGAACTAGATGATAGAGACACCCCTTGGAGATCAATCTTCGAGCTCTAAGATATGCTATGAACCTCCCCTTAGGAGCTAGGGAACCACCCTCACACTCAATAACTGGATTGTTAAGAAAATTAAAGATGACCTTACGGGTCCAACAGTCTAACGAAACATAGCACGAGTGTAACCAGTCCATTCCCAAAATAATATCAAAGTCAACTATGTTTAACTCTATTAAGTATACCAGAGTTTCTCTACTGCCAACATATACCACACCCCTATAGACTCTTCTGATGACCAGAGTGTCTCCAAGCAAGGTAGAAATAGAAAAAGGGTTTGACAAACACTCAGGACCAAAACCAAATGCACAGCCACAAATAGGGTTACATAAGAAAGAGGACCCTGGATCAAGTAAGCAGTACATATCACGGGAAAAGAGTTTTAACATAACAATAACTACATCAGGAGATGCCTCAGACTCCTGACGAGAAGCAAGAGCATATAAGTAGTTTCGGCCAGTGTCGAAGCCAAAAACAAAAGCAAAAGCAGGAATGACACCCTTTGGTGCAAGAGCTAATGAGGTAGCAATAAGGATCCTATTAGCCCAGAAGCAACTCTAGAGGGACAATCACGCTGCATATGGCCAATCTGGCCATAATTAAAACTTTAGTTTCTCTTCTTCTCACATTGACCAAGGTGCATCTGACCATAGAATCTGCAAGGAGGATATGATGGAGCAGACTGAGCCCCGCTAGTATCTCAATATGAGATTAGGTACCCTGTGCTCTGTACCCTTCACCATGCTGAGAGAAACGATCACCCGACAACTTCGGTTAAGGAGTACTAGCCGTAGAGAAAGAACCAGAACTCCCCACCATCTTCTTAGGCCACTTTTCCCTATCTCTACCACTTTGCTGCTGGCCTTCACCCTGATCAGAAAACTTAAACTTCTTACCCCGCCTCTCACTAATCTCATCCTTCTTTTTTTCTTTCTCAACCTGCTATATATATACCACAAGTCCAGAAATATCTATATCCCTTTTCAATTAGGCAACCTTACTTTCCAGAATCAACTCATGGGAACCCAGAAGCAAACTTACACATTCTGTCTCTCATGCTAGACACCAACTCAAGAGTATACTCGGACAACTGATAGAATTTAAAAGTATACTCTTTGATTGACACTCTACCTTGTCTTAGATTCATAAATTTCGCCGCTTTTGTCTCTCTCAACTCCTGAGAAAAGAAGTGGTCCAAAAAGGCGCTAGAGAAGTTATCCCATATTTCAGAGTCAGCATCACTCCCCCTAGACTGCTCCTACTCTTTGTACCAATAGTACGCCACATCCTTTAATTGGTAGGCAACAAACTCCATACGTTCAACATCAGACGCATACATAATTCAAAAGATTTTCTCTATCTTATCAATAAAAGCTTGAGGATCCTCCTTAAACTTAACAACAATAAACACAGGAGGGTTCAACCTCATAAATTGGCCAACCCTTGTGGCCACTGAAGATAGAGTAACAGAAGTACCACACTCAGACTGAGAAGCTACCTACTGAGCCAACATATGAATAGACGGAGAAACTCAGCATTCGTCACATCTGCCTAAGGAGATCGAGGAGGGCTATAGGGGATCGGTGGAACTCTAGGAGAGTAATAAGGAACTGAACCCCTAGACCGGGTCTATACCTCATAAATAGGGTGTGTCCTATCAATAGTGTCCCTAAGTGGAATAGAGGAGTCCCCATGGGCTTCAGATCGTCTGGGAGGGATAATTTAAAAAAAATGATCAAACTAGAATTAGAGGAATCCAAAACCTTAGACTCTATAGCTCGAAGTAAGAAAACTAGAAAGGGCAAAATTTCTAAATATCTTATAGCCTCTCTCTTATAAGTGTGGAATGCTATACACCCATAAAAAAACTTGTCACAGCTTTGAGGACACCCAATTAACCATGAACCTATGCTCTAATACCAAATTTGTCACGACCTAAATCAGGGCCTGGACATCATAGATATATTAATTTCCACGTGGATCGGAGATCACCCCTATCACCTAACCTAACCAGTACAACAACCATAAGTGTTAGATAACTTTTGACATATGACAAGATAATGAAGAATAAGACTGATCACAACTCATGAAATGTCTAAACCAATCCACCATAAACAACATACCTAAGTCCACAGTAATCCAACAAAGCCTCTACAATCCAAAGTCAATAAAATATCGGGACATACCCCTGATAATAGCCAAAACCAACGTCTAAATATGTCTAAGGCCTAACATGAAAATCATGAAATAAAACCTTCTAAAGTATGAAAGCTCACTACTTCAATGTCAACTCATAAACCACTCGAACACCTGATCACTGTGCAGGTAAAGTAGAAGAATTTTTAGGACCTGCATTGCGTGGGGACACAACGTCTGGAGACAGTTAACGATTGGAGTGCTTGCATGTAACTCAGGGATATAGAAATAAAGTAATTCCATTATTCAAAGCCAAATCAAATAATCATATGCAATCACATACATACATATATATATATATATATATATATATATATATCATGTCAGGATAGGGAACAAGGCTTAGCATGCACTTTAAAAACCTTAACCTGGGTCCACAGGCTATATGGGCCTAGCTCTTCCCTAGCTGAAAGGGCCCCAGTATGTGTAGCCATATGAATCAGAGAATATCCATAACTGTATATGCCATTATGGGGGACTCAAACCTCCTAGAATAGTCAAGGTGACTTAAGCGCCAATATATAGAATATGGGGTATTCGAACCTCCCATTCATATATCCATTCGGGGGACTTAAAACTCCCGATTACATAGACACTCGCACCGGCTTGCACGGTTTCTAGTGTTAGTCCTTTGGACTCCACTTTCACAGTTCGACTGCACATTCTACTTTAAATCTCAATTAAAACATCCTTTGCACATACACGCAACCATATGTCAAATTACTTACCGAAGGCATCCCGTTGGTATTGTCATACTAACCCCACTTGCAAGCATACAACATGCCATAACCATTATTATTCAACATTGGGACTCGAGATTGTAGACTTTGTGCCTTGAGATTTGGAGTTGGAGATCAGGTATTCGTCCGAGTATTGCCCATGAAGGGTGTGATGAGGTTCAGGTGGAAAGGCAATCTTAGTCCCAAGTATATTGGGCCTTTCGAGATCCTTCGTACATTTGGAAAGGTGGAATATGAGTTAAGACTTACCCCCATATTTTAATGCTGTCCATTTAGTTTCCATGTTTTTATGTTATGATGGTACATTCTCGATGAGTCTTATGTGCTTCGATGGGACTCAGTTCAGTTTAATGAGCGATTGACCTTCGTGGAGGAGCTTGTGTTCATATTACCCAATGATGTTAGATGATTGTGCTCTAGAGATATTCTAGTAGTTATGGTTTAGTAAAGACACCGCCCAGTAGATAAGGCTACTTGAGAGGTCGAGAGAAAGATGTGGGCCCAATATTCTCACCTGTTTGAGGCTTTAGGTGCTTCCTAACCTTTTACTTTTGCAAAGAAAGTTCTTCTAGTAGTAAATATTGTAATGACCCTCCAAGTCATTTTCTCTATTTTTGTTTATTTTCGCCATTTAGAGCTTTCCTTTAGTTGCCTTTAGTCATTTATGACTTGTTGGAGATTATAGCTTAGTTACCGGGCATTTCATTTGGTTTTAGAGCCGATTCCCTATTTTGAAGTCCTTGCTAGTTAGAATTGGCTAACGGATAAAAACTTCAGTCAAACTACCTCGCATGCTAATTCTGACAGTTTCAACAACTCTAGAACATCGATTTTTGACTAGGTGGACCTTTGGTTTGGGTCCCAAGGCATTTGGACTCATTCCAAGTTATTGGTCGAAACTTTTATGCTTGGATGTGAGACGCACTTTTTACCGAAACAACCTCGGATGGAAGTTTTGACTGTACTATTGAGTCTGTAATGTTGAATTTAATAGGGTAGCATAGTTTGTTTATGTATACGAGATCATGAACGAATCCTGAGATGTCGGTGGAGACTCCAAAAAAATTTTAAGTCTTAAGCTGGTGCACCCGCTTAAGCGCCCTTTGGGTCGCTTAAGCGGTCAGCTGATCGCTTAAATGAGTAGGCTTACCCAGTTGAGGGCCGCTTGAGCAGAGCCCTCAATACTTATGTTTGGCTGCTTAAGCAGCAAGGAGACTGCTTAAGCGGTTGGCGTGAAGGTAGCAAAAATTTCACACAATTTTAAGAATTAAAAATCCTTTAAATGTCCCATAGGTGTAGGTAGCCTACTGTCCGCAAACGGCACCTGTACATCCTTTAAATGTCCCAATTGCCCGTATTCTCTCGTATTTTCACACAATTTCAAGAATTAAAAATCATAAAATGTGTGAAAACATGGGAGAGACATTAGTAGGTAATTTTGGGGAGTTCGTAAGCTTGGATAACTTGTTTCTTCTATGAATTATTTGTGAGTTTTCATCAATTCCATGGTTAGTTTCTCTATTAATTTTCAAAATCCCTAGAATGTTGTTGGGACGATTCTAGCACCATTTAAGGTTGGAATTTACCTATTTTTGAGGATAAATGTTCCTTGAGTGTAGAGGGACGTGTTATCATTTTTGAAAGTGCTATTCCTCAAGTGGGCCCCATATGGAATTTTTACATAATTTTGAACCCAAAGCACAAAAGTGCAATACAAGTATCATTGTTCTCATTTTGAGGAGTAGATTCTGGTTTTGATAAGGTGACGTCTTGCACAAGCTTCTCCAAAGGAGAAATCAACTTTAGAGGCTAGGCTTTCCTTATTCATAGATTGAGTTAATTCCTACTATATTTATGATATTATGCTAGATAGGTGATGAGAATTAGGTCTTGGCGGTATAATTGGTATATTTAGTTTTATTTGGATTGTTTAGACTATTATGAAATCGTAAATTAAGCGTAATTGACTTAGTTATCCATGTTTAGGTAGAACTGTTATCTTAGGGTTAATTGTGGCTTAATTAACATCTAGAAGTTAATTTAGATACCTTAGCCTAGTATGGGATAGAATTTACATTAGAACGGATTTCGGAGATTAGAAGTGGGCCCCTTAGACCCACCTTAGGCCAAGAATCTTGTTAGATCCTTGTAGACTTATTGGGCATATTATATCTTTAAATTGTATTAATATTATAACATTACAATTATTAATGTTAGCTCTGGGCTAGCACTAATAACCCTTAATGTCCTTCAGTAAAGCAGCGTACGAGTCAAAAAAACAACGTACAACACCCAACTCCACTTAATATTTGAGTTTAGGCCTATCAAAGTCCAAAATGGACCTATACATCAAGAAACAAGGCTAATATACTCTGATATATAGGAGAAACACTGATATATAGGTTGCAAAGATGGAAAATGGGCCAACAAACCAAAAGATGCTGATATAAATGTTCAAATTGGATTGATATATGTCCAGTATATATCAAATATATTGTAAAAACTAGCGGTAGAAGCTGTTGATATACAAGTGGTATACAAATAGGATGAAGGACCCAAAGTCCATGAATTTAAGGCCTAAAGCTGGACAGATCTGAAATGGACCAAAAGGGAGACCAAATCTCAATTTTATCTCTCTTATTTGCTTGTAATTAATTTAATTATTTATTTATAATTTAATTTAATTAATCTAGGTGAATCCTTGGGCAGCACGTTTATGTTAAAATTACTTATTTTATTTTAGTTATTTAATATTTTTTTAATTTTTTATTTAGGCAAACTTAAACTTATAGAATGACTTGAGGATTTATTTATATTCTTTCGTAGTTATTAAATAGCTTAAATCCATGTATAAGAAATTGAGTTAACTGTTTAGGCTAAAGTCTTAATCCGAATAAAATAGTTAAAGTTAGAATTATTCTGATATTTTGATATTTAATTTATTTTATTACTTAGAGTAAATTAATGGATTAGTATGAAATAAATTTTATTCATTCAAAATAAGATTTTCAGATAAATTCATGGTTTACTAAAATCAAATGAAGATTTTTACAACTTATGAAATATTTTAAAAATCATCCAAATAAATTTAATCCGTTGGGAACCATACTTTGTGGATTCTCGAAAGTGCCTAACACTTTCTTTCAATTTACTTGAACCCTTACCTAGATTAGGGGTGTGCATCGGTCGGTTCTGTTCAATTTTATGTATTACTAGTTTTATTTGTTGATTTTCAATTTCAAAATATGCTAAACCAATAACCAAACCTATAAGCGCCAATATATAGAATATGGGGTATTCCACCTCCCATTCATATATCCATTCGGGGGACTTAAAACTCCTGATTACATAGACACTCGCACCGGCTTGCACGGTTTCTAGTGTTAGTCCTTTGGACTCCACTTTCACGGTTTGACTGCACATTCTGCTTTAAATCTCAATTAAAACATCCTTTGCACATACACACAACCATTTGTCAAATTACTTACCGAAGGCATCCCGTTGGTATTGTCATACTAACCCCACCTGCAAGCATACAACATGCCATAACCATTATTATTCAATATTGGGACTCGAGATTGTAGACTTTGTGCCTTGAGATTTGGAGTTGGAGATCAGATATTCGTCCGAGTATTGCCCATGAAGGGTGTGATGAGGTTCAGGTGGAAAGGCAATCTTAGTCCCAAGTATATTGGGCCTTTCGAGATCCTTCGTACATTTGGAAAAGTGGAATATGAGTTAAGACTTACCCCCATATTTTAATGCTGTCCATTTAGTTTCCATGTTTTTATGTTATGATGGTACATTCTCGATGAGTCTTATGTGCTTCGATGGGACTCAGTTCAGTTTAATGAGCGATTGACCTTCGTGGAGGAGCTTGTGTTCATATTACCCAATGATGTTAGATGATTGTGCTCTAGAGATATTCTAGTAGTTATGGTTTAGTAAAGACACCGCCCAGTAGATAAGGCTACTTGAGAGGTCGAGAGAAAGATGTGGGCCCAATATTCTCACCTGTTTGAGGCTTTAGGTGCTTCCTAACCTTTTACTTTTGCAAAGAAAGTTCTTCTAGTAGTAAATATTGTAATGACCCTCCAAGTCATTTTCTCTATTTTCGTTCATTTTCGCCATTTAGAGCTTTCCTTTAGTTGCCTTTAGTCATTTATGACTTGTTGGAGATTATAGCTTAGTTATCGGGCATTTCATTTGGTTTTAAAGCCGATTCCCTATTTTGAAGTCCTTGCTAGTTAGAATTGGCTAACGGATAAAAACTTCAGTCAAACTACCTCACAAGCTAATTCTGACAGTTTCAACAACTCTAGAACATCGATTTTTGACTAGGTGGACCTTTGGTTTGGGTCCCAAGGCTTTTGGACTCATTCCAAGTTGTTGGTCGAAACTTTTATGCTTGGATGTGAGACGCACTTTTTACCGAAACAACCTCGGATGGAAGTTTTGACTGTGCCATTGAATCTGTAACGTTGAATTTAATAGGGTAGCATAGTTTGTTTATGTATACGAGATCATGAACGAATCCTGAGATGTCGGTGGAGACTCTAAAAAAATTTTAAGTCTTAAGCTGGTGCACCCGCTTAAGCGCCCTTTGGGTTGCTTAAGCGGTCAGCTGATCGCTGAAGTGACTAGGCTTACCCAGTTGAGGGCCGCTTGAGCAGAGCCCTCAATACTTATGTTTGGCTGCTTAAGCAGCAAGGAGACTGCTTAAGCGGTTGGCGTGAAGGTAGCAAGAATTTCACACAATTTTAAGAATTAAAAATCTTTTAAATGTCCCATAGGTGTAGGTAGCCTACTATCCGCAAACGACACCTATACATTCTTTAAATGTCCCAATTGCCCGTATTCTCTCGTATTTTCACACAATTTCAAGAATTAAAAATCATAAAATGCGTGAAAACATGGGAGAGACATTAGTAGGTAATTTTGGGGAGTTCGTAAGCATGGATAACTTGTTTCTTCTATGAATTATTTGTGAGTTTTCATCAATTCCATGGTTAGTTTCTCTATTAATTTCCAAAATCCCTAGAATGTTGTTGGGACGATTCTAGCACCATTTGAGGTCGGAATTTACCTATTCTTGAGGATAAATGTTCCTTGAGTGTAGAGGGACGTGTTATCATTTTTGAAAGTGCTATTCCTCAAGTGGGCCCCATATGAAATTTTTACATAATTTTGAACCCAAAGCACAAAAGTGCAATACAGGTATCATTGTTCTCATTTTGAGGAGTAGATTCTGGTTTTGATAAGGTGACGTCTTGCAGAAGCTTCTCCAAAGGAGAAATCAACTTTAGAGGCTAGGCTTTCCTTATTCATAGATTGAGTTAATTCCTACTATATTTATGATATTATGCTAGATAGGTGATGAGAATTAGGTCTTGGCGGTATAATGGGTATATTTAGTTTTATTTGGATTGTTTAGACTATTATGAAATCGTAAATTAAGCGTAATTGACTTAGTTATCCATGTTTAGGTAGAACTGTTATCTTAGGGCTAATTGTGGCTTAATTAACATCTAGAAGTTAATTTAGATACCTTAGCCTAGTATGGGATATAATTTATATTAGAATGAATTTCGGAGATTAGAAGTGGGCCCCTTAGACCCACCTTAGGCCAAGAATCTTGTTAGATCCTTGTAGACTTATTGGGCATATTATATCTTTAAATTGTATTAATATTATAACATTACAATTATTAATGTTAGCTCTGGGCTAGCATTAATAACCCTTAATGTCCTTCAGTAAAGCAGCGTACGAGTCACAAAAACAACATACAACACCCAACTCCACTTAATATTTGAGTTTAGGCCTATCAAAGTCCAAAATTGACCTATACATCAAGAAACAAGGCTGATATACTCTGATATATAGGAGAAACACTGATATATAGGTTGCAAAGATGGAAAATGGGCCAACAAACCAAAAGATGCTGATATAAATGTTCATATTGGATTGATATATGTCCAGTATATATCAAATATATTGTAAAAACTAGTGGTAGAAGCTGTTGATATACAAGTGGTATACAAATAGGATGAAGGACCCAAGGTCCATGAATTTAAGGCCTAAAGCTGGACAGAACTGAAATGGACCAAAAGGGAGACCAAATCTCAATTTTATCTCTCTTATTTGCTTGTAATTAATTTAATTATTTATTTATAATTTAATTTAATTAATCTAGGTGAATCCTTGGGGAGCACGTTTATGTTAAAATTACTTATTTTATTTTAGTTATTTAATATTTTTTTAATTTTTTATTTAGGCAAACTTAAACTTATAGAATGACTTGAGGATTTATTTATATTCTTTCGTAGTTATTAAATAGCTTAAATTCATGTATAAGAAATTGAGTTAACTGTTTAGCCTAAAGTCTTAATCCGAATAAAATAGTTAAAGTTAGAATTATTCTGATATTTTGATATTTAATTTATTTTGTTACTTAGAATAAATTAATGGATTAGTATGAAATAAATTTTATTCATTCAAAATAAGATTTTCAGATAAATTCATGGTTTACTAAAATCAAATGAAGATTTTTACAACTTATGAAATATTTTAAAAATCATCCAAATAAATTTAATCCGTTGGGAATCATACTTTGTGGATTCTCGAAAGTGCCTAACACTTTCTTTCAATTTACTTGAACCCTTACCTAGATTAGGGGTGTGCATCGGTCGGTTCTGTTCAATTTTATGTATTACTAGTTTGATTTGTCGATTTTCAATTTCAAAATATGCTAAACCAATAACCTAACCTATAAGATACATTTTATCGGTTTTCAGTTTAACAATTTAGTCCTTAACTGTTCGGTTTTCGATTTATACTAAGAAAATACTCATATATAGAAAAAATAATAAATCGAATCTTAGTTGCAACCAAAATCTTACATGATTTGTTTTAATTTACAAGAATCTTTAAGTTTGAACGAAATGTTAATTAGGGGAAATTAAGAGTTTGTATAATTGAAATAATAGGTTTGTTAATTTGTAAAAGTTAAGGAGAAATTGATATATATATATATATATATATATATATATATATATATATATATATATATATATATAAGTAGGTGTAAAATAATAATTTAGTATATTCTTATCGGGTTATCTATTTATCCAATAACCTAATAAAAAAAACTAAACCGAACCAATAACCCAATAAATTTTCTTTATAAAACCATTAAGCAACTGTTAACCCAATAACCCAGTAAGAGTAAACCAATAACATTTTTATCGGTTCAGTTTATTGGTTGATTCAGTTTTTGGACACCCCTAACCCAGACTATGGTTAATTTTATTGAATGTTTTTAAAAGTACCTTTGTTTAAATGGTTTTCTTAATTTCCTAAAAATTAAGTGATGACTCTACTTTTTCTAGAAAATATTTTTTCAAAATAAATCAAATAGACTTTTCCGTTATGAAGTTATGAAACATTTTTTTAAAAAATAAATCGCAATAAAATGACGACTCTGCTGGGAAATCATCTAGGCTTTAACCATAAGGATATTATTTGTTTGGCTAAAATTTGTATTAATTGTTAAATTTTGCTTATGTGTTTTAATTTTTGCAATTATAAACTGTTGTATTTCATGACATAATTGCTCATATGATATTTAAACTGTTTGGAGTTTCGTGACCCTTATTGATTAATTTCAAATAAAAGTGTTTGAAATACATCAGTTTATTGGTACGTTTGGCGTTCGATGACTGTTTGTATTTTCAAACCCAAGTTGTCCACTTGAAAACCTAGTCGAAGCCCACTCTAGATACCTAGGATAGAGTGAAACCAAAGCACTTTTTAGGCATGAGCCTAGGAATACCCAATATTTGAGGGGTATTGGGACCATTAGAAAAACCTACATTACGTCTATTAACCACTAGTTAATAACAAACAATCATTCTTTATGTGTTAAATTGAAGAATATAGTGCCAGATTGTACGAACCATTGTCCGTTGGGTTTGAGGGTTTCATTTTTGATAGTTTCTTTTATTGTAATCTAGAGAAGGTCTTCATCCAAAAATATTAAGAAATAAAAGAAGTTCAAGATCGAAGGCACCCCAAGGAGGTTTAGTTTAGGTTTTCTCCCCTGCGTGGGTCTGATGTCATTTATTTTCTCTTTCCCTCATTTTGTATCCCATTTGATTTATCCATGGAATTTGTATTATATATTTTAGGAGCAATAGAATGTCTTACATATGACATGTATATCTTTCAAATGTTAGGCTTACCTTTGACTTGAAAGCTCCCATATATACTAGGACTCATTAAAATTATTTATGTGCTAAAGTGATTTGTCTATATTTGTTTGATTTGTGTATTTAAATAATGTATGTTTGTTTTTAAACAAGACTAGTTCATTATTCTATTTCAAAATCTTAGAGTGTTAGTAGGCATATAAGACTCAAAATTTAAATCCCTCTAAAACGCCCTTCAAAGTCTGTCGATAAAATTCCTTACAATTTATTCAAGTTTTATTCAAAATTCATTAGGTCATTATCCAATTCACATTGACCACATTGCTCTTACTATTCACTGTTTCTTACACTTAATTCTAAATGAAAAGACTATGTTGTCTTCAAAAGAGCTTTCCAAATAAGCCTTCTAGGATGTTTATTTGTAAACACCCAATCTCTTCAAATATCTTAGTTCATTCTATTCAAAATGTTGTTTTTCCCATTAAATTCAAAACTTGTCAAATGGTCAAAGTTCTGATCATTTAGTCCCTTTTTCGAAGTGTCTTATTCTTTGAATTTTGGAATAGTCTGTTTCAAACCAAATATGTGTTATTTGTTTTGTATATTACTTTGGTCAATTATTATAGTAATGAACTAACATTTTACCTTTTGAGTGTTTTTCTTGCATTTGAGAGAGAGGATAATTATGTTGGTAATCAAACTTGCTCATTCCACAAATACTAAAAGAAAATCAATTTCAAGTAATCACTGGAAGAACATCAGTATTTCACATGGTCTAAGATAAAAAAAGCAACTACAGATTCATCAGTTCTTACTTGGGCTAACAGAAAGACTCGTTCAACTATGGATCGTAGTTTGATCAGCACAAACACTTTATTTGAGTTAGTTTCTACCTTTTCTGTGGCAATGGACCCTAGTGCATTGATAAGAAAACACATAACTCCAGAGATCATTGCTGGTTTGAACAATAAATAGCCAAACTAAGGCTCATGGTGATGCAAAGAAGAGCACCTTCTCAAACTCTTCCAAATATGACTCTGCCTTCTGATGCTCGATAAAAGGAGCCTATCTTTCCGACATCAGAAAAAATTGGCCAGGGAGGTTATTTTACCACTTCTCAAAATGCTCATGATTCTTAGAATGCTCCGTTTGTGTATATATTTTCTCCTCTAAAGGTTTAGAACGTCACTGTCACGTATACCTATGCTATGGCTCCACTACTGGCACAAACTCAAGGGCTATATTGCCTAGATGCTGATCATTATGCTAAAACGGAGAATGATCCTAGAATGTACATGATAAGATGGTCAATAGAAAGCTTAAAGTCTTGGAACATGCAATGAGAAGCCTTGGGGGCTCAGAAGTAACCAAAGCACGAAGTATGATGAGTTATGTACATTTCCTGAGATCAAATTTCCTCCTAGTTACAAGATCCCAAAATTCAAAAAGTTTTATGGGTCTGGAAATATCTTCTTTACTTTGAAAAATTATTGTGAAAATTTGATTGGTGTGGGCAAAAACAAAGGAATACAGTTAAGCTATTTAGTCAAAGTTTGAGTTGAAAGGCTCTAGAATAGTATGCTACACAGAACGTGACTAAATGGCACACTTGGGGTGACTTGGTAAATTATTTTGTGGATCATTACAAGTTTTATGTTGATATTATTCTTGAAAGAATCTCTATCACAAAGATAAAGTAGAAATCAAATGAGAGTTTTTGTGAAAATGCCATATGGTGGAAAGAAGAAGCAACCAGGGTACATCCTCCTATAGAGGAAACTGAAATGATCAGTTACTTTATCCATGCACTAAATCCAGAATATTTTGATCACATGGTGACGATGGATGGAAATATATTTAATGAAATTGTCAAGACCGAAGAAATAATAGATAATAACTTTGTCAGAATTGTAATCCACTCATAAGGGCTTCCAGACTGACTCTATTGGAAATGGAAAGAAAAAGCAAAAAAAAGTGATGGGCGTGATAATCAAGAGATTCATTCAACTACGGGAAATCCCCACGATACAATCCCAATGCTCGACATGTTTAATATTTGGTATACAATGCACAAACAACATATCATGCTCAACCTGCACCATGAAACTACCAAAATAAGGCACCTCGTTCCAATCGTGAAAGGAAGCCTCCCAATATCTTCACACCATTGGCAAAATCACCTACTCAACTTTATGAAATATTGAAAGAAGCATGGCTACTTCATCTAGTGAAAGCAAATTCTGTGAACACATCTAGTAATTGGTATGATCCAAACAAGTGATGTGCTTATCACTCTGGAGTTTTTGGACATGATATTGAGAAATATATCACTCTTAAGAATAAAATTTAGGATCTAACTGACAACAAGGTGATAACACACGCAGAAGCTCCAACCAATGTTAACAATCTACTGCCAAATTATAAGAAGTAGTCATTGGCATCATCAGTCGCAAAGAAGAATGAAGTTCCCTCAAAGGCACACTTTTGGCGTCCTTCTATCTTGCATTTTGAAGTTATTATTTTCTTTTCTCGTAATCATACATTCTCATTTTTATTTCCTTATAATCACACTTTATGGTTTGATTTCCTTATAACCATACTATTTAGTTGTAATGAATGACGTTCGACCCAATTTCCCCAGTGGAATACGTAGGTGTTCGCTTCAGTCACATTATCAAAAGATATTAAATATTCCTTTTATGTTCTGACCTTAATTCCCCAGAATGTGTTATGTAGGCGGCCTATGCCGACTTCGATCAACTCCTTAAAAATTTATCTTTTTATTGTATGTTGGACCTATGATTACCTTATTTCTACTTCAATGGAATACGTAGGCACCACCAGATCGATCATATTTTTTGGAAGGTTTTCATAGTAATTGAGGCAAAATTTTGAAAGGATCTCAAAAGTTCTTTAAAAAAAATCCTTTTACGAGTTATATGGTGATGACATTGAAGTATGTAACTAGGGCCAAAAATTTTTGAGAAGGTTTCAAAAATTTCACAAAACTTGATATTTGCTAGAAAGTTGAACACCAAACATTGTTAAAGTCGAAATTGGGGCATAAACTTTGAGAAAGTTCTCAAAATTTCAACCTATGATATATTAGAAAGAATTCAAGTATTTCAAATTCTAGATTGGGGTAGAATTTTTGAGAACATCTCAAAAATTTCATACTAAATGATGTCATAAGTTCAAAGGAAGTTTAAGATTGTCTATGTTATAGACTGGGGTAGAATTTTTGAGGAAGATCCTTAAAAATTCCACAAATGTTGCATTTTAAGATAAAAAAGCTCGCAAATCAATGATCAACAAGGTGCATCAGGAGATCAAGGCAATACCAACACAGTCAGTCTCTCAAAGCTAAGAATTTTTATTTGGATGTAGGAATAGTGATGTCAAAAGTTGACAACATTAATCATGACAAAGGACATTAGTAGACCCACCGCGGACTTACCATAATAATCCAAACAACTTTCTTCTCCTTTTTTATCTTGATTTATGTTTCTATTACTTTATTAAGATCTTTAACACTTTCTTAGATTTTGTAGGGAAAGATCAGGTATAACGATTAAGATATGGAGATATCATCCAAAATACTATCTCTAAATCATCATGAGTGATATTACGTGAGACCACCTCTAAGAAATAACACACTAAATTCTTTAAAAGTTTGAGGATTCAATCCAAAAGATCAAGACATGCACAAGTCCTTTCAAGGATTCCCGATGCAAAGGATGAAGTTTAAAAATTAAGTTTACCTTTTCGTATACATTGATGAATCTAATACTTCATCTTTTTTATCAAATCTTACATTCTTTGAATCAATTTTAATCCTGAACTACGCCTGACCCAATGCTTGTTCCAACAATATATGTAAGCAATCCTACATAAGGATTCAGTCTTCTTATTGTTTTAAACTCCAGGCCCTTAGAGGACACAAAATGTGTCTTTGAAACAATTATTTTTTCTTTTGCACTCTTTTAATTAAGTGCCTTGAACTAAAAATAAGGGTAACCATTTTGGGATTTTCCAATGATTTCAAAAAACCTCCATTCAAACTTCAACTTCATAAATATACCTCATTAACAATACCTTTCTTTTTAAGAGGTTCTATTTAAAGTAGGGATGACCTTGTAGGACATCTCTAATTAGACATCAGAATCCCTCTCAACACGTTTGTATAGGGTATTAAGATTTTATAATTGCCAGATAGTTATAACCTATTCAAATGGTTCAATTGTTTCAATATCTTTATTATTATACTAACAAGGTTTGTGAGTGCAGATATGTTCACTCATCTTATAAAGTGATGAGTTGGATTGTCACTTTATTCAAAGCTCACATGTCATATTAGGGGTTTCTACTCTCCAAAAAACTTACTGAAGTATCACTCCTCTCGAGATGACATATTTTATTATATTTGGATCAACCACCCTTTCGAGAAGACATATTAAATTGTCATCCCCATTTAAGGTGATATATTTTATTATATTTGGGTTATCTATCCTTTCAAGAGGACATATCAAACTTCACCTTCCTCGGGGTAACAAATCTTATTATATTTGACCTACCCACCTTTTTAATGGAATTATCTTATTATATTTTGATCATCCATCCTTTAAAAGAAAACCTATCGGATTGTCACCCCATTCGAAGTGATATATCTTATAATATTGAGGTTTTCAGCTATTCAAAAAGATACATCAGACCATTATTTTATCTAAAGTGATATGTTATTATGGATTGTCACCTATTTCGATGTGACTTGTTATGGATCATCACCTCCTTCAAGGTGACATGTTATTATGTCATAGACTGTCACCTCCCTTAGAGTAACATATCATTATGTTATAGACTGTCACCTTCTTCAGCGTGATATATTATTATGTTATGGACCGTCACCTCCTTCAAGGTGACACATTATTATGCTATGGGCCATCACCTCCTTTAACGTGATGTGTTATTATGTCGTAGACCGTTACCTCCTCGAGAGTGACACATTATAATATGGATAGTCACCTTCTTCAACATGACAGTTATTATGTTATGCACTGTTACCTTCTTCAGAGTGGTATGTTATTACGTTATAGACTGTCACCTCCTTTAGAGTGACACGTTATTATGTGATGGATTATCATCTCCTCGAGATGACACGTTATTATATGGATTATCGCCTACTTTAACGTAATATATTATTATATCATGGACTTTCACCTCCTTTAGAGTGACATGTTATAGTCTGTTACCTCCTTTACAGTGATACGTTATTATGTTATGGTTTCTCATTTCTTTCAGAGTGACAGGCTATTAAAATATGGATCATCACCTCCTTTAGAGTGACATGTTATTATGTTATGGACCATTACCTCCTTTAGAATAGCATGTTATTTTGTTACAGACTGTCAGCTAAAGTGACACATTATTATATGGATCGTCACCTGTCTCAATGTGATATGTTACTATATTATTGATTATCACCTCCTTCAGGTGGTGTATTAAAACAAGGTTTGCACAATTTCCCTTACACTATATTTGCTACTAATAATTTTGATGCATGTGATTAGTAGTCACATTGGGCAGTCACTCCGTTTAAAGTGGCACGTTGCAATCAATATAGATCATTCGCCTTTCAATGAGACACAGTGGTTTGTCACCCTGTTCTAAGTGGCATGATACATTCAAGATAGGTCGTTTTTATTTTAATGAGACATGTTGGACCATCACCCCATTCAATCTGGCATAAAATATTTATAATGAGTCGTTCATCTTTCACTGAGACACGTTGGGTTGTCTCCCCATTTAAAGTGGCACGTTATATTTAAGATAGGTTTTCTGCATTTCAATTTGACATGTTGGGCTTTCACCTCATTCAATGTGGCACAAAATATTTAAGATGGGTTGTTCGCCTTTCAATGAGACACGTTAGGCCATCGCCCCAATCAAATTTGCTCAAAATATTCAAGATATGTTGTCTGCTTTTTACTGGTACATGTTAAGTTGTCACCTCGTTCAAAGTGGCATGATAGTTTAAAATAGGTTATGCAAATTGGTTCACCAACTATCTCAACATAACACGTTCAAATAGGTTTGTGCCAAATTATGTTTGTGTCATGCTATATTTACAACTAAGCATGTTGTTTTGAGAAGTTATTGAGAGTAGGGGTGGGCGTTCGGTATTCGATTTGATATTTTCAAATTTCAGGTACAGTAATTCGATAATCAACATTTGAAAGTAGATACCAAATACCATACGTATAAACATCGCTTCGTTAATTCAGTAATCAATAAATTAAACTTTGATTACGTACGGTTTTTGGTAATACTATATTAAAGTTGGAAATTTTCAAATGTATGTTTAAACTTCAAAGAGTATATTTAATAAAAACCCTATTTAATATTCCTTTTATTTTTTTTTATGAATATATTATCAAGGTCCAAGAGATTCTTTGGGATTGACTAATACCATTGTCCATTGAATTGGTTAGACATATCGTATTATATATATATAAAATTTGATATTTGGTAAATACCGAATACCAAACAGTATTAATATCTTTTACCAAACCCAATCCCAAATATCAAAATATTAAATTTACTCCCAAATACCATACCAAATATGGAATTACCGAATACTAATTACCAAATTTTTTGGTTCGATTCGATAATTCGATATTTTATGCCCAACCTTAGTCGAGAGCAGCTGAAAGAATGACATTCTCAAATCAAAATCACAGGCATGGATGACTCCAAAAAGGACACAACATTATGTGAAATTTTTTCTTAGCAGAAAACTGGGGCATAGTCTTGAGAGGAATATCAAACTCTTTGGACAAGAGCTGAAGAACGACTTCCACCATCGTCAAACCAAACCCCACCATCGTCAAACCACACCCCTATCAGAAGGCATGTAGGTATTTTAGGATGTGTTCGATTTTAGTTTTACCTACCTGAGGACTTTTCTCTTCTTTGAAATTCGGGTGACAACACACCTTGAGCTTTGGAAATTATGTCCACATAGCTCTTAGTAGTAGGTGTAAAGGGGCACTATATTCATAATTGAGATAAACATAATCCTCTTTTCCACAACTCAATGTATTTTTCACTCATTCCGAACCAAATATAGTCTAAAATAAAAGATTTTTTTTTCCACCGATCGAGTCGAACTACAAACAGTCTGATTCCTTGAATCTCAAGGATATGTAAGACGGGTCTGAATTCTCATGTAAACTTAGATATATAGGAAAACTGATATCGGTGTCAGGCCATAACTCCTTGAAATTCGTGTAAAAGATAACTTCTTTCGAGAAATAAATTTATGATCGAACAAAAAATTAGTGATGTCAAACTCTCTTTGCCCAGGGTTACTTGCATCCACTCTATTCAAAGGAAAGAGGTAGTTGTTGACACCTAATTTTTACCCTCCATGACTGAATTTAATTTTGAGTTTCATCGATTTTAAATAAAATTATTACATTCATTTTATCCGGATAATAAAACTTTTTCAAAATATTTATCTAGGTAATTTATCATTTTAAGTAGCGATTATATATTTTATGGAAAATTTAATTTTAATCATCTGCTATCTTGAAAATTGATTCAAGTGGGTAATATCTTGATTTAAATATAATTTATTCTCAAAAATAATTTATTTTAAACATATTTGTTTGATTTTGTGAAATCAAGAAACTTCGGATTCAATTGATTAATAATTCTAATAGGATTTTATTTCAATTCTAGCCAATTTATTGAATTTGATCATAATTGAAATCAATTTTTCCACAATTGCAATGCAATTAACCAATTTATTTTTAATATGAATAAAATTTAAATAAAATTAAATAAAAATTACAACCTTGGACCATTTATTAAATAATTCTACCTTGTACCTAATTCTAACCCTAGCCTAAATCAATCAGCCCAACTCACCAACCCAGCGGGCCTATCAGCAAAATCAACACAACAACAATAATTAACTGCCCCAGGCCTAAACAACTAACAACCAACCCAGCCCACTCCCCTCGACTCACTCTGGCTAAACATTAATAACCCTTTCTCTCCTTCAATAAAACAGTGTACAAGCTACAAAAACAACGTACAACACCCAACTTCACCCAATATCAACTGTGTAAATCAACACGTACAACGATAAACAACTCCAGAAACCTGACTCCAACCGAAATTCAACCCAACGATGAACCCGACTCCAATCCAAACAACAATGTAACATCACTCAGCAATAACGACACCTCATCCTCCAACAGCTAAATCTGTGAAACTCGATGGATGTTTCATCAAATTTTGTCCTATCAAGGTACAATATTGTGAAATTTCTATTGGTTGTGGGGGGAATTCATTCCCCCCCCCTCTAAGAATTTACTTTGAATTTGGTCCCTTTTTGGTCCCAATTCATTTAATTTCAAAGTTGAAAAATTCAAAATCTTATCCTATTTTTGAAATTCAAAATTTCTTGGGAAAATTCCTAATCTATCCCTCCATTTCCCCCTCCAAAATGATTCTTGTTTATTCTATAAATAGGTAGTGAGTTAAAGGGTTATGGGAGAGGACTTTTTGGAGAAAAAATAGAAATTATGAAGGAGCATTTCTCTAATCCCATGTAACCAGAAAATCCTTGAAGAAAACTCACTAAATTCTAAAGAAATAAAATTTTTTCCAGTGAAGTCGCAGAACTGTGGTGAAAATCAATTCAAACTCCGTGGGAAAGTTCATTGAACAACTCTGTCTCGTTCGCTACCCGAAAAAGGTAATATCATATTTTTAAAAAGAATTTTACTGCTTGGTTTGTGCAAGTTGTACTTTTGAGTGTTCCATTTTTCTCAGTTCCTTTTATTTTTGTTCGCCTCAAGTTCATAAATTGTATGTTAGTTCCTCGTTGGTTTGAAATTCCAGATAGCATGGATTGGTTTGTATTTAATCATGGGTGTTCAAACTCGCTAATTATTAGGCCTTTTCTTTTTTAAGCTTTACATATATTTTTATTTTTTTAAGTACTAGTATTTAATTCTAAATTATAATGATTCATGTATTTTGTAGATATATTCTTAATCCCCATGTTAACAATGAGATTATTTTTTACTGAATTTGCCAAAAAGTTACTTTGATTTGGCTAGATATATGCATCAGATTGAGTACTACACATCAGATTGAGTATCATTTTTCTTTTAAGAAATTGAGTTGACTGTTTAGCCTAAAGTCTTAATCCGCATAAAATGATTAATGATATAATTATTTTAAAACTTTGATATTTATTTTGTTTTATTACATAGAATAAATTAAATGGATTAGTATCAGATAAGTTTGATTCATTCAAGTAAGATTTTCAAATAAATTCAAAAATTTACTAAAATTAAATAAAGATTTTTACAACTTAAGAACTTTTTAAAAATTAGCCAACTAAGTTTAATCTACCGGGAACCACATTTTGTGAATTTTCAAACGTTCCTAACACATCCTTTCGAATTTATTTGAACCCCTTACCTTGACCCTGGTTAATTTTATTGAAGGTTTTTAAAATTACCTTTGTCTTAATGGTTTTCTTAGTTTCCTAAAAATGAAGGAACAACTCTATTTTTTCTAAAAAATATTGTTTCAAAATAAATCAAATAGACTTTTTCCACCACAATGTTCTGGAACATTTTTTTTTTTGAAAATGTATCGTAACAATGCCTACTGAGTACTTGTGATTTTGGTACTTATACTACCCTTCTGCATCTTTTTGGTGTAGATCAGTGTACTAGTGGACGTCGCTGACGTGATGATCGTCCTACTTAGAGTTCGGAGGCAGGGTGAGCCCTTGCAGTCGGAGCTGTCTTTTTCTCCTTCTTTTATCTTTGCTTAGTCTTTCATTATTCGAGACTGATGTATATTGACTATTATAGTACTTATGTTCTCTTTAGCTAGTGACTCTTGTACCGACACTACTAGGTTGTGGGATGTTATTATTTTTCAGACTATTATTATTACTTGAATTCTTATTGTAAGTCTTTACTTGCACATTTTCGACGTTTTTGCCCCTTTCTGACCAAATTAGCCCACTGCTTATATCTCCGGGTTTTGGTTGGCTTACCTAATAGTGGGGTAAAGTAGGTGTCATCATGACTTGTAAATCGGGTTGTAACAGTCTCTGAACTCTGACCAACACAAATCTTGGTGTCAATAACAACTACTAATACTCGAATATGCACCTAAAAGGTACAAAAGTGTAGTATGTGTACCAAATCCATAGGTACTTAGTAGGCATCATCTACCGACTAAGCTAAATTATGACACAAATATAATAAAATGCGAGATGAATAATGCCAAGTCAAGATAAAAAGAAAAACCTAGAATAATGCTCCAAATGCTATAAATAAAGGATTGGAACAATAATAATTTGAAAGAAAACATAGCTATTACTAGAAAGCTAGCCCCCATAAGCCAGTAAGTGCAAAAATAAATGACCCAACGTGGGCTCTTATAAGCCCGGAGGGTACAATCAAGAAAAGAAATAACCAAAATTATACTAAGTAACCATATCTCGAGATGATAACTGTGTATTACTCTCCAAAATTGAACCGGTTCCATAAATCATAAATAATCTCTCAATGCTAGGCGTGAATCAAAACTCATACCTTTATTTGCCGGACATGAACCAAAACTCATATCATTATTTGGTGGAATTGAATAGAAATCATATCATCATTTACAGGACTTGAACCAGAACTCATATCATCTTCCAAGTGTCAATATCAAATAAAACATCATATATATAGCCTCCCCAAGCTCTAAAGTATACATTTTGTAACATTCCTATAAAGTCTACAAGAAGCTGATAATAGTCTTAGCCTAAGAAAGGTCAGAGGGGCCCACTTATAAACTCCAAAACTCATTATAAGGCAAATTCTACCTTGGACTAGACTAAGCTATCCAAATTCAATTCAATATATAAAGTAGGCCACATTTTAGTCCAAAGATAGAAATTCTAACTAAAGAATGAATGTAATGAGGTCAATTATGCATAATTTGTGGTTCCTTAACTGACTAAATGATCCAAATTATACTAAATATACTTACAATACCTAATTTCCAACCCACATCTAGCACAATTTCATAAATACTACAATTTAGCCCAATATATGAGAAAGGTAAACCTAGCCTACCTAGAGACCAAAGAAAGCCTAGTAAAATCTACTACATCATTAATTTACCCATTTGAGAAGCTACCACATGATGCTATACTATTAAAATAATATTCTACTCATCAATATGAGATAAACGGTACCCATATTGCATTTTTATGCTTCTGGTCCAAGATCATGTAAAATCCATTTGGAGCTTGCTTGCAAAATCTCACTTTCAAAACTATCAACACGCCTCTTTTGACTCAAGGAATATTTACCCTCAAGAATGAGTAATTTTGAGCTCAAAAAATGCTTCAATCTACTCAACAAAAATTTAGGAATTTTGTAAAATAATTAAGAATTTGACCATGAAATTAACAAAAACTTATAAAGATTTTGGTGAAGACATAAGAAACCTGGACTCACAATCACCCCAAAATCTTCTATAAATGCTCTCCTGATTTTCCATACTCTCTAGGGATCCAAGATCTTGAACTTGTGAAGAAATAGGGAGAAATTGGGCTACTGAGGAATTTAATGCCATCTAGATACCGTTTAAGCGAACATTGGACCGCCTAAGCGGTTACTACTTAAGTGGCGAAGTACTGCTATAAAGGGAAAGTACCGCTTAAGCGGTACCCCCTATGTCTATTCCCTCTACTTAATAAGATAATGCCTTGATTAAGAGTCCCTCAACTGGTCAAGCCTCTTCGCTTAATCAACCCGCTAGCCATTTAAGCGGTCTCCGTTTACGTAACCCAACTATAGTTTAAGCTTGATACATTAGCTGAGGACTTGGAAATTCCAAGTCTCCGCCGACCCCTAGGGATTCATTCAAAATCCCATGAATAAAAAAAATTATGCCACTCTATCAAATTCGACATTCCAAACTCAATAGAGTTGTTAAAATTTCCATACGAGGTTGTTTCAATTAAAAGTAGGCCTTACACCTATAGGCCATTTTTATTAACTTTCAGCCAATGGCTCAGAATGAGTATAGAGGCCTTAGAACCCAAAACAAAGGTCCCCCAGAGTAAAATTAATGTTCTAGAGTTTATGGAACGATCAAAATTGGCATATGAGGTTTTTTAACTGAGGTTTTTGCTTGATAGCCAATTCTTACTAACCAAGAGTTCAAAATAGGAAATTAGCTCTAAAACCAAACAAACTACCCGGTAACTGAAATGTTAGGTCCAGCAAGTCATAAATGACTTAGAAAATCTATAGAAAAGCTCTAAATAGAAAAAATGAGTGGAAATACAGAAAATGACCTGGAGGGTCATTACTATTCCTCACACAAATGGCCCTTAAGAGTTATAAAATGACAAAGATAAATTGTATTCGAGAAGGCAAGGGTTTTATTATCTTTATGCTCTCACTCCACTTCATTGATTCACATGGTTATTAGCAATGTAATACTAGATTGCCTTTGTTCAAACATCATGGTCACCCAATATGGACATATTTTTACTTAACTCATATTCCTATTCGTTTAGCATGCAATTGTAATTTTTTTGGTAAATTCTCAAGATAAGATAAACTACTCCTCGTGATCTCTATTGGTTCATCTCTCTAATATTTGGTAAATTTAAAGAATGATATTTAATGATTTCAAGGTCGATTTTAACTCTATATTTTGTGAAATTTTAGATTATAACTCCTTGAGTTATGGGTAAATTGATCTTTCATTAAAATTCCAATTTCACTCTTATGGACTCAGGGTTGACTTTTTGAAATAGAATCAGAAGTATAGAAATAGGGTTTCTTAATTCCATATTCTTTTGTAGAATCCTTATATGACTAGATTGACTTATTTAGTGGTAATTCAGAGGGACAATGCTTTAGGTTGACATTGCGAATAGTATTTAAGGCAAGTTCAGACCTTCTTTGGCTCATTTTTGAAGTGCTTATGTAATGACTCTCTTTGTTGTTATGGTTAAGTATCTCGTACAAAAATTCAAGATAAGATCTTTCTTATATTTGGTGTTAGAAATTTCAGGCAAGGCTAGGCTCAAGCAAAATCTGAGTGAGGTATGGTTTAGTGTAATCCGAGAATGGATTGGGGAAATGTGATTAAGTTCAGTTTGATTTATGTTAGCTAAGATGATAAAAAACTCGTAGAACTTTTCAAAAGTGAATTCCGGTAAGTAGAACTTCCTGTATTGATCTTGGTGTATAAGTGTTAGTTCAAAACATAATGGTTTGAGGGTGTGTTATGAAAAAGGTAAAATAGGGAGGATTTTTGAGGTTCTAACTCGCCTCTATTGCTATAATAACTATGTAGATTCTTGAGGTTCTAACTCACTTCTATTGCTATAACGACTATGTACATATATAAATAATTCTACTGTAGTAGCGGTCAAGAATAGTCAAACCTGCTATAGCGAGTGACTCCCACATAGCGATGTCGCTATAGCGGGATTGGGCCACTCTAGTGACTTAAGTTGCTGTTTATTTTGAAAATTTCCCAAAAATATTTCATTATTCTAGAACAAATTTTGTGGAAGGGGAAGGACTATTTAGGGTAATTTCATCATCTTTGATTATTTTTTTATCCCAAAGGTAAGTAAATTATCACGTTTAACTAGTTATTTGGTTAGTTAACCTTTGAGTCATTAGTTTATGTGTTTTTGGAGTGGGTTAAAGCTTGGTTTAACTTTTTTTTTGGTGCAAGGGGATAAATTAGGTGTAAAACCCTTGGGTTTTTGTTATTAGTCATTAATTTACTCTTGCATGTCATTAATTCACTAAAGTAACCATGAAATAAGTAGTTTTCTTTTGGTGAATTACTGTAGGAAAACCCTAACATGTGTGGGATGATCATGAGTTTGGCTTGGGGATTTAGGTTTAGGTTTTAATCCTCGACATGGTAGTTCACTTGGTTGGTTATATATTGTGTTTGTGTTTTTAGACCACAATGAAGCAAAAGTTACACGAAAAGGCAAAACTTAGGCTTAATTGAGCGGTGAAAGTTTGCATTGAGGTAGGTGATAGTTAATGTAGTTTAATCCAATTAGTGTTATGTGTGTATAATAATTATTCTTAGTATTATTTGTTCAATGCATATTTTTAAGTAATGAAAAAAGGTTAGTTGATATTCTAAGGGTTACTACATTCAATGAACTTATATGTAAAGCTTGTGGTTGTTATAAATATGGGTTGTTATCATTGTTTATATAATTGTTGTGATATTATATTTTTTATTTGTAAGATGTACCTATATTTGGACATATTCACGATATTTGATGGAATAAGGTTGGCAGGCACTTGATGTTTGTATTTTGGTACATAGACAAAGCTAGTCCCCTACATGTCATGACTAGTGGACAACCATAAGACCCTTAGCTTGTATGTTCAAGATTTAGATGGTTACATGAGTGACCTATGGATTATGTTCTTTATTATTATCTTGGTTCCTTGAGTGAACCAACTTAAGTGTTGAATTATTGTAGTAGTTCTTGAAGTGGACCGAACTTATATGTTAATGGTTAAAGTGGTTTCTTGCATCAACCAAACAATATAATAATTTTTTTGTTAAGATTATTTGAATCTGTTAATGGTTAAAGTGGTTTGTTTCATCAACCAAATGTATAATAGTTGTTTTATTGATATTATTTGGATTCTTAAGAGTTTCGTTATGGGCCTATGGAATAATAAAAAAGGGCATATTGTTATAATTATTCTCATGTAGTGAATTAATGTGGAATTAGTGTTTGAGTCATATTCTGTTTGACTTGGTTATGGTATTGAGTATTGTATGGTTCACTTGAAGTTTTGTTGATGGACTTAACTTGACTTAATGTGTTAATCTTGTTTAACTCATGATGGCTTATTTAATAAGGCTCATGAATACGGCTAAGTGTTGTAGATTGAATAGAGGTTGCTAAGTAGTGAAGATGTTTTGGATTGTTTTACTCAGTTATATTTATGTATTCATATTTCTCCTTTTGGGTTGGACAAATGACCCTACCAGTACACTGCTGTTTTCTTGTGTGCTGATACTACACTTTCTCTTACTTTTATTGATCGTAGAACATCTTTTAGTGGCTATTGTGAGACCTTTGATGTGATTCCAGTGATTTTTGAATTCAAGAGTGAGCTTCATCTCTTGAGATACCATGTATTCTTCTGTTGATGTTTACAAGTACTTTGTTCTGGACTTATGCACATTCTTAGTTTTAGGGTTGCATCCCTATTTTGATATTCTTTGGTAGTTTTAGGACAATTAACTTTTGGATCTAGAGGTTTTTATAAATACAATATTTCCGCATTATGTATTGTACTTATGTTTATTTTAACTTGGGTATGGCATTTGGATTTATAAAATTGACTAGCTATTTACTTTTGTCTAAGTATTAGTTAATGTTGAGGTTAGTTGGTTCTCCTACCAGAGGGTTATTGTGGGTGCCACTAGTGATGGGTTTGAGTTGTGACAAATTTGGTATCAAAGCTTAGGTTTATCGATCTCATTGTACCAAAATAGGTCCAGTAGAGTCCTGTAGAACTGTATAAAAACCTCTGTACTTTTATTTGAGAGCCTAAAAGACCTTAGGAATCTATCAATTTCTTTTCTCTTTCATGCTATAATTTGATTCCAATTGGTATCTGGCGATTCGAATTGTTTCTAATCCACTTCATTATTTTATCCATAAATGGTGAACTCTATGTCCAATAGATCACAAGCAACTTCCCTTGGACCAACTACTCTTGCTGTGGAGTTGGCCATTAGGGGGAGAGACGAGGAAGGGTAGGAAAAGTGGAAAAGTGAGAGCAACACCTCCAGGGTTAAAGCTCAAGTAGCTTCTGACCAGGATTATCAAAGGTCAGAATCACCCCCACCCCAAGATCATTTCTAGGTGTTTGAGGTATGAGATGAGGATATTATGGAAAAAGAGATGCCCATTGAAGGTGTTGCTCTACCACCTATGTATACCAAGGTTATTTAGAAGATTATGGATTTTTTTGATTTGGTTGGATAGTGCTGGATCAACTCCCACTTTGCCTTTCCAGGTTTTGAGTTCTCATCCCACTGCCTCCTTAGCATCTAGAATGGATAAAGCTTCATGTACTAATGTTTTCCCCTATGCTATTATGGATTTAGTCATGATCGAGAGTGAATATGAGTTCCTGACTATGTTTTTTAAAATGAAACATCCTTCACTTCATAGTGTTGAGAACATTGATACTTTTGAGTTCATCATTAACTACTATGAGGGGTTACACAAGTTAGAGATTGTGCAATAACATGGGGTTGAGTTCGTAACTTTCCAACTATAGGGGGATTCTAGATAGTGGTGGAGATTATATGTAGAGTGTCAGTCACTAACTTACCTCTATTGACTTAGGCTTTATTTTATGCCCTATTTTTGGAGAAGTATGTGACCCAAAACTTTTGTGACGCAAAAGAACGAGTTTTTAGACCTTAAGCAGCGAAGTATGTTAGTTGCTGCCTATAAGGCTAAGTTTCATGTACTATATCACTATGTTACCCAACTAGTGGGCATTGAGAAGGAAAGTTCCCAAATATTTTTAATAGGTTTGAACACTGATCTTCAGGTATTATCTATTCACATGACTTTTGTAGGGTAGAGTTTTAATAAGGTGTCTAGTTATGTGAAAAACCTTGAGGGGTTTAAGAAGGTTGGTCGGGCTAAGGCATTAGCCTAGAGGTCCCTAAATGCAAATAACTTTAGTGATTCTCATTCCAGGGTTCATAGTCAGTAGGCTTACCTAGCCCGGTCCATTCACTAAGCATTTCTAGCTTCTACTGTAGGTCCATCAAGGGCGTCTTCTCAGCTTCCAATTACAAAGGGTCAGGGGGTTCATACTCTTCTTTAAGCTGACTCTCTTGAGAGAGGTTGTTATAGTTATGGTGCTGTTGACCACTTCAAGAGAGAGTGACCTTAGGTATAGTCAGCTGGTAAGGCTTAATAACAGACTCGAGATGTATCCCAGTAGGTAGAGGTGGAGGTAGAGGTAGTAATGACAGGGGTTATCCCACAGGGTGGATGATGTAATCAACAAGGCAATTGGGGTGTTCATGAAAATAGTGGTGCAGTGAGAGGTAGTTCTTAAAAAATGAGGGAGTTTGCCTAGACTGATGATCAAGCTCACTGTTATTCCTTTCAGGAAAGTCTGATGCTGGTGCTTCTGATGAATTTATTATTGGTACTATTCTAGGTTTTGATCTAATTGCTTCTATTTTATTTGATTCAGAGATTGCTTTTTCATATTTATCTATTAAGTTTGATTTGGTTCTGAACTTGATTTGTGATGTACTGATTATCCTATGCATGTGTCTACTTTATTTTGAGCGTTTGCAGTGATAAACCATGTTTATCGTTCTTGCTCTGCATTATTTTTGGGTTTTTAGATTTGGGTAGACTTGATCAATTTGGACAAGCTGGACTTTGATATTATTTTGGGTATAACCTGGTTAGCTTTATTTCATGATGTCTTGAACTATAATTCTAAGACATTGACTTTAGCCATGATTAAGATGGATAAACTAGAGTCGGAGAGTATGTATAAGGCCAAACCTGTGAAAATTATATCTTTTATTTTGGCTAACAAGCTAGTCGGAAAGGTTCAACCTTCCTATCTCATTTTTGAGATATAAGTACGGGATGTACTTCTATTGAGTCAATTCCTATGGTCTAAGAATTTTAGGAGGTATTTCCTATGGATTTTCCTAGTATGCCTCTAGATAGGCATCTTAATTTCTACATTGACTTTGTGCCGGGCACTTGCTTAATTTTTCTTCTCCTAACCGTATGTATCTAGTTGTGTTAAGGGAACTCAAAACTTAATTGCAGGAACTTTTGGATAAGGGATTTATTCATCCAAATTCTTTTCTTTAGGGTGATATAGCACTTTTTGTTAAAAACAAAGAAAGTAAAATAAGGAAGTGATTTGATTATAAGCACGTGAACAAAGTTGCCATTAGGAATAAGTACCCTTTAACTTGTATAGATGATCTATTTGACCAGTTGTAGGGCACTTTATTATTTTCTATGGTTGAATTAAGGTCTGGTTACTTTCAACTGAATATTCAGCAGGTGGATATAACCAAGAAAGCCTTTCAGATTCAGTATAGGCATTATGAGATCCTAGAGATGTCTTTTGGGTTGACTAATTCGCCAACAACCTTTACGAGTTTGATGAATGGTATGTTTAAGTTTTTTTTGGATTCATTTGTTATAGTTTTCATTAATAACATTTTGTTGCTCCAAGATTAAGGAAGAACATGTAGGTTATATTTGCTGTATTTTGGGAATTTTAAAGAAAAAATAGTTGCAAAGTTCTCAAAATATGGATTCTGGTTATCTTTGGTTGTCTTCTTATGACATGTGCTTTTGAACAAGAGGGTGATGGTGGATCCCCAGAAGATAAAGATAGTTAAGAATTGGGTTTAACCCAGCACGATGATGGATGTTAGGAGCTTTATGGGTCTTGCCAGTTATTAACGCAGGTTCATCAAGAATTTCACATCTATTTCTACTCACTTGACAAGATTGATCCAAAATAAGGTGACATATGTATGGTCAGATAAATGTGATAAGATATTCCAAAAGCTCAAGTACTTTTGATTACAACACCTATTCTTTATTGTTGGTTGAAGGTAAGAATTTTGTTTTTTTTCTGTGATGCTTTACTTTTGGGTTTGAGTGCTGTGTTAATGTAGGACAAGAATGTCATTATTATTCTTCAAGGCAGTTAAAGTCTTATGAGAAAAATTACAGGACTCATGACTTGGAGTTGGCAGTGGTGTTTTATGTACTCAAATTTGGAGATACTATCCTTATGGTGTCAAGTGTGAGGTATTCACAGATTATCAGAGAAGATGGTAGAGTTTTTTAAAGACTATGATGTGACCATACAAGAACGTTTGTGTAAGGACATTATAGTGGCAGATGCATTGAGATTGGAAGCGGTAAGCATGGGAAGTTTGGTCTGTTTGAGGGTGTCAAGGAAACCATTGGATAGGAAGTTTCAAACTCTAGCATCTCGGTTCATTCAATTTGGTGATTTAGAAAGGGCTGGAGTTTTAAATAATATTGTGGTAAAGTAATCATTCCTTGATGAAATTAAGGCCAAATAGTTTGAGGATGTAAAATTGAACAAACTCCCGATCAAGGTTGTCTGTGGTGGTGCATCAGACACCATTGTTGGTACACATTAGGTGTTGTGGTTTAGAGTGAAAATGTGTGTTCCTTGAGTTGGTGACTTGATTCAAAATATTTGTGCTGTAGCTCATAGTTTGCTCTATTCTATTCATCCAGGTGCAACCAAGATGTATCGTGACCTAATATAGCTTTATTGTTAGCCTGGGGTGAAAATAGACATAGTGAAGTATGTATCCAAATACCATAACTGTTAGTAAGTGAAATATGAACATCAAAGGCTTGCAGGTTTGCGCCATAGAATTCTATACCTGAATAAATATGGGAAAATATTGCTACGAATTTTGTGGTGGGTTTCTCCAAGACTTTGGAGTAATATGTTATGATTTGAGTCATAGTAGGCAGGCTGGCAAAATTGGCTCATTTTATTTTGATTATAGTTGACTACAACTCTAAGTAGTTAGCATTGATCTACCTTAAGGAAATAGTGAGGCTACATGGGGTGCCACATTCTGTCATTTCCAATATAGATACAATTTGTACATATAAATTTTGGGATTAGTTTCTTATTCTATGTGAATTATCATACAATAATAGCTATTATTCCTTCTTTGATATGGCACTATTTGAGGCACTCTACGGAAGGAGGTGTAGGTCACCTATAGGGTAATTTGAGGCTGAATATGTGAAACCATTGAGCACTGATTTGGTAAGGGAATCTAAAAAAATTAAGGTTTATTCAAAACAAGTTATTGTCTTCTCAGAGTAGTATAAAAGAATATACGGACTGTAAAGTGAGGGATATGTATTTCTGGGTTACTGAGAAGGTTTTTTTAATAGGTGTCACCTATGAAGGGAGTTGTGAGGTTTGGTAATAAAGGAAAGCTTAGACCTTGGTATATTGGTCCATTCGAGGTCCTTGAGGATGTGGGTCCGATAGAGAAAAGGCTAGCATTGGCTCCAATCTTGTCACAGGGTCCATTTAGTGTTCCATGTACCTATGCTCAAAAGATTCCATGGGGATGGATTTGTTAGCTAAGAACTTTTACTATATGGAGGAACCAATTGCAATCTTAGATCGGTATGTTTAAAATTTAAGGGAAAAGGAAATTTGTTTGGTAAAGGTTTAGTGGAAGCATTTTCTGGTGGAGGAAACCACTTAGGAAATCAAGAAAAACATGTAGGACAATTACCGTCACTTGTTTGAGGATACAAGTACTCTATCTTTTATTACTTAGTCCATTGTTACGACCTGATTTCTCAGGTTATGATAGAGCCTATTATGACCAAACAGTAGGCAATTCGACCCATACTCCAGAACTATTGGTAACAGATTACCAAGATAAATGGAAGGATATTGTGGAGTAAATGAAATAAAAGGCTAATATACATTAGACAGTCCCAAAACCTGGTGGAATCAGTACAAGAGTTCTTAATGTAATAAGACTTACAAAATGACGTACAAAATGAATATACTGATACAACCCATCTCTGAATAAAACATGAAGACTAGTTTAGTACACAAGAAGGAGAATAACAATACTCCACAAGCCAGAAGCTCACCCTATTTATTCGAACCATAGCTGCTCTGCATGACACACATAACAAAGGTGAGAACTTATATTATGATTTGCAGGCTGCAGAAGTGTAGTATAAGTACCAACACATAGTACTCAGTAGGCAAATGCTGGCTGAGCTCCAAAGATAATGCGAATATAAATAGCATACAAACAGGAATGTAAGCAACACCTAAATATCCGACAAACTACATAATAAAGATAATGGTATGAGATAATAAGGATAAACTATCCTATTCAATTTCAAGAAACTAACACAATAAAGCTAAGGAGGTATAAAGAATAAACTATCCCCTTCTATCCATACTCAGGAACCTCAACACTATATTGTATATCATATCCAATATATGAATGATGAGCGGGAGGAGGATATATAATAGTATACAAGGCCAGGGAATAGATATACAACATGAATAAATGAAGGAAGGGATGTACAGTAATACCATAGCTACATATTGAGAGATATACATATGTTTATAAACAAGGTTAACTCAAGGTACAACTTAAGTCATCACACTAGCATCTCCAAGCCTCCAAATCATAGTAGGAACTAGTGCTAAAATAAATAGGGTCTCTAATTCATAGTTGAAACATGAGATAATTACCATAATAAAGCAACCATAAAAAATGAATCAGGATATCATGGTCTAAAGACATAATTCCTAACCAATGGATAATTATGTTCAATAATATTCCATAAGATAAAGGAACCAGAATCATACCTCAAATCTCAATACTAGTCCAATAATTAACTTGTCACAAACTAACCATAATAACAATAATAATACAAAATAACCGACTAGTCTAGACAAACAATACCTAACCGGGACCTTTATAAACCACCACCATCATAGGCTCAGACTGTTTAATCAACACTCAGAAAGCAACAGTCCGAGCCTATACCTATGCAACCTCTAATAAGGATGATACATATATGCTTCACACAATATACTGCAAGTAACACTCATACCTATACTTATGCAACCCCCATAAGGATGATAGATATAGGCGCGTACCGGTGATAGGCAATGCGCATGCATAAAAGAATGCCGAGATATAATCCATAATACCATGATCAATCTGAATGCCATAAAATAACCCAGTGCGTAAACTCATACCATCAATATCATCATTAATTACCGGACTTAAATCGGAACTCATAGCATCAATATCTTTATCAACTGCCTATATATTTATTACCACAAATATATAGATGTATGTATGTATGTATATAAGTGCACGGCTCGAACCATGGCTAAAAGAGTGTAAATCCATAAATCTATTGCCCAGGGTAAACTCTCGGACTAAATCCTCATAGGAATATAGAAAGGGTCGAAATCTCTCTCGATCGAGGTAGATAATGGTAGAAAAATTATGGATCGGAATCTAGCTTGGTCAGATATCTAAGATCATCATTATAAGTCTCGAAAGCTCATAAGTTATTCATTAAGATGGTACCATTATGAAGAAATCCCCTTTAAAAGTGAAAAAATCCCATTTTAGGAAAAGAGTAATAAAACCATATTTTAGTTAGGATCATAGTATTTACCATATAAGTGATCATGATTGTACCAAATCTATGCATGCCATCACCAGTATTCAAACAATACGCTTATAAGCATCAATATGTCTATAAACTATGATCGTTTACTTTATATGAATGAAATACATCCCATAACCTAACCAATATCATACTCATGGCCTTGGTCCTAGTAATATGTTTGGAATAAATACAACATCATGAACACGACCTTAGGCCTAAATATATATATATATATATATATATATACACACATCATAATCCACTGAATAATATATTAAACATTAGTTAAGGTTCAATAGTCTCAACTATGCCTAACACGCTAAGGTGCGTAGATATCTATAAGAGACAACACAGGTCTTTGGCTAAGGTGAGCCGAAAGGGCCCACTTCTAATCCCCAAAATCCATATTTGGATAATGACCACCTCGGACTAGGCTAAGGTATCCAAATCCACTTGTAGATGGTAAATAAGTCATGATTATCCCTAAGATAGCAATTCCTCCTAGAACATGAGCAACTAAGGCCATTTCACCTAAATTACGGTTCCTAGATACCCTAAATAATCTAAATAAGACTAATCATACTAATCACGCTTCCAATGCCTAAATCCTATTCCATAAAAATAATAATATCATAATCAAACTACAAATTGACTCCATCCATATATAAAGTAATAGGATTATAGAGGTATAATAAGTATTTATACTAAAGGGTTAATACGGGTTATTACCTTTCAAGACCCCAAACTCATAAGTTAGGATAAGTCACGGTGTTCTACCCAATATATATCTTAACACCCCTATCTAACATACAACATATACAAACACCATCTCAAGAAGAAGAGTAGATAAAAGCCTACCTCAAAGCTGAACTGCAATAATTGAATCATCCACACATCATCTGTCTTTACTCCACGATCCTGAAATGCTGTCACGCTATCAAAATTGTAATCCACATATCATTAGGAGTCAAATGAGACCCATATTGATATATGAGTCAAGTCAAATTTTGACTTAAGAACAGGCCCACACAACTCACAAATGAAATCCAAAATTGAATCCGTCACAAGGTCCCGCGAAGGACAAGAAAGTTATGCTCAAAAGTTGAGCACAAACAGAGACAATTTGGGTCTCAAATCAGCCCTCAAAGTTTAGGAATTCAAGCCCTAATTTCTATGAATTGTACCTAAAATTAGAATGGAAATTGAAGGGAATATTAATGGGAAATTACCAAGAAGAGTTAGGTTAGCTTACCTTAACCTAGGTGGATGATTTCCCACTTTTTCTTCTTTTGGAGCTCTCTATTTGATGTAAAAATAATGGAAAAAGTGATAGAAAATTGGGTGGGAAAGAAGGCATTTAAAGGCTATAAGTGCAGCTATAGTGGACATCTGGGCTCTAAAATACCTACTGCTAAAGTAGCAACACGACCGCTAAAGCAGTTTGGAAACAAATGCGGGTGCAACTAAAGCGGGAGCCGCTTTAGCGGCCATTGGGCACTAATGCGCACCTTTGCCAATGGGCTAGGGCCTCTAAAGCGGGCTATAGGCGCTAAAGAACTAAGCATTAAGGTGAACCAATACACGCTTAAGCGGACCTATCAGGTGCCATGTATAAGATTTTTACTAAGTCTAAAACAAAACTTTTATCGGGTGTTCAAGATTCATTTGGAACACCATACGTGCAAACACAATATGCTACCATACCAAATTTGATATTTCAAACTCAATGAAAGCATCAAAACTTCCATCCAGGATCGTTTCAACTATACATGGGGTCCACACCTATAGTTTCATTTTTCACGTAATCCACCCTATAGTCCAAAATAAGTTTGAAAGCCTAAGGAGCTGAACCAAGGGCCCCCCAATCTAAAAACAACATTTCAGAGCTGATGGTGCCATTGAAATTCTCATCTGAGGTCATTTACTAAGATTTTTGGTTTGAGACCAAATTTGAAAGAGCAAAAACTCCAAAATAGAGAAATGAGCCTAAAATCCAAACAAACTATCTGATAACCAAATCAGTAGTTTCGACTAGTCATAGATGACTTGTAGCCACCGTGGGAAGGCTCGAAATGCACTCAAATCAAGGAAACGACCTGGATATTCATTACAATATCCATTTCTAAAAGGACTTTCATCCGCAAAAGTTAATGGATATAAGGATCTCAAAGGCTCGAAAAGGGACAAAGTACATGCTCTGAGCATGACTTCCCAGATAACCTCCATAAAGAGACAATATATTTAAGATATTTTGCCACAAGTATCCCTTTATCAACCAACTTCCTTTCTTTCCTCCTCCACAACTAAAACTTAACCGTAATCACCAACTAGTCTCCAATTGAATTGAGGAAGGCAGATTCATGCAAAACTGAATCACAATATACTGATACCACACTATTTCCAGCACTATCAAACAAAAGTCATCCAAGCCAAAGGAAAACCAAGGAATGCGTCATGTAACCAACTCCAAATCCAAATATAACCTTTTTTTGCCTTTCTAAACCTACTATATACTCCAAACCAGGATGATGATCATCCAAATCCTGTTTGGTAAATCCCATAACAGTAAACCTAAAGAATGGAAACTGCTCCACTGAAAGTCCATAGTGGAAAACATGAGAACAAATCATAAGGCGCTACTTGGGCTCACACAAAAGGAGATAGCCAAGGTCAGTAACCTATACCAATGCTACAACCAATTTGGATGACAACTGAACCTAAAATCCAAGAGTCGGAAGTACAAATACTCACCATTGAATGATTTTCTCCAATTTATTTCATCGATCGAGAATGAAGCCATAATCCCGCTGAGTATATCATTAAAAAATCTAAAAGAAAACTGAAAACCAGAGGTCAAAGCTGACGGAACCAATACTATCCATAGACTATCATCAGAAGACCTATCAACCATAATATTTTACAAGAAGATCGAATAGGTAATCGTGGAGTAGGCTCAGCCAACCTATAGATGAAGTCCCAACAAAGACAAATTTGAAAATAAAGGTTGCACCTAAGCTCTACAACTTCTAGTTAAATCTCAACACCAAGGTTAAACCCCCTATATCCAAACCAATCCTATAGATCGGTAAGCATACATACTCTAAATTTATCATAACCTCCAAATCACCATTCCAAGGCATCAAGTCCAAAACTGAGTTGACAAGTCTGAACCAAGGTCAAATACTCAAATCGACCTTACTATCCAAGTCAGACATATCCTTACTAAATCATGCTGAGCCAAAATCAAAACATAGCCGAATAACAAGATCACATCAGAGGATAAATCACTAGTTGAAAACATCAACAACCAACTCCATATCTACTAGAGGGCACGAAATATATATACAGAACAATAATAACAATGAAGGATAAATTATCAATTGAAAACACGAGCAACCAATTCTATTTCCATTAGAGGTAACAAACCACCAGAGCATACTTCAAAACTCACCAAGGCTATAAATCATACTAAAGATAACTAAAAGCTCTAGTAACTTGGGTAATTACAACTTTATGCAGAAACTAATCAGTCTAATACCCCATCTCGACAAAGAATAACCATAGACACATATCACCAAAGAGAAGCACTCCACTAAGTCTTATTAGGCCAAACAAATTTCAAAATGAGGATTTCCTGAATCCACCCAAGTAGTACAATCTTAGCTCAATCAACCCATGAATTGCATTGCCGAAGTAGAAAGCACCAAATCTCCACACCTAAGCCAAGGTTAAGACCATTACTAGAAGATGAATCCAACACCTTTAAATAACGAATTTCCAAATGCCTACTTAAGAAGCAATCATCGAAAACATCACCTATCTCTAAATCTTTAACTCCACTAGAACAAAAATCATATCACGAAAAGAACATAGTATCCAACTCCATACCAAAACCAAGAGTAAACCATCACCGAGAGACGAACCCAACATACTTGAAAGAAAAATCCAAAACCTTTTAACATGAACATCCAAACCACTATCTAGCGATGAACTAGTTAAATCAAAAGGATGAACCTCGAACTAGTCAACTTCAAAAATGGGTTACACAACCTAATTGCCAACTCTAAAACCATAACAAGACTATAGAATGCCAACTTGGCTTAAAAACCATACTTCACTCCATAACTAATCTAGCATAACCCCACAAAAGGAAAACAACCAACCTCACCTTGCAATAGGAGAGAAATTATCCAACCAAGATAGCTACCCAAGTCAACGAATAAAAAAAATATGAGGAAGGGAATTCTAACTAGATAATACTAGTCTAGCCATATATAAAATGAGGATCGATTTTATCAAACGATAACAACAATAACATTAATAATATAAACATCATCATAAGGGGATAGGCGGTACTAAAATGAAAACCAATAGCAAGTACTACTCTAGTGCAATAACAAGGCCAATATTCCAAGGTAAATGGGACTCAAACCCAAATGCTACATCCATAGGGAGAAAATATCAATTCAGATCTAATGCATACACTACTAAAATAAATCACCTATGGGGTGTTCATATAATCTTGAATTTATATCAAGGTACACAACAACCAATATAGACCTACTAAAATATATAATCATCGATGAGTAAGAGAATCCCAATACACATAAATAAATGGGTAAAGGAAGAAAATAAAAACATATCAATCATGGTAGAATCTGAAGTCACACACTTGGTGGAATCATGGAAAGATGAATCTTAATAAGTCCAAACTTGAACTGAGCACCTGAATTATAAACTGAGATGCTAACCACACTACCTCTAATAGACGGTGCCACAACACCATAAGATTGATTTGAATAAGCTGAATGACTAATAATCCCATGATGGAGATACTTTCTAAACTAGTGACTAATCTCTCTGTAGTTGTAGCAAACCCCTAAAGCCCTAACCTGATAAAAAACTGAGCTGACCCTAACTGGCTAACCAACTAATGCCAAGGGCACTCCCTACTATAAAACCATCTTCTCTATAATCATAACATTTCTTAAGGACTCTATCATGGTGAGGAATACATGTTAAATCTATTTGAACAATTGTCTCACATTTGGGGCACTCTCTAGACCAATGTCTAATCTTGCCATAACCAAAACAAGCTTCTGGAATACTCTAAAATGCTGCCCTGCTAATCTAGAATTACTATCATCACCCAAAAATCTATATAGAATACCCTGCAAGGTCTGATAAGAACTATACCTACTGCAATCACCATAACTGACGTGAGAGCCATCTATAACCTAAGATGCTACCTGCATAGAATTGATTGGCTGCAAGTAAAGCTGACCTCCACCAGGTGTATCCTCACTCCTAAGTGGAATACCAATAGTACTATGATAATGACATGGCCTCTTAATGCCACCTTCATAAGTCCTAATACATGCTCTCTTTCTATGACCCTCGCATGGTAAACAACCTGAGAGAAGGAAGACCCATCTACTATCAGATGCTCCGATGCCAAATAAAGTGGCAATGCTAATTCTCTGATAAATCTATTCACCATGTTATGCTCTGAAGGATATCACATAGGAATATGCCTTGCCCACTCAAAAAAGAAAATCATGAACTATGAAACCAACAAGGAATCCTAATGAACACCCATTAATCCACTTTGTATTGAGAATGGCTCAATCAATGGAATGTCATCCTTGGCTATGAGGTATCCATAAAAAGACTTGGGATCCCTAATGCTAAACCTTGAAATGTTAAAGTAATCGTAAACCCCGCTAGATCCTGAGATGGACCCAAATCCTCTAGCTGATGCTAAAAATCTTTGGCAGCCATCCTTAACTCCTTTATCTGACACTGCATGAAAGCTTTGGAAATACATGTCAAAGTCCTATTTGCATCTATCAATAACCTTGCATTGTCCATCTAGGTCAAAATAGGTCAAATAACATACTTGAGGCTCATAGAAATACGTACATGTAATAAAAAATCAAGAACAAAATTTCCTAAGAATGACCTGTAGCCTCTCAAAGATAGGTTACAGACATCTCTACACTGATCCACAAGACTCTACTGAACACTAGCTCTTGTACCAATTCACCGGTAAAATTAGGCTCTATTACCAATTGTCATGACCTAATTTCTCAGGTCATGATGGCTCCTACTATGACCCATCAGTAGGTAAGACAACCCATAGTTCAGAACAACTAGTAACAGACTATTTAGAGAAATGGAAGAAGAATGCAAAATAAATGAAATAAATGGCTAAAATACATAAGATAGTCCCAAAACTTGATGAAATTAGTACAAGAGCTACTAATGTAATAAGACTTACAAAATAAAGTACAAAATGAATATACTGATACAACCTATCTCTGATACAACACAGAGACTTGTCTGGTACATAAGATGGAGAATAACAATACTTCGCACATTAGGAGATCACCCTATATCTTTGAATCATAGCTACTCAGCACTATGCATGCAATAATGGTGAGAACTCATACTATGATCTGCATTTTATAGAAGTGTAGTATGAGTACTAACATATGGTACTCTGCAAGTAACTGCCAACAGAGCTTTAAGGATAATACAGATATAAATAGCATGCAAATGAGAATGTAAGCTACACCAAAATATCTAAAAAAAACTACATAATAAAGCCAATGATAATTAGGATAAAAGTATCGTATTCAATTTTAAGAAACTAACATAATCAAGGTAAGGAGGTATTTAGAATGAACTAGCCCTCCTAGCCATACTCAGGAACCTCAATACTATACTATATATCATTATCCAAAATAGAAATAATGAGTGGTAGGAGGATATATAATAGTATACAAGGTCAAGGAATATATATACAACATGAATAAATAAAGAAAGAAAGAGATATACAGTAATACCATAGATACATATATAGATAGATAACATATGTTTATAAATAAGGTTAACTCAAGTTACAACCTAAGTCATCACCCTAGAATCTCCAAGCCTCCTAATCATAGTAGGAACTAGTGCTAAAATAATTAGGTTCTCTAATCCATATGTCTAAACATAATACAATTATGATAATAAAGCCATCATAAAGAAATGAATCAGGATGTCAAGGACTGAAGCGATAATGTCTAACCAATAGATAATCATGCACAATAATACTATCATAAGACAATGGAACTAGAATAATACCTCAAATATCAATACCAGCCCAATAATCAACCTCTCATAAACTAACCGTAATATAAATAATAATATAAGGTAACCGGCTAGTCCAAACAAATAATACCTAACTGGAACTTTCATAAACCACCATCATCATAGGATTAGAAGGTTCAATCAATACTCAAAAAATAATAGGATGAGCCTATACCAATGCAACCCCCATAAGGATGACAGATACAAGCTCTATATAATATATTGCATATAACACTCATACCTATACTTATGCAATGCACCATAAGGCTAATAGATATAGGCACATATTGGTGATTGTCAATGCGAATGAAAGAATGAATGCCAAGATATAATATGTAATATCATAATTGATATGAATGCCATAAAGTAACCCAGTGCATAAACTCATACCATAGACATCATCATCAACCACCAGACTTGAACCAGAAATCATATCATCAATATTATCATTAATCACCTATTTATTCAGTACCAGAGATATATGTATATATATGAATATAAGTGCACAACTAGAATTATAGCTAAAAAAGTGTCAATTTGTAAATCCATTGCTCGGAGTAAACTTTGAGACTAAATCATTATAGGAATATATAAAGGGTTGGAATCTCTTTCAATAGTTTAGATAGTAGTAGTAAAATTATGGATTAGAATCAATCTTGGTTAAATCTCTAAGATCATCATTATTAGCCTCAAGAGATTATAAGTTATTCATTAAGATGGTACGATTCCTATTATGAAGAAATTTGCTTTATAGGTGAAAAGTGGGAATAAATCCCTTTTTAGAAAAAAGAGTAATAGAACCATATTTTAGTTGGATCGTACTATTTACCTTCTAAGTGATCATGATTGTATCAAATCTATGCATGCCATTACCAGTATACAAATAATATGATTATATGCATCAAGATGTCTATAAACTATGAACATTTCCTTTACAGTAATGGAATGATTCCCAAAACCTAACTAATATCAGAATCACGACCTTGGGCCCAATAATATGTCCGAAATAACTACAACATTATAAATAGGACCTTAGGCACAAATATATATCCGACATTATAAATACGACCTTAGGCACAAATAAATATGGGTGCCGCTAAAGCAAACCCAATGGCAGTAAAGCTAGTAGCGATTGGGCGCTAAAGCATACCTCTTCCAATTGTCTAGGGATGCTAAAGCATCCTTTGGGTGATAAATCACTATGAAATAAAGCGAACCAATAGGAACTTAAATGGACCTACAAATTCCATGCACAAGATTTTTACTAAGTTCAAAATGGACTTCGATCTAGTGTTCGAATTCATCTGGAACACCGTACGTGAAAACAAAATATGATACCATACCAAATTTGATATTTTAGACTTATTGGAACCATCAAAACTTTCCTCCAAGATTATTTTGACTATATGTGGGGTCTACACCTATAGTTCTATTTTTTTACATAATCTGCCCAAAATCCCAAAATGAGTCCAAAAGCTTTGAGACCTGAACCAAGGGTCCCTTAGGCTAAATTTAATATTCCAGAATTGATGGTGTCATTGAAATTCTCATCCGAGGTCATCTACTAGGAGTTTTGGTGTAAGACCAAATCCTAAATAATAAAAGCTCCAAATAGAGAAATGAGCCTAAAATCAAAACGAACTATTCGATAACCAAACCGACTAATCCAAAAAGTGATAGGTGACTTTTAGACACTATAGAAAGGTGAAAAAGGTAAAAAGTGCATGTAAATTGAGGAAATGATCTAGAGGGTCATTACAATTTTCTTATTTGATGATTTGAGGATAACAATGGGTAAATTAGTAGCTGTTGTAATGACCCTCTTTGTTGTTCCTGGTAATTTTCTCTTACAAAAATTTGGGTTAATATCTTCTCTGGATTTAGAGTTAGAAATATTAGGATAAGGCTAGGCTCGGATAAAATCTAAGCGAGGTATGGTCTAGGGCAATTTAGGAATGGATTAGGTAATGTGACTAAGTTTAGCTTAATTTTATGTTCACTAAGATAATAAGGAAACCATAGGACCTTTTAGACTAGAATTTAGGCAAGTAGGACTCCTGGTATTGATCTTGATGTAAAGGGGTTAGTTTGGAACGTAGCTGTTTGAGGATGTGTTATGCAAAAAAAAAAATTGTAATGATTCTTGAGGTTTTGCCTTGAATATGTCGCTATATCAATGTGCACATCACTATAGAGACTATTTCTGCAGTGGAATAATTCATGCAATAGCGATGGTCAATGAAAGTTAAACCTGCTATAGCGATATTGCTATAGTGAGATTAGGCCGCTATAGCAACGTAAGTCACTACTTATTCAAAAAATTTCCCAAAAATGTTAGTACTAATTCTCTCATACAACAATTTGGGTTAATATCTTCCCTGGATTTAGAGTTAGAATTTTTAGGATAGGCTAGGCACAGACAAAATTTGTGAGGTATGGTCTAGGGAAATTTGGGAATGGATTAGGGAATGTGACTAAGTTTAGCTTAATTTTATGTTGATTCAGAAATAAGGAAACCGTAGGACCTTTTTGAAGTGAATTTAGGCAAGTAGAAGTCCTGGTATTGATCTTGATGTAAAGGAGTTAGTTTGGAACATAGCTGTTTGAGGGTGTGTTGTGAAAAAAAAAATTGAAAAATTCTTGAGGTTCTACCTTGACTATCTCCATAGTGGTATAATTCTTGCTATAATGGTGGTCCACAAAAGTTAAACCCGCTATAGCGATGTTGCTGTAGTGAAATTTGGCTGCTATAGAAACTTTAGTCACTTTTTATTCCAAAACTTTCCCAAAAATGTTTCTATCACGACCCAATTTTTGAGTCATGAAGGCACCTACCAAATCCCGCCAGTAGGTAAGCCAAACCATAAATCGAAGCGAAACGCAATAATTTAACTTTGTAGGAAATGCCCAATATAGGAGAAACATAAGAACACAAATTATAATAATCCAAGGATTTTAAATAGATATAAAATATTCAAACATAGATACCATCCCATGACCTGGTAGAGCCAGTACAAGAGCAACTAGAAATAATACAACTCAAGTATCTAGAATAGCCTAATAACATTTGTCTTGAAACAAAATACTGAATAGAAAAGATGTAAGGAACTAGGCGACTCCGAACCAAGAGCTCACCACATCTCTATAAATCAACACCGTATGAATGTCGATCAAAGGTAGCAACTAGTGCTCAAATTGGCACCAAAAAAGTACAAAAGTATAGTATGATACCAAAACCATGGGTACTCAGTAGGCATCATCGACCGACTTAGCTAAATCATGATAAAATGCAAGACATCATAAATAAGTCAAGGTACATAAATGAATCTGAGTCAACTCCAACATCGATGTACATGAATCAGTAAATATATCAAAATTATAACATAATATAAAATGTCAACACAACATCATAACTACAAAATTGGCTACCATGTGCCAATTGATGTGAAAAAAGTAAAGAACTCATTACAGCCCCCCATAAACCTAGAGAGTACAATCAAGATAGAATGATCCAATCGCCTATTATTTACAGCTAACCATCATCGCCATTTAACCATCATTCAAAAATTTACCATCACTTATCCACTACTCAGCATTTACGGATAAGTCATCTCTTATTACTAATCATCATATCAAGAGCCACTATTTATCAACTAAGCATCTTTTATCAACTAGTCATCACTTTCCATTTAGGTATTTTTGTCAACTAGTCATCATATATCATGTCATATTATATCATAGAATATATCCACACTTGAATCGGTAAGTATAATCATCATGGTCATAGCAATCCTTTGAAATTGAACCGGGCATATAAATAAGATCAAATTATCTTTTAGAATTGGACCAGGTATATAATAAACATCATAATCATCCTTCAAAATTGAATTGGGTATATTATCAATATCATCCTCCGAAATTGAACCGATTATATAATCAACATCATAATCATCCTCCAGAATTGAACCGGGTCAATAATCAACATCATAGCCATCCTCTAAAATTAAATTGGGTATATAATCAACATCATAATCATCTTCCAGAATTGAACCGGGTATATAATCTACACATAAACATAAATAAACAATAAAATGATTGATTGCATAGTAGATAACATGCACAATAAGCAAGGGTCCCTAACATCGACGGATCGTAGACATCAAGTGCCACAACTTCTAAATATTATCTTAGTGAGATCCTATAAAGAAAATAAAAACGTATAAAATTTCACAAGAAGCAATTCAAGTCGTGGCCTAAGGTGGGTCAAAGTACCCACTTCTAATACTCAAAATCCCATTTTTAGGAAAACCTAACCAAGGCAAAAGGAAGGTATCTAATTCCAATTTTAGATGTTAATTAAGCCCAAATCATCCTTAGGATAGCAATTTTAACTTAAGCATTCACAACTAAGTTAAATGTGCCAAACTTACAATGTTCGGAGAGCCTAAATGGTCCAACTAGTGGAAGTCTTGCATTTCATCAAACTAACACCTAAAATCATTCCAAATCTGACATAATATCATAAACATACTATGAAGCAGCTGAATCTAACAATGGGTGAAACCTATCCTACCTTGATGCCAAAGAAAGCTCAATGATCGGCTAAACCACCATGTTTCTATTTCGAGAAGCATCCATAAGATACCAATCTATAAAAATCACATGTTACTCATCATACCCATATTGCACCATTGTGCTTTGGGTTAAAACATTACACCAAAACTGCATGTGGGTCTCCTTAGTGCATAACCACCTGAGATCACTAGCCAAAATGCGCACCACACCCTCCTAGAAGGTTAACCACTTATCTAATAGCACTAAATCCAATCTAAGCACATGATATGGATCTGGAATGTATCACCATAACATGAAAACATGTAAAATCAGATGAACAATGACTAAATCTGGTGGTAAATCTAAATCATAAGCTACCTAACCCACAATGCGGAGAATCTTAAAAGGTCCAATGTATCTAGAACTGTGCTTGCCCTTCTTCCCGAACCTCATCATACCCTTCATGGGTGATATATAGAGGAAGACACATTCACTAACTCTGAATCTTAAGGAACAAAGCCTATGATCTGCATAGGCCTCCTGCCTACTCTGATTCGCTCTTAACCTGTCCTGAATTATCTTGGCTCTATCTAGCCTCTCCTATGAAATGGAGCCTTAGAATAACTGGTAAAGTTGCTGCCATATGACCAGGAGGTCACGGGTTAAAGCCTTGGAAATAGCCTCTGGCAGAAATGCAAGGTAAGGCTGCATGTGATACACCTTTGTGGTGGGGCACTTCCCCAGACACCGAGCATAGCAGTAGCTTTAGTGCAATGAGCTGTCCTTTTTTTATCCAGTAACTCCTAAAGAAAAGCAGTACCATAGGGTCTAACCTCAAAAATCTCAAACAATCCAATTGGAGAATGACATCTCCTACCATACAAATCCATAAAAGGTGCCATCTCAATACTCAAATGGTAGATATTACTATATGCAAACTCTGCCAAAGCTAAGTGTTACTCCCACTGGCCTCCAAACTCTATAACATAGGCTTAGAGCATATCCTTAAGAACCTAAATTGTCTGCTCCAACTGACCATCTATCTGTGGATGAATGACAGTACTATAATCTACTTGAATATCCAAATTCTCCTAAAATGCTCTCCAAAATATTAAAGTGAACACAAAACCATAGTCTAAAATAATAGAAATGGACACACCATACAAACAGACTATTTTCTGAGCATGGATATGGGCTAACCTCTCAGTATTAAAGGATATCTGAATAGGAATAAAATATGCTAACTTGGTTAAACAATCCATTATGACAAAAATGCCATTGGAACCACTAGAAGTGAGAGGCAAACCACTAATAAAATCCATGATAATTCACTCATACTTTAGCTCGAGAATGAGCATCCTTTGAGTCAACCCACTTTGTCACTGATGATCAGCCTTTACCTGCTAGAAACATAGGCAACAAGCTATAAAATCTACCATATCTATCTTTATACTTCTCCACCAATAGTGCTATTACAAATCTCGACACATCTTAGCTGTGTTAGGATGAATGAAATATCTAGAGCTGTGAGCCTTATGCAAATTAGTTAAATCAAGCCATTGGTCCTCAAAACATAAATACAGCTACCAAATCTCGAAACACCCTCAGAATCTAAGGTTTTCTTCTCGGACTACCACTTAATACCTGGTCATCAAAGAAGCAAAGATTACTTCCTTAAACTGATAATCTCAAATTTTCTCTAATAGCGAGGACTGATGAGTGGTAAATTTATCGCTTATTTCCACTTATCATTTATGCACACTACTATAATTTGAAGACATAAATGAGACAACATTATGATTATATGTACTAATTTAAACATTTTGCAGACATATATGTGATGAGATCGAAGGATATTGAATTGAGCTAAAAAAGAAAGAAGAAGAAAAGTGCACAATTAAAGGACTGTACAAAACGAGGCTCAGTTACTGCGATCGTGGTTAGTGGGCCGCGATCGTACCCAGTCAAGATGGTTAGCCACACAATCACATAGATCAAATCGTAGTCATAGTAGATGCGATTGCTACCAATATGGTGCGATTGCTGCCAATATGGTGCAATTGCGGCAACGTAGGATCAAGCTTAAGGGAAGTTTTTTAATTTTCAATAGCCGAACACAAATCCCTTAAAGTCCTAAAACCCTTTCCTATTTTGGGTATTCTAGAGAATAGCAATATTTTGAATTTGAAGTTGAAACCCGAAATTGGGAAAGAATTATAATTGAATTTAGAGACCTTGAATTTAGTAATTCTTAAAGAATGGATGCTTTGTACAACCCTTACGGTATTTTTTTCTCCTTTCATCATGAGTACCTAAATTTAATTATATTGAGATTATGTTGAACTAAGGTGTAATTAGTTGTGGGTTGTAATGTTTTTGTTTATATGGTAGTTGGTTTATGTGGGTTCCAATATTGATTGATTAAATTGGTTGGAATTGACAGTGAAATCCCCAAATACTCAAAATTGGCTTATGGATGAAAACCCCAAATGATTGAAAGATCAAACCTTTTTTGAGAGAGAGGTTTAGGAGAACTTTTGAAACCCACATAAACTTTTAAGGAGGGATGTGGCAACCAAGGGAATAGAAGAAAATTAATGGATTTAATTTGCTCATTCTCACTATCTTAGACATAAGAGTGATTTTGAAGTTGACTGTACCTTAGGTATTTTTCTAGAAATAGGGATACCCAATTAAGGTAAATGTGAATATAATTAACACACTTTTTAGGTATCCCAAAGGTGAAATAAGTGAAATTCTTAAGGTTTTGTTGCAAATCTAGCCTCATAGATCCTCTACCTTGCCTACAATATTGTTAACAACTAGCATGTTGATGTGTGAGCCTATGCTAACACATTTGAGGCTTTTAACTCTAAATAATTGTAAGGTCTTGAACAACTTTAGTTGTTTTTGATTAGTTTACTTTGATTTTTGCAGTAAATGTTGAGATATGGGAGAAAAACAAAATAATGGAAGAAAAAAGTCTGAAAAGTAAAGAAAAATAAAGGACAAGTATGGCTGATGATGTTTATGATAAGTTGTCAGCCTGGTTATAAGATGTCAAGGATGTCGTCATCCTTAAATAGAGAATAGGAGTTGAAGACATTTTTGTAATGACGTTCGTGATAAGCCGTCAGGTTGGTGATAAGGCATCAACATCGTCATCAGCCTTAGGCAGCATGAGCCAAAATTACAGAGGAGCTGATGACATCAGTGATAAGTCATCAGGTTGGTGATAATGTATCAACATCGGCGTCAGCATTAGACAGCAAAAGCCAAAAGTGCAGAGGAGCTGACGACATCCATGATAAGCCGTTAGACTCCTGATAAGATGTCATGGATATCATCGTCTATTTCAAGAAAAAGCTGTAACTTTAATTTTATTTCCTTATTTAGGTTGAACTATTTAACGCTTTGTTTTAGGGTTTTCTAAGAATTATTCATTCATTCATCAGCATCATTGTTCAAAAAAGAGAGTTCGATACTTTGAGTCTTGGAGAATATTTTTCGATCTTTCTTTCTCTATTTTTTTTTGAATTCGAACAATACAACTATTTTGGGAATTTTACTTCATGATCTAATCTACGATTCACTAATTATTACTCATCCTGTAATTTAATCTTCTCAATTATGAATTCAATTTTGTGTTTCGTTCTTTGCATCATGAGTGGCTAAGCTCCGTTAACCTGAATTATGGGATCTAAGGTTAGGTCATGATAACGTGCTAAACAGTCAAGATTTAATAGGTGTTAGGATTTATTGATAATTCTTAGATTTTAATTAACGTCTGTTGGTTGCAAATAGTAGACACACCTTCTTTGATTTGCTTTAGAAAGAATCATATACAGTAGGAAGTGAATTATCAACATGGACTCAGAAATACTTCATTTAATAATCAGCACTGTAACAAGGTTGATTAACCTGAGGTAAAATCTAGGCAGTGAATAGCAATTTCTTAAGTCCAAGAAGATTAGGAAAGTAGACACTTAAATAGGTCGAGAGATATTTGAGCATATCATCGATAAAGATAGCTTGTTATCCTAACGACCATGAGAATCTTGAGTCACCTTTAGCATATGTTATGTACCGTAAGACCTAGTGAACATAATTCTAGTTATTTCATAAAATCTTGGTAACAAACATCGAAATTAAAGTGACAAACAATCATTGGTGAAACTTAAACCCCTATTTCAGGAAATATTAAACTATCAGTGAATTAAATCACAAATGACTTGATTTCACACCATATTCCCTATGGGATTCGATCCCAACCTAGTTGGGTTTTATATTGAAAACGATCGCTTACACCCATTCAAAAGTGTAGTTTGACATTACAAAAAATGGCGCCATTGCCAAGGAATATGGTTGAAAACTAAAAGTTGTGTGCGCTAATTGACTATTAGTTAGGTTTCCTAGATTTACGTTTATTTGTTGTTTTTGTTTATTGCAGGTTCCTTGTTATTTAAGCCAAAAACAAGAAGTTTCAAAGAACCGTTATTACCAATTAATCTAAAACCTTAGCTGATCGGGAGAATGGAAGAACAACAAGAGGCTGGCTAACTGGTAGTCTTGGCCACGGCTCAGGTTAACGTATAAAACCAGGGTCAATAAGTACGTCACCCAAACCATGATGATGAAGACTTGGGTGATAAGGAATTGCTAAATCCTCAAAACCTAAGGCGAGCTGAGCAAATTGCTGCACCAGTGCAGCAAAGTTTTGACAAAAACCGTCAAGTCAGAGGAAGGTATGGTCAACATCCTGTCCATTATGAGGTTGATGATGTGATGAAGGAATGGATGGAATAGGTGCAACGGGTTCTATCATTCCTCCACCGTTAGCACCTGGTGCAAAATTCAGTATAGCAAGTACGATGATTTAACTCTTGAATCTGAAGGGGTTGTTTGGAGGCTTGACTGGTGATGATTCGAACATGCACTTGGTGAAATTTATCAGCATTTGAAATTTTTTTGATAATCCGGGAGTGAGCCAGAATGTGATCCGGTTGAGATTGTTTCCATTGTCTCTGTCTGGGGAGGCAACAATGTGGTTAAATGAGCTGGAGCCCAATTCTATAACCAACTAGAGACAGTTGAAAGAGGGTTCGTAGAATGTTTCTTACCACCCTCTAGGAGGGTAAAGTTGAGGAACAAAATCAGTAACTTCAGGCAGCTGATAACGCTCAATCTACAGCTCTCGTAGGAGTGTAAAGCGGTCGTAGTCAAATATAGAACCCAACTGGGTTGGGTATCGATCCCACAGGGAATAGCTTGGTCAACAAGTAAGCAAAGATTACTAGACTTTTAGTGCAAGTCTCGTAAAAGGGGGGAGTTTGTCGTGCAAGTAAGGTAACCAAAATATTAAGGAAAAAACGAAAAATAGCAAAGTAAAAAGAAAGAATGTTTGTAAGATGTAAAACAATGAGAATTGAGAAGTTGGGGTTATGTCCACCTTATGAGTTGTACGTCTCTATTGGCTATGATTTATGCGGAGTTCAGACATGTATGTGCTTATAGAGAAATGTATTCGATGGTAAATCCAAGCGTCTTTCCACCTCAACAAGGACTATTTCACTTTAACTCTTTCGAGCTTAAAGTGTATCTAACGGTACAAATTCTCCAAGAGGTTAATCTAGTTACGGCACTAACTTTTTAATAGGGGATGGTACCCTATTACCTTGACATTATCTCTTTTCCAAACATATAACTTTTCTTTCGAACCAGTTAATGCTATACTGGCGTATTCTATGCGTCTGCAGCCACAAGAATTTGCATTAAGATGAAGAGAATAATGATATAAGCAACACACGTGTCACGAATTCACAAACTCATAGCCTTAGATAGTATCTCATAAGGCTTCCATAACCCCAACAGAGAAGTTTAGCTATTCATGAGTGCGATGGAAATCACAATAGACATTATCATTATACCACAATAAAAGATCTCACGTGTAGTGTTGTTTGGTAGTACTTGTGGCGTTATTTCAGTGCAAATAACGTTTCTCTTGTTGTGGAAATTAAGAATCGAATAGATGAAGAGAAACTAATAAGAATTAATAAAAAGCAAATTGTTTAGAGTTGTAGATGAATGAGTGAATGGATAGGTGGATGGATGGGAATTGAAGGGTGGATGGATGAATGGGTGAATTGATGGAATGGGTGGATGAATAGGTGAATTGTGTGGAATGTATTAAAATCTCTAGCAAAATAGGGTATTTATAACACCCATATCCTATTCCTACTAAGCTACTGCATTACTTAACCCAATCCTACTAGGTTAATGTATCATTATCCTAATCCTACTAAGTTACTGCTAGTCCCCAAAGTCTTCAGAATTGTTGTTTTTGCCCGGGACAGATTTTCCATGCGCCACTTTTGGTCCTTGGCGCCCAAGCTTTGTTTTCCTCCTTTCGTGAAGCTTTCTTTGGCGTCAAGTTATCCATAAAATGCTGAATTCTGCATCATTTATACCTGAAAACTTGCTAATCATGTTCGTTAGCTCACTTACAGGAAAAAGGACTAAAAGTGCATGAATTATATAATTTGTCCTCAAAACTTAGCTAAAATATGGGTAAAATATAGCACTATAGGCGTGTAAATTCGCCTATTATCAACACCCCACACTTAAAGCTTTGTTCGTCCTCGAACAAACTATCATGTCCATATAAACATCAACTTAGGATTTCACAGTAACAACACAAAATATTCGTCAAGACAAGCATAGCAATCATTAACAAAGAGTAGTTTTTTGCTCATTAGTAGAAACAATTCAACCTCCAACATAGACTCGTGATGGTGGTTAATTCACATTCAACGGTTAAGGTACAAAGAATCATACACGACTACCCAAAACTCATCAACCATGTGTGTCTCACAATATATTACCCATAATCACTCACAAGTATTGTATATATTTCGAACATGGGTATAGGATTATCCTTGCTCTCACTCTCACAAAGAATTCATATGCTGCAACTGATGACCATAGGCTTTCCCTTAGTGTAATGCTCTACTAAATGTCAGAATGCTAAGCATAGGATCAAATAGGTCTTTTACGGGTTGTAATGTAGGCTAAGGGACGGGTAGGACTATTTTGGCCAGAAATAGTGACTATGTTCCTAAGCGCTTTAATACTTCACATTATGTCATTAACACTTTTCTTTCAAACAACCTTTCTACCTTCTTTTATTCTACCACCCTTTTTATCCTCTTTTGTTTTTCAATTTTAAGCAACTTTTCAGCTTTCCTTTCCTTTTTCTTTTCATAACATATCTCTTATGATAGCACTTTTTTTTCATAACAAATTCAAGCACCAATGCATTCTAAAGCATCATACTTACCCAACTTCCTCTTATTTTGTCACATGACTTTACACTTTAAAGCACTTAGGAATTTGGATCAAATTATGGTCTTGAAAAAAATGGATTAGGCTTACATATGAGGCTGTCAAAGAAAATAGGATAAAGGCTCAAAAGGGGTTAACTAGGATGATGTCCATGGGTAGGTTAGAATGAAGGTAAACAATTACAGGTTGCCAAGGAAATGCCTAAATCATCTCCTAAACTTGCACTCTTTATTTTCGCTTTACATACATACCAGGAAAGTTCTAGCATCAGCCACAAGCACAGGATATACTATTATCTCACACACACAAGGCACATGGTTGACTTTATTGGGAGTAGTATAGACTCTTTCCCCAATAGTTGAAGGAATTGAACCACACAATATCACATAGCGAGTCACAATTAGAGCCTAAACGTCTCAATAGTCATGATTTTATCTCAAACTCTTGTCATAATCTCATGCTGCCTATTAGAATAATTTTATGCGAAGTTAAGTAAAAATAATAATTATATTTTACTACTAAAAACAATTAACTACTACAAAAAAACAAACAAACATAGATAGATGCAAATGCGGATAGAGAAGTATAGCATGCAATTACCAGCACCCCACACTTAGACGGGACACATTGTCCTCAGTGGAAAATAAATAAGAAGAACCTGGTTAGTCAGACTCATCCTCTATGTTCGGGATCATACCCCCTGCATTGGAATCATCATCAGAGTCGTCATCCTCAGAAGTTCCTCATAAGTACCCCACTTGATTCCAAGAGTGCGTCGAGGTATTTGCAGCACAGAGGATTCACCTTGCTCTTTTCTTCCCCTTTTCTAGCCTTTTTGTGAAGTGGTTGCTTTTCTTGTCTTTTGGTGCCATTGTACCTGAGATCTCAATAGAGTCATGTTAGCTTCATCTCGGAAGATTCAATCAACAAACAGACAATAGTGGCACCACCCCACACTTAATTTGTTGACACAAACTAATTAAGTGAATGATATCGATTACTCAGACTTCATCGACATACATTTAGGTGATATGTTCCAACAATATAATCAGTGCAGTCATACTTCTTGTAATCTTGGCAATGCTTTCATGTTTGATATATCAAGACTACTACATAGAGATTGAATCAAGGTATAGCATCCAGAAATAATTGCAACCTCATATGTTGGTAGTCAACCTTAATTCTCATCTCGATGAACAAGTCATTCCAACATGTAAGCTTTCTAGTGACAAGAGTATGCAATTTTCGTGACCATGTCAATTACGCAAAAGTATGACAGTGCATCATCATCAAATACAAGTTGGAAACAAGTTAAGATCATCCTTACGTATTCATTTACTCACTTAGTTGTATCACAACAATTCAATCACATTCAAATCACCAATACTACTTCAAGATTTAACAATTCATAATAGGCGTAGTAGTGTAGTACTTACGGAATATAAATGAAGAACAAAGAAGTACTTACTTGATTGATGACCTTGGATGATGTTCTAGCAAGGTAAAAGAGCAAAAGGAAAATTTTTGAGAGGATTTGGAGAGGTAGGCGGCGCTTATGTTAGGTTTGCAATGTGTTTTTGATCTAAGACTAAGTTTCTTATATATAGGGCAAGCTTGGGTCGGGTTTTGACCCATTTAAAATCGGATTTGGAGACCAAAAGTGACCATAGGCGGCGCCTAAGGCTTTGCCTAGTTGAGCAGAATGCTTTTGCATAGACGACGCCTATGCTATGGCATTGTTGAGCATAGGCGACGCCTTTTGCAAAGCATTTGGTGAGCATAGGCGGCGCCTTTAGCATGGCATATGAGATTCAGAGACAAAAGGCATTAGCATAGGCGGCGCCTATGCTATGGCATACTTGGGCATGGGCGGCGCCTATGCTATGGCACACTAGATTCTGAGACCTTAGGCCATAGTATAGGCCTTGCCTTGTTCGTGGCCTAGTTTTACCTATGCCTAGCCTTTTTTGATGCCTATATTTTCATGAGCAATGCCCAATCCATAACCTTTTCCTTCTTCATTCCTAACTTACCACCTTTAACATGCACCGTTTCCAAATCAAAATTCAAGACCAACCTCCTTCCTTATACATCTTGTACCTACACTTACTCAAAAACAACAAAAACGATTAGAACGATGGGTTGCCTCCCATCAAGCACCTTAGTTTTGGTCGTGGCTCGACTATAAAAACAAACTCAAAAAAAATGATTAAAAACCATAGGTTGCCTTCCATGTAGAGCTTGATTTATTGTCGCGGCACGTCATAGTTACCTCGATTACTTAGACTTCATTGAGATAGATGGGGCATCGTTTTCTGAATGGATTCAGACGACGTTGATACTTACTTGTAGGCATGCAATCTTGTTCGAGATGACTCTTGTGCATACATATCCCAAGAGGGATACCAATTATATCATCAATCTTTCTACCCATAGCTCTCATGTATCTCTTCAGAATAGAGATGAGAGCCTCTACGTGCTGTTCACTGAAATCATCCGCCACACTTTCCGAAAGTGTATTTCCATATCCCAAGAACGTATACCTTAGGTGACTTGGTAGCTCTTTTGATTCTAGCATTGGTGGTTTTTTAATGGAAGTCTTCGCTGTTTGTGAAGGTTGATTCGTAAGATCAAGGTCCAACTTCTTAGGAGCATGAGAATATGACCCTATTTCTTTTAGAGCACACATAGTTTCTTTATAATCTCCATTGTCCTCATGCTCAACATTCAGCAGTGCAGCAGATAATGGCTCAACAGTAAGCTGTTTCTTTACAGATAATGCTTTCTTATCCTCCTAAGCTACGGAGAACACATCCATATCGCTGGGTTGCTTCATTGCTTTGTATATATCAAAGCGGACCACTTCGCCATTCAACCGAAACAAAAGCTCATTAGCTCTCATATCAATAAGCATACTTCCATTTGCAAGGAAAGGACGTCCCAAGAATATGGGAACTTCAGAATCCACCTCACAATCCAGAACAACGAAATCTGCAGGAAAGATGAATGAAGAAACCTTCACCAACACATCATTCAAGATACCCACAGGTCGTTTTACCGACCTATCAGCCATTACAAACCTCATATTGGTTGGTGTCGGATCGCCTAACCCCAACTTCCTATAGATGGATAGTGGCATTAAATTAATGCTTGCTCCCAAATCGCACAATTCCTTAGAAAAATTCAAAGAGCCAACAGTGCAAGGAATAGTGAAGGAACCAGGGTCGGCCTTTTTCTGAACTAGCGATCTTGTAGCGATTGCACTGCAATGGTGAACATTATCTGCCGGCTCATAGCTTACCGCCCGCTTCTTTGTTAAAAGGTCCTTCATGAATTTTGCGTACCCAGGCATTTGCTCTAGTGCCTCTACCAATGGAACATTAATGGTCAGCTGCTTTAACATCTTCATGAATTTGCTGAACTTTGTATCATCCGCAATCTTCTTCAATCTTTGACGAAAAAGGTGGTGGTGGATATGGAATTATTTTCTCCACGGCTTTATTCTCCTTTTGCTTCCGTTCGTCAGCCTTTCCAGGCTGCAACATACTTGGTGTGACATCATGGACGTCGTGGGTGGCTTCTGCGGATTCCTCTCCTTTTGCATTATCATCAATGTCCGCTACTTCATCAACCACTTGCTTGCCTTTTGATGAAGTTTACAGCACCTTACCACTTTGGGTAGTAATGGCCATACATGACCCATCTTTCCTTGGGTTTTGCACAGTGTCGCTAGGTAAAGTGCCAACCTTTCTTTGATTGAGTGCTGCTGAAAGTTGGTTTAATTGCTGCTCTATTTTCTTGATTGAAGTGGAATGAGAATCAACTAATTGCTTCATAGAGGACAAATCATTTATTACCTCCGTTACTCCCGTGCTCGTTGCTTCCACTCCTTTCAATAGTTTAGTCATCATCTCTTCCATATTTCCAGAACTAGATGTGGTGGCGTCACGTCTTCCAGGGGGAGCGTATAAACCACTCTTTTCATTCTTGTTCTTCCAACTACCTTGGTCTCTGTTTCCAGATTTATCATAGTAGTTCCGACCTTGGTTTCCTTGGGTATTACCTCGGGAACCCCCCTGATTGTTCAAGTAGTTGGCTTCTTCTTTGGAATCGGATTCCTCTCTTCCTTTTGATGCAACACCCTTTACTTTATCGGTCTTCCCTGATAATAAGTTCTTGGTAAGAAGATCTATTTGCGTTTTTATGTGTGCCATATCTTGATTACGTTCTTCCTCTCTTCGCCTTTGTTCTGCTGTCATGCCAATAGATACAGTAGAGCTTGCTACCACAGAATCTCTGGTATGCCAAGCTCTACTTTGCTTTGTCATACGATCTAGCATATCACTTGCCTGAACAAAGGTGAGGTCCATAAATGACCCACCTGCTGCATTATCAACCACTGGCTTAGTCACCGAATTCAAAGCTCTGTATAATATCTCCATCAAGTGGACATTGGTCATATGGTGATTTGGGCTCCACATAAGTTTCGTCTTGAACCTCTCCCATGTTTCGTGGAGAGCTTCAGTTGGAAGCTGTCGAAAATTGGTGATCTCATCTCTCAACTGTGCTCTTTTAGATGGCGGAAAGAATCTTTCTAAGAAAGCGTCTTTCAATTGCCTCCAATTAGTAATAGAATCAGGAGTCAGCCCATTCAACCATAGAGTTGCCTTCCCAGACAGAGACAATGGAAATAAGCGCAGTCGAATTACATTCTGTCCAACGCCAGGATTGTCAAATGACTTGTATGTAGAAATAAAGTTGATCAGATGCATATTCGGATCATCGCCTGCTAGTCTACTAAATAATCCCTTGAGTTGCAACAGCTGAATCATGGTGCTAGTAATATTGAACTTTGCTCCGGGTGCCAAGGGTGGCAGAATAATGGCTCTTATGGCACCAGCTTTATCCAAATTGCCATCATCGTCATCAAAAGGAATCTGCACAGCTCGGCGATCAGGCCTCAATTGCCCTTGACGATCTCTCCTCTGCATGGGTGCCGCCACCTCAGTAGTATGTCGTGGGTTTAGTAGCTCCTCATCATCAGGATTTGTTGCACAACCTGGGTTATCAATATTCTGTTGATGCACTTGAGCAGCTGCCAATGCAGCTAACCTAGCCTACTCCTGTTGAGCATCCATTCTTTCTATGTCACGTTGTGCATCCATTCTATCAACGAAACCTAAATAGAACAAAAACAACAACTAAAAGTAAAAGTACGAGAATTTTTGACCAAAAGGTCTAATAACTATCACAAACTTAGTTGACAACCGTATTCCCCGACAATGGCGCCAATTTTTGATAACGCTCAATATACAACTCTCGTAGGAGTGTAAAGCGGTCGTAGTCAAATATAGAACCCAACTGGGTTGGGTATCGATCCCACAGGGAATAGCTTGGTCAACAAGTAAGCAAAGATTACTAGACTTTTAGTGCAAGTCTCGTAAAAGGGGGGAGTTTTGTCGTGCAAGTAAGGAAACCAAAATATTAAAGTAAAAATGAAAAATAGCAAAGTAAAAAGAAAGAATGTTTGGTAAGATGTAAAACAATGAGAATTGAGAAGTTGGGGTTATGTCCACCTTATGAGTTGTATGTCTCTTTTGGCTATGAGTTATGCGGAGTTCAGACATGCATGTGTTTATAGAGAATTGTATTCGATGGTAAATCCAAGCGTCTTTCCACCTCAACAAGGACTATTTCACTTTAACTCTTTCGAGCTTAAAGCGTATCTAACGGTACAAATTCTCCAAGAGGTTAATCTAGTTACGACACTAACTTTTTAATAGGGGATGGTACCCTATTACCTTGACATTATCTCTTTTCCAGACTATAACTTTTCTTTAGAACAAGTTAATGCTATACTGGCGTATTCTATGCGTCTGCAGCCACAAGAATTTGCATTAAGATGAAGAGAATAATGATATAAGCAACACACGTGTCACGAATTCACAAACTCATAGCCTTAGATAGTATCTCATAAGGCTTTCATAACCCCAACAGAGAAGTTTAGCTATTCATGAGTGCGATGGAAATCACAATAGACATTATCATTATACCACAATAAAAGATCTCACGTGTAGTGTTGTTTGGTAGTACTTGTGGCGTGATTTCAGTGCAAATAGCGTTTCTCTTGTTGTGGAAATTAAGAATCAAATAGATGAAGAGAAAGTAATAAGAATTAATAAAAAGCAAATTGTTTAGAGTTGTAGATGAATGAGTGAATGGATAGGTGGATGGATGGGAATTGATGGGTGGATGGATGAATGGGTGAATTGATGGAATGGGTGGATGAATAGGTGAATTGTGTGGAATGTATTAAAATCTCTAGCAAAATAGGGTATTTATAACACCCATATCCTATTCCTACTAAGCTACTGCATTACTTAACCCAATCCTACTAGGTTAATGTATCATTATCCTAATCCTACTAAGTTACTGCTAGTCCCCAAAGTCTTCAGAATTGTTTTTTTTGCCCGGGACAGATTTTCCATGCGCCACTTTTGGTCCTTGGCGCCCAAGCCTTGTTTTCCTCCTTTCGTGAAGCTTTCTTTGGCGTCAAGTTATCCATAAAATGCTGAATTCTGCATCATTTATACCTGAAAACTTGCTAATCATGTTCGTTAGCTCACTTACAGGAAAAAGGACTAAAAGTGCATGAATTATATAATTTGTCCTCAAAACTTAGCTAAAATATGGGTAAAATATAGCACTATAGGCGTTTAAATTCGCCTATCATCAGCAGCTCCCAACTAAAGCATTGTATGAAACTTAGGAGAGATTCAAGAATAAGATGACACAATGTCCGAACCACAACATGATGGACTTGCACTTGATGGAGACTTTGTACAGATCATTAAACTATATGATAAAGACAATTGTAGATAATACTGCAGGTGGTTCATTTATTGACCTTTCTTTTCAAGATGCTTTAGACATGCTGAATAGAATAACCAAACAGAGTCGGTCTTAGCATACCAAGGATTCTGTGGTAGCTAGCCCGACTGTTTCTAGTGTTATGACTACGGAGTAGTACAGAAGGGATGGGGAGCGAGACCAATACATGACCCACTTAAAGACTTAGATGGACTTGCTGACCAAGCACTTGCTGTCAAGCAAGACTGACCAGGGATTCGTGCACTGTTGCTATTGATGTAGATGAGGAGGCAAATTATGTTAATAATCAGGGGGTTTTCAAGAAATAGCTAAAGAATTCAAGGTCGGAACTTTTATGACAAGCCCGATTATAAAGATAGGGAGCAAGGAAACTGGAGAAGCAATAATGATAGGAGTGGTTTGTATGTTCCTTCTGGAAGTTGGGATGTTGCACCAACTAGATCTGGAAAGATGTCCATGGAGGACATGATGGAAAATTTTTTGAAGGCAGGTGAGGCTACCAGCTCAGGGGTAACCATTATGAAGAGTGAATTCTCTACCCTGAGTTAGTTAGTTAGTTCATAATCCACTACTATCAAGTAGTTGGAGCAGCAGATGAGCCAACTTTCTACAATACTGAACCAAAGAAAAAGTGGTACTTTACCTAGTGATACAGTTCAGAATCCACAGAATGATAGCTCATGTATGACGATTACCACTGGGAGTGGTAAGATCTTATCTGTCCCTTTTGTGGGCAAATTTACAGATGGTGAGGTGGTTGTTGATGAATCTGAAGAAAGCAAACCAGTGGAGTTTGAGAAGATGGATAGTTCTATTGATGCTTCAAAGAAAGAAAAATAGAAGGAAGAGGAAGTGGTGTTGAAATCTATCCCAATACCACCACCTCCCTTTCCTCAATGAATGAAGCAAAAGGCTGATTATACAAAATTCAGCAAATTCATGGCCATGCTCAAGCAATTGACAATTAATATGCCTTTGGTTGCAACACTTAAGCAAATTCCAGGATATACAAAGTTTATGAAAGACCTTGTAACCAACAAATGGAAGGTTAGCCATGAGCCAGAGGACAATTTTCTCTATTGTGAGGCTATCTCTACAAGGTCTTTAGTACAAAAAAAGGTAGATCCGAGAGCATTTATCATCCCATGTACTATTGGCCCCCTGAAGTTCACAAAATCACTATGCGATCTGGGATCCAGTATAAATTTAATGCCACTGGCTGTGTACAAGAAATTAGGTTTGGGGGATCCTACCCCAACAAATATGCGGTTGGTAATGGTAGATAGATTTGTGAAGCGGCCTACGGGAATACTGCATGATGTTTTGGTAAAGGTAGCCGATTTTGTTCTGCCTGCTAATTTTGTGGTCCTACATTATGAAGTGGATTTTGAAGTGCCCATCATCTTGAGTAGGCCATTACTTAAAATTGGGAGAGTGCTAGTAGACATGGATTTAAACGATCTAAAGTTCAAGTTTAATGACCAAGAAACACACTTCAAAATACACTCATCCATGACTCAACAACATGAGATAAGTGTTTTCTCAATCGTTAACGTCTTCTATCATGATGGTAAAGGGGTATCAACAGGTTGTCTTGGTGAAGTCTGAGTAGTTAAGAAAACCAAGTCGTGCTGCGACAGTAAATCAGGAGCTATTGGGAGGTAACCCAAAGTTTTTATGTTTAAGCAAATGTTTTTACTTTTATAATTAGGATTTAGTACAAAGAAGGTAAAAAATGAGGAGGTTAGCTGAAAGGCCACGAAGATATCTCTGATAAGCCGTCATAATTGTGATAAGCTATCAAAAATGTCGTCAGATAGGCCAAACTTGAGGCAACTTCTACTTAGGGGTGACGATGTTTGTGATAGGTTGTCATACTTGTGAAAAGCCATCACAAGTCATCATCAGTCCATAGCCTTAAAAGCTAAAATTTTGGGCCCAGTTTAAATCAAATTCGACCTGGCCCAACATAGAAACCTTTTCAAATTTCTACTAGTTTTAATTCTTTTCCTTTAGTTTATTTCTTTCCTTAGTTAGTTTATCTCCTACTCTTTCCAAAAAACTTCAAGAAAACAAGTTCCCTTGTGCGTGGGTTTGCAATTCACAATCAAGAGATTCTTTCTACTTCCTCTTGTACGTGTAATCAGATTAAGGGAACCCATTAGGTATACTCTAAGTTTAACTCTTCTTTTTTTGTGGTAAGTGATTAATAGATGAAAAACTAAGTCCCCAAGATGCTTGAACCAAGTTGAACTTGAAAGAAGCTAAAATCGTACCTAGGGTCTGCTGTGCAGTTCCTGGGTTTGAAAAAGACAGCTCACACTCAAAATTCAAGTGGATTTTGAGAAATAATGGGGACCAAAAATTGAGTTAAAATCAAAAGTGGTTTATGATAAGAGCTGACTACATTTATGATAGGCTATCACAATTGTGATGGCTTATCAGGAATGTCGTCAAAGACTGGCAAGAATGAAGTGGTTTCTATTTAGAGCTGACGACATTTGTGATTGACTATCACAATTATGACGGCTTACTAGGAATGTCATCAAAAGTTGTTAAAATTTTAAAGGTGCTAGCTAAGGTTGATGCCATTGCGATAAGCTATTATAGTCATGATGGCTTATCAAGAATTGTCGTCACACCTGGAACCTGAAGCATGAATAAGCCAATGTGATTAATGTGTTTGTGTTTGTGCTCTTGTGGACTAACCAATGGTTTTTCTAATGCTACAGGAACCTTAAAATGGCATAAAAAGAAAGATCCCAAAACACTAAAGAAAGCAACCAAAGAAAGTGTACGTCATAAGCTTATCGACGAGGAATCTAATTACGAGGAGGAGGAACCCTTACTCAGGAAGCAAAAGGAAAAGCAAAGTTTAAAGAAACCTTTGCCACCTCTACCCATTGAAGTGGAGAATAGTGATGATACTGAGACTACACCACCACCAGAAAGTCCCGCTTCTGAACATACTGCCTCTGAGCAAGAGGGTTCTGAACAGCATGATTCTGACCATGCTAAATCTGAAGAAGAGGAGCAGGAAGGGTCTGAGGAGTCTGAGTCTGAGAGAACAACATCTGGATCCCCATCCACTGAACAACAAGATGATGAAGATTCTCAACCTCGGGGAACACTTATCAAATATAAGAACCCCAAAGTTTGAGATAATGCTAGGTGGAAAATTCCCAGGGCAGAGAGCATCTTCATCGTTGGGCTCCGCAGAACTGATAGAAGAAGTGCTAAAATGCCAATTCAGGAAGAAAAAGTAATTATCACCACAGGGTAGAGTAGGTACCCTAAAGTGGAACAGAAGTTACAAGAGTATGGCTTGGGATGGACCACAAAATAAGGAGGTTCATTTTTCCCTACACTAGTTTGGGAGTTCTACGTGAACTACCAGACTCAGTTGGAAAACATGTGCAGGCCAGGTAAAAGAGTAGTAGATCGGCCCCTATTAGATAGAGTGTAGGTGAGGGGCGTAAGAGTTGATGTCTCAATCAAAAAAATCAATAGGTTTTTGCATGGTCCCAACTTTACTCCTTAGACCACCACACCATCAGTCTATGTTCGGATTAGGAACCGGGAGAAACAACATCCGTGGTTGGCCAACATTATAGTTAAAGAAGAACTAGCATGGGTAACAAATCCAAATGAAAGAATCTGTAAGTCCTCTTTGACTCAAGAGGAAAAGTTTTGGTGTGGTATAGTGCGTGTCTGGATGATGCTCACTGATGGAGATAATATTCTGGATGATAAACGAGCTATTCTAGTGGCGAGCATTGTATAGGATCTTCCTCTAAATTTTGGAGAAATCATTGCTGATGAGATAAAGATTAGAATGTCGAGAACCAACACTGCTTACCCTTTCCCTTGTCTTATCACAGAGTTGTGCCAAGCTGCTAATATGCCAAAGATTGTAGGGGTTGATGATAAAATTCTTGCCCGAAAGACTCATAACCCCATACAGGATGATGAAAATTATCCAGGATTGAGACTTGATAAAGGTGCAGAGGTAGTAGAAGACCCTTCAGTTACAGATGCCAGTGCAGCACCTCATATGGAAGTGCAAGATTTTGAGGCTGTGCAACTAAGTTCTTTAACACAGGCAGGATCAGTGCCTGAGACTAAAGCTAGCCCTTCAGTCCCTACATTAATAATAGGTTTTGCATTTTATCCAGTCGATATTCAAAAAGTGGATAAACAAGCCAAGTGGTGTGAGGCACAGCTAAATGCTTTTGCCAAATAGTTTGTTGCTGCAGTGGACAAGAGAATCAAGGCTGCCCTTGAGCCTTTTGTGACTTTGCCTGAGCGGGTTGCAGATTTAGAAAACTAATTTGATGTGCGGGTAAAAGAAATATCATGGGCTGATCTTGCTAGATTTAGAGCGACATTGGACAAGGTAAGGGTAGATGTAGGGGTATTGTGAAAGCACCAATTTATGATATGAACACGTTAGGACATGCATGAATCTGAGGAGGAAATTCTAATTCTGGACCTCACTGGAGACTCACCAAAGAAAAAAAAGAAGAAAAGTAAGAAGAAAGGTAAGGGAAATAGAGAGAGGCCCAACAGTGATGAAGAGCAAAAAGAGGAGAAGAGGACAAAAAAGAAGAAAGAGAAAAAGTAGCTGAAAAGGGTAGAAATTAAGTCCTTAGTTGATAATAAGAAATGTGAGGTAGCCATCCGAGCTAGGGCTGCAAGTGTCTCATCTAGCAGGGCTTTAGCTACTGCAAAACCAGATTCTCCCGATAGAGATAAGACAAAAGATGATGTAGTAGCAGGGTCAGATACCCAGGATCCATGTGCTTAATTGCCTTCAGGTATACCCTAACCCTTAGAGTAGTTTATTTTTTATTTTATGTTGAGGGTGTAGGGTAAGGTGTTGCTGTAGTATAGTTTATAGATAATTAGGAGTAATACAAGTACTTGAGGCAGTTAGCTTATTTTGTGATTTTTGAGTACCTCTCTAGTGTTTTGATAAATTGTCTACTGTGTGAATTGCATCTATTTGTGACCACTATGCATCTTTTTGTGGCATTAGTTTGGCAACTGAATAACCTTTGTTAAACAAGTAAATGAATCAGATAAGTAGTGATATGCAAGATACTTGTGTGCTATGTGTGTGTAAGATCTTACTCAGTTCCCGTTGTGTGTTGAATCTAGAACTTGCCCGGTTAGTCTTGCCATAGTCATAGGATAGGAGTTAGGAAAAGATCATAGGCTATTTTTGATGATTAGTCCACTTTTAGCCTAAATGACCTTCCCAATGTGATTAATATCCCTTGATCCCTGTTAGAGCTTAATTAGCCTATTTCTTTCTAGGAAACCTCTCACCTTCTTATTTATATCATAATGAACCTGTTTTGGCCCTGGTCCTCCTTGGACACTGTGCACCTTAACTTAGGCAAACAACCTAAGTTGAGGGTGGCTATCATAGGGGTGTAGGATACAAAATAAGTATGAAGAGAGGAAGAATAAAAAAAAAGAATAAAAAAAAGTTGGGTGCGGTGAAAAAGGAATAAGAAATGAGAAAGCTATGTAAAAGATGATAAAAAGATAATGTGATAATTGAAAAGACCGCATCCATTTTGAGCATGTGTGATCAATAAAAGAGAGGAAGAAAAGAAGGTTGAGAGTTAAAACCCCGTGAGTTTAGTGTAGTGTTAAGAAGGCATGGACTCTCTAAAATATCCATGAATATCATACCATCCCCTGGCCTACGTTACAAGTTTAAGAAAATCCCTATAGTGATCCTAACTGGCCTGTCTGAAAACTTGGGTAGTGACTATAAGGGAAAGCCTATGGTATTTGATATGTAGTGTTTGGAACTTCATTCTGAGAATGAATCTTGTTTTATCCCTCTATTTATGTATTTGAATTTTGATATGAGTATAAAAGGGCTTTCTTTGTTGTGAGGGCACACAGTGTATGTTGCTAGTCACTGACTTTTTCGGATGAGTGTGATCTTGGTATGGCATGGTTGTTATTGCTAAATTTTTGCCGTATCTTTATTCTTGTTAGCTGTATGGTTGTTTTTCAAAACATCAATAGTGGGCTTTAAAATTGACTGACCTTGGAGGTGGTGAATGTATTCTGAACTAGTATAAGTAGTTAGCTGCCAAATTGTACTTTGTATTCTCTTAGTTATGTTATGGTTGCTTGAGGACAAACAATTGTTCAAGTTGAGGCTGTTGATGTATGAGCCTACGCTAACACATTTGAGGCTTTTAACTCTAAATAATTGTAAGGTCTTGAGCAACTTTAGTTGTTTTTGATTAGTTTACTTTGATTTTTGCAGTAAATGTTGAGATGTGGGAGAACAAAAAAATAATGGAAGCAAAAAGGCTGAAAAGTGAAGAAAATAAAGAATAAGTGTGGCTGACGACCTTCATGATAAGTCCTCATCCTGGTGATAAGTTGTCAAGGATACCGTCATCCTTAAATAGAGAATAAGAGTTGAAGATATTTTTGTGACGAAGATATTTTTGTGACAACATTCGTGATAAGCCATCAGGTTGGTGATAAGGCATCAACGTCGTCGTCAGCCTTTGGCAGCAAGAGCCAAAATTGTAGAGGAGCTAACAACATCAGTGATAAGCTATCAGGTTGGTGATAAGGCATCAACATCAACGTCAACATTAGATAGCAGAAGCCAAAATTGCAGAGGGGCTGACGACATCCGTGATTAGCCGTCAGACTCCTGATAAGTTGTCACAGATGTTGTCGTCTGTTCTAAGAAAAAGCTATAACTTTAATTTTATTTCCTTATTTAGGTTGAACTATTCAAACCTTTGTTTTAGGGTTTTCTAAGAATTATTCATTCATTTATCAGAATTATTGTTCAAAAAAGAGAGTTAGATACCTTGAGTCTTGGATAATATTTTCTGATCTTTCTTTCTCTATTTTTTTGGATTCGAACAATACAACTATTTTGGGAATTTTTCTTTGTGATCTAATCTATGATTCACGAATTATTATTCATCCTTGTAAGTTAATCTTCTCAATTATGAATTCAATTATGTGTTTCGTTCATTGCATCATGAGTGGCTAAACTCCGTTAACCTGAATTATGGGATCTAAGGTTAGGTCATGATGATGTGCTAAACACTCAAGATTTAATAGGTGTTAGGATTTCTTGATAATTTTGAGATTTAAATTAATGTCTGTTGGTTGTAAATAGTAGACACACCTTCTTTAATTTTCTTGAGAAAAAAATCATATACAGTAGGAAGTGACTTATCAACAGGGACTCAGAAATACTTCGTTTAATAATCAGCGCTATAAAAACATTGATTAGCCTGAGGTAAAATTTGGGCAGTGAATAGCAATTTACTAAGTTTGAGAGGATTAGGAAATTAGACACTTAAATAGGTCGAGAGACATTTGAGCATATCATCGATAAAGATAGCTTGTTATCCTAACCACCATGAGAATCTTGAGTCACCTTTAGCATCTGTTATGTACCATAAGCCCTAGTGAACATAATTCTGGTTATTTCATAAAATCTTGGTTACAAACATCGAAATTAAAGTGACAAACAATCATTGGTGAAACTTAAACCCCCATTTTAGGAAACGTTAAACTATCAATGAATTAAATCGCAAATGACTTGAATTCACACCATATTCCCTGTGGGATTCAACCCCAACCTATTTGGGTTTTATATTTACAACGATCGCTTACACCCATTCAAGAGTGTAGTTTGAGCGTTATCACATGTACACCAAATCTACACATACCCATGACTAATTTTCCCTAAGGTAGACATAATCCCAAGATTCTCTCTATATCGAATTTACATTACAATTGTTGTATAGTTTATGGAGTTTAGTTTCTATTGGCTCACACTCTCCTAAAAAAACCAAAACCTCTCCCCATTTTTAAATCATGCTTTTTACTTTATTTACACTTGGGGTGTTTTCTTATTAAGGTTAAGAACCATAAGACTAGAATTCTAATTTCCACTCCTTGTGGATTCGACCTCAACAAAAGTTGAGATATTGACAACGATTATCCTCTACCACTTTATATGGTATAGGTGAGCGTTTTCAAAATAGTGCCATTGTCGGGGAATGAAATTTTGTTTTCACTTATGCTGTATTGATTCTTAGTTAGGGAATACCCATAGTGGTATATATTTATTTTGGTTGTTCTTTTTGTTTCCTTCTTGGTGATCTCCGAAGCATAAATAGAGCCATGAGTTACAATGCTAGTCAACCTGGGTGTTTTGACAACCCTCTTGATGATGAAGACCAACTCAATGACATTGGTTGATCAAGTGCTATCTGTATCCCACCTACTAATGGGAATGGTGTCTTTTATATCACAAGCATCATATTGAATATGCTACAAATGAAGAATCATAGTATGAAATCACTGTGGTATGTAATGGGAGAGGCAGTATTATGGCTTTGATCTCTTCTGAACGAGTCTATTAGTTCATAGTATGAACTCACTGTGGTCTTTCTTGATCACTATTTCTCGCTATCCACAATTTTCTAATTGTGTGATGAGATCACAAACTTTAGACAATTGAATAGAGAACCCTTGTACGAAGTGTGGGAGAGGTTCAATAGAAAACTCATGCAATGTCCAAACCATGAGGTCCTGAAAAAGATGCTTCTGCAAATCTTCTAATGGGCTCTTGATTCGCTCAACAAACCCGTGGTAGACAATTCTACGGGGGGGGGGGGGGATCTTTTGTGAAGTTAAATTATCATGTGGCTTTAAATTTAATTAAGTTACCAAGTAAAACCGAGGATGCCATACTCGGGATATCAAAGTGCAAAAAGGATCTCCTACTACTACCATGGTTTGAAACAAACAAAGAAAGAAGGATGAGAAAAAATAGGAGAATATGACAAAAATAATAAAACAATTAGAGCTTTTGACGAAACATGTGATGGGTGCACCCAAAAAGGCGGTAAATGGCATAGAATCCAAGGCCTACCATGAAGAAGAGTCCAAGAATCTTGATGAGGAGATTATTTAGGGGGCTACCACCTAGCCTATCAACGACAAGGTGGGAATCAAGGTTGAACGGACTGTGAACATAGCTGTGATTGGAGGGATAAAGATCGTGATTATGATTGGTATGTGATACCTCATGATCGGGTGAAGAACAAATATGGTATTATCATCGACTCTGACAAATATAAAACTGAGGATGTCTTGGCAAGGATTTTGATGAGAGTGCAAGGAACGGACAAAATGGTCCATGAAATAAAAAACAAATTTTCACAACTTAATCAAATTGTGGTGTCCCACTATGCCTCTATTAAATAATTGGAGACTCAAATTGGGAAATTCTCCACCCAATTGAATGCTAGGACAAAGGGTGGTCTTCCTAGTGACACTATTGAAAACTCAAATAATGAAGCTCATGGTTTAGCAATAGTCACTAGGAGTGGGAAAACCCTTGGTGATTGCTTAAAAAAGATTCAGGTTAAAAAATGCCTAAGTTTAATTCAAAAGAAGTTCCACCACAATCTCAAGAAGAAGAAGAAGGAGAAAATAAACCAGTGGATTTTGATGAAGAGGTGGAGGAAAATAAGAAACCATAAATTAATGTGATGCCTACAATACAAGTCCCTACCCCATTTCCTCAAAGGATTTAAAGAAAATAGAAGGGTGATAAACTCAAGAAATTTATGGCCAAGCTTAGCAACCTCTCTATCAATATCCCATTTCTTGAAGCGATCCTAGAGATCCCGGGCTATGATAAGCTAATGAAGAAGGTGATGTCAAAAAAGAAGCTCATCGAAGGTGACACGATCGAAGTCACCTATGGTTGTTGTGCCATCATGAGTAGTGAAACTATGAAAAAGAAGAAATACCCCAGAGCTTTTACCATCCCTTGCACTATTGGAATGCATATGTTTGCGAAATATCTATATGACCTCAGTGCGAGTATAAACCTCATGCCTTATGTCATTTTGCAAAAAATCTCAAATTGGATACCCCAACTCCAACATCTATGAGACTTGTAATAGCGGATCAGTCTATCAAGTGGATGGTCTGGATTTTGTTTGATGTTCTAATCAAAGTGGAAAAATTTATACTTCTGCGGGACTTCATGGTTTTAGATTGTGAAATGGACGATGAGGTTCCCATAATTCTTGGTAGACCTTTCTTATCCACTGGAAAAACCATTGTTGACTTAGAGTTGGGTGAAATGATGTTTAGAGTTCATGATGAAGAGGCCTCTTTTTGAGTATGTTAAATAAGGAAACAACTCATGGAACTTTAAGTAATATCAGTGATTGATATTGAAATCGAAGAAGTGAATGGGAGGGCCACTGAGGACCCAACTTGAGAAAGAAGGAAGACATCGTGCCATGATGTAAACTAAGGCTCTATATAGGAGGAAACCTATAAATGCCACGAGAGTGGATCGTATCCTTTATTTTTATTTTTGTAGAGTAGATTTTAGTTTGGCCAATTGAATAACCTATGCATTTATGGTGCTATGGAGTGTGTTGGATGAGATTGAGAAGGGAAAAGTGTGAAATTTTACATGCTAAACTGAACAGGGGAAAATTTATCTAAATGTGAAATAAGGTGAACAGGGGAAAATAGGGGAACAAAAATGCCCCCCATTACCGCGATCATGGGACATTGTCTGCGATCGTGGACACCAACATGTATGCGATCATAGAATACTTACCGTGATTGCATTTACTTCAGTCATATAACCATCCAAACCCCTGTTTCCTCCCAAAACTTTATTCTTTACTTTCTTCTCTAATTGGACCTGATTCTGGCCAAATTGTGAGCATTCCAACAATATCCTTGCATCCCTTTTGCATCACTTATCTGATATGTGCCTTAAATCAATGCCTTAATTGTGGAAATTAGGCCATGGAATGCATGTTATAGGACAAGCATGCTATTATGTTTTTCATGCATAAATGCTTCATAAATTGTACTTGTGTGGTTCTTAGCTGCTAGAATATGGTGTGCAAATGAGTGGGGATGTCTTGAGTGCCAAATTTGTGTGAAATTGAGAAAAATAAAGAGTGCACACCAAGTGCTCGATAGGTTCCTTTATGAGTATTCACTAATGGTTTTTGCATTGTAGGGGCATAGTCGAGTACCTTGTGGCCTTGTTCAACGCTTTTAGTGTAAACCTTTACTATAAAACATACTTTGGGATTAAAATTTGATTTTTTGGGCATTGAAAATTAGGTTGAAATTGGTCTCAAATACTGTGATTGTGGTAATCGAGGCTGATTTTCTTCTTGTGCGAAAAATTTTGCACTTCTATTTTTGTCCAAACACCACCAAATTTCCATCTAATGAGCTTTAGCGGACAACATAGCATAGTTTATAAAGGAATATGTCAATGATTGATGTTGTTGTGTTGTCTGTTATTTTTTAGGAGAATCTCATGGAAAAATATGACCAAATCCGATTCATGGAACCCAAGTGCCACACTCACTACTATGGTGATCTTTCGAAGACAAAGATGCTCACAAAGAGAGCAATATACTTGGAGAATGGGTTGGAAAAACTTTTGATATTTCTTGACAAGCTTGTTTCTATAGGGTGGTGGTGTTTTCCCTTGATCCTTGCAAGGCTAATGAACAATGGGTTCGTGAATTCTATGACAACCTTAGCGTAGTGTCTTTCTCGGATCTATCCTATATGACTATCATGAACAGGTAGAAAGTGGTGGACTTTAGGGCAGAGTGAATCAATTCTATATATGGGCTCCCAAATGAAAATATGGGTGAGTTTGAAGAAAAAGGGTGCAAACCAAAAAGTTGATTGGCAGAAAGAATGTTCATTAGAATGGAAGTGTCATGGGCGGCAACCAAGAGTAACATCCATAAGAATAAAATCCATATGTAGTTGAATCTCCCCGTGCACCCACATAATAGCAGTCCCAAATTTTTGGGCTCAGATGGTAACTTGTATTTTAGTCGACATTCCTTTAGATGTTGGTCAGCTCGTGGTTTCTGAAATGAAATTCTTTAAGAACTAAGGTGAGATATATCTCCTCTTTCCCTATTTGATTACTGAGCTTTGTAGGAGAGCTGGGGTTTATGAATACTCTAGATATACATGGGCGTGCCTTAGTACTTTTATCTATGCTATGAAAAATTAAGGAGAGGGCGTACCGGGTAAAAACAAGAAAAATAAAGATAGATTTTAGGAAGTCAACATGTGAGGCACTTGTGTCTTATAGGCCATTTACCACTAGGCCTCTTGAGGATATTAGAGTTAATATTACGATCATCAAGGAGCTCGTGTCAGGTTTACCAAGGCGATGGGGGAGCTCTCTACCACTCGTCATTTATATATGTCTCAATCTAATTATGAGGAGTATTAGGAGGACTAAAGAAGTAGGGATCTACGATTTCTAGGATTAAGAAAACTTATTTGTCCTTGACAGTCATATCATGATCTTCGAATTACACATGAGAAGATGGTGAAAATAGAGAAGAAGTGAGTGAGTTCTTTAGCAAGATGTGGAAAGGGGTGAAGGGCCTATGGAAGGTCTTAAAACCCTATGCTAGACTCTTTTCCTCCTGAGTGGAGAGTGACGATGAGGCTCCAACCAAGTGGTCCAGTTCTGAGGATGTTGATGATGATGCAGAGTCTATAGATGAGCAGTTCTTGATGCGGTTTTAGGGAGCACCCTTACATATTCTTATGCTTTATTTTTTATGCAGTGAGGATACTGTTAGCTACATAATTGGGGTGACTGTCTCCACATTCATTTTATTTGGGCCAGTATTATTGATATTTTTATGTTCTTTTAGATGATTTTAATCTAGGTTGTAATCTTCCGACATTCTGGTGGTGCCCACATTTGTATGGATTAGCTATTTTATTTTGTTGTTAGATTTTTGCACTATCTTTATTTTGTTTATGATGATATCCAATGAGAATTTCCCTATAATAGATTGAGCGACACATTCTTAAGGGAAAAATATCGTTATTGTGTTTTGATCCATGGATATAGGGTAAGTCTGAGTATCCATAGCATCGAGGTCATAAATGCTAGGGAAATCTTAGTACTTGTGGCATTTTGGGATTGCACTTGTAGCTATGGCAAAGTCTGAGTAGCTATATAGTTTGCCCGTGTAATAGCCAAAATGTGAGACGAAGGCTAATGTTGGTACCATCATTAGCAAATTGTGCGTGTTACAAATGCAAAGCAAGCATCCCCTTCCGTCCAAAAAGTTTTCAAAAAAAATAATCAAGGGCATGGATTTGAGAAAATTTGTATCGACACATTTTCTCTTTTCATGACTCCAAAATTTTTGGCTTGTAAATATTGGTAGATAATATATGTTTTTCTCTAGCAGAAGGAGCAATTGAGCCTCCTTGGCAAATTTGCATGCCATGTGGGGTGAACTTATTTGTCCAAATCTCATGTGTACTTGTACCAACTAGAACTTTCCCCATTAGTCTCTCAAGGCTAATTTTGATTGTACTTTGTTGGGCAGATAATCTTAGGCCATCTTTGTGGCATTGGAAGTCCACTTTACCTTAAAAAGCCTCCCTTGCATGGTTTCTATCCCTATTCACACACTTTGAGCCTTTAAAATTTTCTTTGGAAAACATATTTCAAGCCGCGAGCGTTTCAATTTTTATCCCTCTTTTGAACCCACCCTTTTTGAACTTAAAGTTGCAACTTGAGGCTTAAAGCCAAAGTTGAAGGTGGTGATAATTGAAAGTGGTAACTTTGGGCCACAAAGTTGTAAGTGAGTGCCTATGAGCTTATGTATTAATAAAAAATGAATAATAAAAAGAAAAGGATCCAACAAAGAAAATAAAATCACAAAGGGTGCAAGAAAAAGAAATGAAAAGATAATGGGTGAACCAAGGAAATAAAAAGTAGGCACATGTGTAAAGAGTAAACCAAAAAAAGTGGCCCATGATCAAAAGTTGGATGGAATAGTATGATGTACATGTTCAAGGAAGGTATACCCATGTTGTTCCTAAAATATTTCCTACCCTACCCCGAACCTACGTTACAAGCTCAAAAAGCCCTACGTGATTTCCAATAAAGTATTTTCATTGTAGTGGTGATTGAAAATAGGGGCAATACTATGACATGGTACTTGTTTGCATCAAGAGTTATTGAGATAGAGAGTGTCTTACACTTAAATTCCTTATTGCATAATTGATGACTTGGTATGTGGAATTTTATTTCTTATGAAGAGTCATGTAAATAATTCGAGGTGGGTGATTTTGTCATCTCCTGCAAAAATAAGGCAAAAAGGAGTATGATGTAGTTGAGGTCAAAGGCGAGTGATTTCCAGAGTATTAGTGATTGTTGCATGGTTTTTCTTTAAAGTCTCTTGCATCCATAAAAAACACATTTTATGTTAAGGTGTGCCGTGAGAATAGTTTTGCCGATGTTTGAAGAGCTAAATTGTGGTAATAACTAATATTGAAGTCATTATGATCATTGGGTCATTCAGTTTGGGTATAAATATGCATAGTCTCATAGTAAGAAGTAGTGTTGCTTGAGGACAAGTAGATGTTTAAGTTGGGGGTGTTGATGAGTGGTAAATTTACCGCTCATTTGCACTTGTCATTCATGCACACTACTATGATTTGAAGACATAAGTGAGACAACATTGTGATTACATGCACTAATTTCCTTATTTTGTTGGCATACAGGTGATGAGATAGAAGGATGTGGAATTGAGATAAAAAGGAACAAAGAGGAGAAGAAAAGTGCACAACTGAAGGACCATGTATAGAACGAGGTTCAGTTACCGCGATCATGGTCTAAGGGCCTCAATCACGGCTAGTAAAGATGGTTAGCCACCACGATCGCGTGGATATAACTACGGTCGTAGTAGCTGCCAATATTCTGCGATTGCCTCAATACGGGATCAAGCCTAAAGGTTAGTTTTGTAATTTTCAACAGCTGACCCCAAATCCTATAAAGGCCTAAAACACTTTCCCATTTTGGGCATTTTAGAGATTAGCAATATTTTGAATTTGAAGTTGAAACCCTAAATTGGGCAAGAATTGTAATTGGATTTAGAGACCTTGAATTTAATAATTTATTGACGAATGGATACTTTTTACAACCTTTATGGTATATTTTTCTATCCTTTCATCATGAGTAGCTAAATTTCATTATCTTAAGATTATGTTGAACTAAGGTGCAACTAGTTGTGGGTTGTGATGTATTTGTGTATATCCTAGTTGATTGATGATGGCTTCTACTACTTTTTGATTGAATTGGTTGGGATTTATGGGTGATAGCCCCAAATACTCAAAATGGGTTTGTGGGTGCAAACCCCAATCTCTTGAAAGCCCAATACATCATTGAGAGAGGGGTTTAGGTGACCTATTGGAACCCACACTATCCTTGAAAAAGGGATGTGTGAACCAAGGAAATAGTAGACAACTAATAGGTTTAGTTTGCTAATTATCACTTTCTTAGACATAAGAGTGATTATGAAGTTGACTATAACTTGGGTATTTTTCAAGAAATAAAGATACCTGATTGAGGTAGTAGGCGAATATAATTAACACACTTGTTAGGTAACCAAAAGGTTCAATAAGTGAAATTCTTGAGGTTTTGTTGAAAAGCTAGCCTCACAGATCCTAGAACTGTCCAACCATATTGTTAACAACTAGCATGTACACCAAATCTACACATACCCATACCTAATTTTCCCTTATGTAGGCATAATCCCAATATTCTCTCAATATTAAAGTTACAGTACAATTGTTGTGTAGTTTGTAGAGTTGCATTACTATTGACACTCACTCTCCCAAAAAACTCAAACCTCCCCCCTTTTTTAAATCATGCTTTTTTACTTTATTTGCACTTCGGGTGTTATCTCAGTAAGGTTAAGACCCATAAAACTAGAATTCTAATTTTCACTCCTTGTGGATTTGACCTTAACAAAAGTTGAGATATTAACAAAGACCATCCTTTACCACGTTATATGATATAGGTGACCATTATCAAGGACCTTATAACTTCACTATCCAAAATCCTCCTAGGATCTAAAATATTAAGGCAGATCATCAAGTTGGCTAAGGACTAAATATCTCATGCCAATGACCTCTGAGAGACCAAAATACAAGCCAAGCTACCCATACTCACTGTCTTCCAACTAAAGGCATCTGGTATTATATTTTTCTTGCCCGGATGATACAAGATAAATATATCATAATCCTTAAGCAACTACATTCATCTTATGTATCTAGCATTAAGCTCCCTCTGGGTCATATGATGCTTAAAACTGTGATGATTTGTGAAAATCTAGCAATGCACGCCATAAATATAATGCCTCCAAATCTTATGCATTCCATCAATATAATGCCTCCAAATCTTAAGTGTGAAAACTACCATCGCCAACTCCAAATTATGAGTGGGGTAGTTATGCTCGGGCACCTTAAGCTGTCTAGAAGCTTAAGAAATGACAAGACCTTGATACATTAATACACAACTAAAATTGATACTAGAAGCATTGCAAAATATGGTGAATCCCTCACCCATAATAGTAAGAGCTAAAATAGGAGACAAAGTAAGAAAATCCTTAAGCTTTCCAAATCTCAACTCACGCTCCTTGGACTATCAGAACGGGACCTCTTTATGAGTTAATGTGGTCATCGACACTAAAGTAGTAGAAAAACCCTCAATAAAGAATCTATAATAACCATCCAAACTAATGAAGCTATGAACCTTATTCGGAGATTAATGTGCTATAGAAATATACCACTTTTGGTGATAAAAACTATAAAAATATGCAAGTTTTTGAGGTTGTTAATATTAACATCACGAGTGCAATGATCCATCTCTTAAAACTGAAGGGTGTATTTGCGGGTTTTCCTGCAAATGATGCAAATATGAACCTTTCTAATTTTATTGGGATCTGTAGTTCATATACCATTCCAAGGGTGAATCAAGAAGAACCTAGACTGAGGTTGTTCCTCTTGTTACTAATAAGAGAAACATCTCTATGGTTAGGGGAACTGCCAAGAGGCTCTATCACTATTTGGAACTAGTTGTGTAGGCAATTCTTAAATTGGTTCTTTTCCTTATCCAGGATGTTGTATTTCAAGGATGAGATTTATAATTTTAGGCATCTGCAGTCAGAATCTATGTATGAGGCATAGTTTAGGTTTAAGAAGAAACTATGTATGGTGCCTCACCATCGGATTTCAGGGATGAGCTTATTGGAGATATTTTACTGAGCCTTGACAATCAGTTCTAGAGCCATGGAAGACACCATATCTAGATGAGATTTTATGAGACTACACTGGGAAACAGCTTTGGAGGTGCTATATTTGATCTCACTCACTAACTGAGTATAGAAAAATCAGGAGGTTGAGAGGGGATCTGGCACATATGCTATTGGTGCCTCCTATGATTAGAAAGTAGCTAATGATTTTATAGCACAAAAAATTGCTCTGCTAAGAACTGATCTAGAGGTACTAGCATATCATCTTGAATCAATAATTTCTAAGAAAGTGAATGCATTAGAAGCATAAAATTCAACTTCCAAAGCTTGCGAGTCAGAATGAGAGGAGGAAATAAATTATCTGAATTATTAGTTGGCAGGTTCCGAGCCCAAGGGCTAGGGAACTGAGGTCGGAACTACTATGAAAGATACAGAGACCATAGTAGGAAGCGAGATAATGACTGGAGAAAGGAGGATAACTACAGAGATAAGGGAGATTTATACATTCCACCAAGCATAAGAGATGCAAAATCAAGAATGGAAGAGATGCTGACTAAGATGGTGAAAGATCAATAAAATTAGGACATCTTCCTTAAGGAGATTAACACCGATATTTTAGGGTTGAAATAAAAGGTCGAATCTTATGCAACTGCCACCACTCATTTAGAGCACCAGCTCAGGCAGATATCAACAACTTTGAACCAGAGGCATCCAGGTACCCTTTAGAGCAACACTTTACAAAATTCAAAAAGTGATGGTCATGTTCTTACAAATAACACAAGGAATGGAATTACTACTATGGACCCCCATTATCTTATGTGGAAGCTTCTATTGATGAGATATATATTGTGGAGTCAGATAAGGCAATAGGTGGTGATGATGTAGTTATTAAGGAAAGAGGTAAATGTATGGTTGTTTTGTAGGAAATAAGACAAATTCTAAGATTGCCTCCATATTTTTCTCTGCTACTACAACAAGAAAAGAGGAAGAAAAATTCAAGTGATTCAATGAGATGTTGAAAGAGTTAAGTTTGATTATTCCTTTTGTTAAGGCATTGGAGAAGATACTTGGATATGTTAGGTTTATAAAGCAATTGTTCAAAAAGAAGAAAGGAGCTATGATTGAGGATGTTGATGGTTTGCACCACTATAGTGCAGTCACTATGAGGTCTTTGGCTCAGAAAAAAGTAACCCAGAGCATTCATTATACCATGTACTATTGGGTCATCTTGATTTTGCAGAGACTTATTTGACTTAGGAGACAACATAAATCCGATGTCATTGGCCATATTCAAGTAATTGGGTTGAACCCTCTGGAATCAACTTTAAGACGACTATTTAAGGTTGACCGCATGGTGAACAAAACCTATTGGAATTTTATTTAATGTGATTGTGAGAGTGGATACCTTTAGGTTTCCAACTGACTTTGTTATTTTGGACTGTGAGGTTGACACCAAGATACCCACCATATTGGGAAGACCGTTCATGGCCACTAGTATAGTGATGGTTGACATGGATAAAGGAGAGTTAAAATTCAAAGTCAACAGTGAGGAGGTCATATTCAACATTCAAAAGTTAATGAAGCAGCCTACCGACATGAGGGTAGTGTCGGTGATCGATTGTATTGATGACCCTTGAGGGTACTCTTATATGTATCATGATGAATTTTGAGTAATCAAGATACCCGCATCATGCTACGACATTAAATTAAGCGCTGTATAAGAGGCAACCCATGGGCTTGTTGGTGAATTCTAAGTAACCAACATAGCTACATCATGCCACGACATTAAATCAGTGCTGTGTGGGAGGCAACCTACTATATTAGCATTCATATTTTTATTATTTTTATTTTGTAGGGTTTTAGCTTATGCATTTTCCTGGAATATGGTAAAATTGCTACATTCTTCAATTTCTAGGTAAGGGGATGGTGTGATCAACTCAGCATGGTCACGAGTCCTACACGGGCTAGGTAAGTTGGGAAATAAATTAAAAAGTCAATTTTTTGATGATGAGAATGGGAAGTTGTAGACTCTGGAACCTAATCATACATTTGGGACCATAAACATAGGTTTTAGAACCATAAGTAGCTGGAAAAATATCAAAGATCCAAGTTAGAATTGCAGGAAAACAGGCCAAAATCTTTGGCCCTGCACTTGCACCCTACACATGTTGGTTGCAAGTGGAACTTGTTCCCCCTGCCCGGCCGAATGTGGCAGGCGCAAGTAGCTGCCACGACTAGGTGATAAGTCGCCCCAAATTTTAGTTAAAAGTTCATGCCTGCCAACATTTATTTATGACCTAAAATAACCCCCACCTATGTTTAAACATCCTTAACCTCATTCTAACTCATTCAAATCCTCAAAACTTCACTTTTCTCCTTGAATTCAAACTTTCCTCTTAAAACATAAACTCATTCCACACTTAAGTAAAGGCTAAATTGATAATTTTTTAAGATACCAACTTGTCCCAATAAACTAAAAACAAGTTCCAATTTTGATTTGGCTTTTCTTTGTTCACTTTTGGTTCATCATAAAAGAGGCAAATTTCTCGGCTCCTAATGATTATGTATTAATTTATTTATTGTATACGCAAGTTTATATGTGTATTCGTATACAAAATATATATATTCTTTCATGCTTGTATGTAGGAGCCTTGAAGTAGACTAAAATCATAATGTGGGGCCTTGGTTTAAATTAAATTCTAAGGTTAGGCCCTAATCGAAAGTTGAACTTGAATAAATAGAGTTATGGCACAAGTTAAGCATGTTAGTTTGCACTGAAAATCATGATTCTTAATAGATGTGTGCACATTGGACTTTTTGAGATTTCAAATAGAATACAAGGGTGTGAAAATTGAGGAAAAATTCTAACTATTTGAATTTTGAGTTTTTCTTCAACTTTTGCAATCCCTCACTTTTGTTGGAAAATAATGACCAATTTTTTCAATACACATGGCACCAAAAGTTGCTATGAAGAAGACTGATACCTCAAGGAGAGGGAAAGAGTCTTTCAAGCCTAGTGGTTTAGTGGAGGACTACCTGATGCAATAATGCAGAGACACTACAATTGGGGTTGATACATAGAATTACTAGAGGACAGATGCACCAAGCCACTCAAGCAGTTGCATCTCAGCTAAGGATGAAGTCTGCGTAGATGTTAACCTCACACACTCCTCCACCAGATAATGATGATGATGAGAAAAGGACATATTTTGAGTTTACTTTACAAGTTGTATATCAGGACCCCCAGTCTGAGAAGAGGGACCAAGATTCACCTGAGGATGCTGAGTAGGAGGAGTCATCAATGGTACCCCAGTCTGAGAAGGGTATCGCCATATATTTACAACAATCAGATGTACCCTAGTGAAAGAAGGGGAAAATGCAGGCTTTCCTTGAGGCACCAATACAGTAGGAGTAGAGTACCACACCCACATATGCCTCAGAGGCACCTCTTGATGAGGAAAATCTGAGGTGGTGTATAGAGAGGATGTGAGAGATATTTGATAGGGACAGTCATATTACAGAGGAAAGACAACCTAAGAGACATATTTATTAGGAGCATTCGATTAATCTAGTTGGGCTTAATAGAGTTCCACGGTTGCAGGCTTCATTTGATCAGTATTAGTTAGAGTGGATGACTAGACCACTCGGTTCCTTGAGACCAACTATGGTACATGAGTTTTATGAATCATACCATGCTATAGTAGTTCTTTCTATGCTCAAATTTCTAGGACTAATGAGGCACATGGAGCAGCCTACATCTTGATCATACATATGTGAGAGGGGTCAGAGTTGATCTGTCTATAGATACTACCCACTGGGATATTTTAGGTCCTGATTATATTAATCCCACATCTACAACTGAGTGCAACTATAAAATGAGAGTCACACATGATTGACATATAGTTTAGGAGGCTGAGCACAAATGAGAGAGAGTATAGATGTGTAGGTGTATAGCCAGCTATATTTTACCTTTGGGTGATGCGACCCAATGGATTGAGGGTCATGGTGTGATAAAGAATAGCATGTTGACATTTTAGGCTAAGTTTTGGTGGTTGGCAATCTGATATCAACCGTTCTCCACTGCTTCTGATAATTTGTTGACTTAGGAGGGAGCAACCCTGGTTGCTTGTATGATGTCAGATATTCTATTAATTTTGCAGTTATCCTCCAGCTAGAGATCCATGATATAGCATTTGGGAAGATGACTAATTGGCCATTCCCTTGCATGATTCATAGACTATGCGATGAGGCCAGTATACTTGAGATATCGAGAGTAGATGAGAGGGTATGTGTGATGACTACTATGTAAACAAAGAGTTTGAAAGATCTAGCACACCCAGGCCTTCCTAAGAGATCTAAAAGGCAACCATAGTACCTAGGGGCTAGACTGAGCCATAAAGCCTGGTGATGCACAAGGAGGTGATATGGGTATTCGTTTTAATATTGAGATAAGAGAATAGAGAGAGGTCCTAAATACAAGTACGTAGGGTGAGAGGACACCAACCTCTTCTTTATCAGCCCCGACTTTGACCTTGGAGCCAATTGGAATATCTTCAAAGCCTACATTCCCATCCACTATAGCTACTACTACAGGTATGATTACTATATAAAGAGAGTTTTTGCAGAGCTTAGTGGATAGTCAAAGGGAAATCGATGCTTGGTTGAGGGCTACTGAGACCAATATGACTACCCCATATGAGCAGATAAGATCAGTGGTTTGGACTAGATTCAAGTATAAAATGGCCAGATGGGAGGCTGCAAAGAGAGCTACACTATCTGGGCTATGTACAAACTTCCAAGCATGTCTTGATGAGTTTGAGAGATAGGTTACAACTTGATTTATAGATACAGAGGCACCAGATCTAGCCTAGATAAGGGAGGGTTTTGATCTATTAGAAGCAGAGGTACGCTCTCTCAAAGAGAGATGTGTAGCAGCCACTCCCTTAGTTATACCCCTAGTGTTCCAAATATTACCTTCGACGCACACCAAGATATTTTGATTTCTTCGTAGAGGATGATAAGGTGGTCCCAGAAGTTGGGGCTAAGAAAGTTCATATCGGAGACTTATAGAATCCTGATATGCCATATGACCATGCCATTAAAAGGTCAAAACATGATTTGATGGAGACTGTAGTTATTAACAGGAAAAGAAGTATAGAGATAGCTGTAGGTGCTTCATCTAGTATTGCACCACCACCACCACTGCCCCCATCTGTGGATGCTCATAACACGAGCTTGAAAATCAAGTTGAGGGTGGCTATCATAGGGGTGTGTAGTGTAAAGTGGGTACATATAAAGGTAAAATAATAGAAAAACTTAGTAGGGCCGAGTGTGGTAGAAAAAGAAAAGAAAAAGATAAAGAAAAGAAAAAATTATGAAAAAGTGAAAAAGAAAGAATAAAAGATCACACCCAACTTGAATGTGCAATAAAGAATAAAAAGGGAGAAATAAGGGCAGAAAAAAAGAAAATTATCTAGTAAGTGAGACCCTAAGTTTAGTGTAGTGCCAAGCAGGATTAGTCACTTGATATGTCCATATGTACCCTACCAGCCTCCCAAGCCTACATTTCAAGCTGAGGAAAGTCCTACAGTGATCCTAACTTGACTGTTCGAAAACTAAGGTAAACAAAACAAGGGCAAGCCTATGGTATTTGATGCATTGATGGGAACTTCTCTTATAAGTGTGAATGTCTCTTGACTGTCCCTGCATTGCCATGTATGATTTTATATGAGTGAGTGGGACTTATTTGTTGTGAGGGAATATGAGTCATATTGCTAGCTATTTATTTGTTTTGAGTAGTGTAACTTGTACATATGTATGGTTTTCTGTTGCTAATTTAGTTCCATACCTTGCTCCTCTAATGTCACATTATTGTATTTCATATTCATACATAATTCATTTTAAAAAGTGAGAGTGGACGGGGGTGTTATGTTTTGAGCTTAAAGTGTTGACTGACTGCCTTGAATAGATTACATTCTCCTAGCTAAGTGTCATTTTTATTTTGTTGTGTTTTTTTTACCCGAGGACATGCAAACATTCTAAGTTGAGGGTATTGATGTGCTATAGAAATATAGCACTTTTGGATCTTAAAACTATGAAAATATCTAAGTTTTTGAGATTGTTTTGTTAGATATGACACATTTTGGGTATGTTTTACAAGAAATCATGTTTTGAATGCTAAGTTCATGAAAAATATGAAAAAGGTGTTTTTGGCTACTTATTGGAGCAATTATGGATGTTCGAGACACTTTACGATTTGTTTGTGATCAAAGCATGGGCGGGAATTCAAGAAGAGCTGAAAAGATGACTCTCGGCACTTGCTAAAGTCAACATGTAGACCTAATATGGGCAAAGAAAGTGCTAGAAGTCCAAAGTTCCGAGAGCTGACTTGCCGGAAATTTTGGTCTGGTACTTGCAGTCGCCACTTGCACCCTCTCTGCTGGCCACAAGTACTACCTGCGTCTAAGGACAAGGCACAAGTAGGGACCATAAGTGGCCACCGCCTTTTTTTCTCCTTTTTCGTTCTTTGATTTTAGGGTTTCCTCATGTACTTAAATACCCTTTATGTGTTTTTACTATAAGTCATGCACTTTTGACATTCACAAACATATTTTGATTCTGAGATTTGGTTTTGATATTGGAACTCTCTTGTATTTACTTCAATAGATTGATTTAGTTATGGTGATGGGTTTTCCACTTCTTATTATTGTGATTTAATCTATGCTTTCAATCATAAATGTTGTTGATTACTTCACAAGCATGAGCGGATAAAAACCCATAGCTAGGATTGTGGAAATCCTGATGGATTGACGAAGAAGGGGAAGTGCTATCGTTGTTCCAAACCGATACCCATGTATATATTGCTTTATATTCAATATAATAGTTTTCTTAATGGGTGCCCACGTTGGGATCCCACCTAGATTATTGCTACTTATTCCAAAAGAGGAGTAGTGACTAAGAAAATATAAAGACAAAAGTAATTTGGAATTTAACTATCGATCCACGCTTCTGCGTTAACTTAGTAAGATGGTTAGATTTCATCTAATAACTAGAGACTCAAAAGGTAATAGTTAACTTGGATCAAGATAAGGTTTGTAAGGCAACATCCTGAGACTTAAAAGGTAAAGGGTGAAATCCTTCCGCTCGGCCAAACGACAGTAGAAGGTACATAACTTATCAATTCTGCATGCAAGGTATCAGGTTGGTTCAACAAAGTACAATAAGCCTATAAAGTTTCAAACCCAGCAGAAACACAATCCTAGTGTTCACTCACGACTAATTGTAACCAAAGTTGATACTCGTAACTTGTTCAACCTTGATAATCAACATCCCCCATGTACTTTTCCAGTTCTGCCCATTGATTATAATAGTTGAGAGCCATGATTCCACCTATTCCCCTGGGATTCAACACCAACCTTTATTGGGATACTATATTTGGGAGAAACTATATCATCTTATGAGAAAAAAATATATCTTGGGCGTTGCTAGAGATGTAGGTATAGACTAATCATGAATTACCTCAATCTTGGTTGGGTCTACCATAATACCATACTTAGACGCCACATGTCCGAGGAATTTCACTGACAAGCTAAAACTCACAATTCGAGAACTTGGTGAAAAGCACATGATCTTATAATGTTTGGAGCACAATCCTCAAATAATGTGTATACTCCTCTCTACTCCTCGAAAACAGAAGGATGTCATTGATGGACATAATTATGAAGAAATCCAAATAAGTCCCGAATACTCAGTTCATCAAATCCACTAACACAATCATTAAGGAATCCAAATACGGACTAAATACTCAATTCATCAAAACCATGAACACGGATGGGGCATTGGTCAACGCAAATAACATCACCAAGAACTCATAATGACCATAGTCTTAAAGGTTGTCTTCGGGATATCCTTAGCCCAAATCCTCAACTGATGGTAACAAGACCTTAAATAAATATTAGAAAATACCGTCGCTCCCTGAAGCTAGTCAAAAGAATAATCAATATGAGGTATAGGATAAAAGTTCTGCATAGTCACTTATTAAGCTTACTATGATTAATACACATACGCACGGAGACATCTTTCCTCTTTAGAAACAATGCAGGAGCTCCCCAAGGGGACATAGTTGGTCTAATAAGACCTTTACCGAGAAGATCCTAAAGCTGAAAATTAAGGTCTTTAATCTCGGCAAGAGCCATACAGTATAGTTCCAGAGAAATAAGTTGGGTGTTTAGCTCGAGATCAATAGCAAACTCAATCTCACGAGTAGGGGAATACCAAGCAAGTAAGCGGGGAATACATCAGGAAACTCACAAACTATAGGAATAAAGTTAAACGATGTACTCTCCATACTAGTATCACACATATAAGTGAGATAAGACTCATATCCCCTCAAAATAAGTCTCCTAGCACAAACATAAGAAATAATCCCCATCAGTTCATGGCTAACCGCTCTCTGTTACACGAATGGGGTATGCCGGGCATGGCGAACGGTCTTGATAAAATAATCCAAGACCACATGATAATGGGATAACCAGTCTATGTCTAGAATTATATCAAAATCCACCATATCTAGAATAATAAGGTCAGCATAAGTATCAATATCGCTAATAGTCAAAACAAATGATTTAAAAACCCGATCCACTACTAAAGAATCACCTATATGAGTGGATAAGCGAAATGGCATAGATAAAAAATCCCATGACAACTTCAACCATGGTGAATAATAAGAAGACATATAAAAATAAGTGGATCCTAGATCCAATAAAGTAAGGGACGACTGGCGACAAACCAAAATCTTACCTGTAACAACAAAATCCAAAGTCACAGCCTTGAGCCTAGCAGGTATTGCATAAAACTAAACACGCCTGCCACTTGGCTGGGCACCTGACCGTCTTCCTGTCTTGCCTACTTAAGAATCTCTTTGAGTACCCTGAGAACCACCCCTATGATCCTAAGAACCACCTCTAGATGAGGGGTGAATCTCTCTAATATAGGTAGGACTCTGAGTTGAAACAACAATCGCCCCATATCTAAAACACTCATGTACAAAATGGTAAAATGACCCGTAGTTATAACATGCCCTTTGAGCTTAACCAGAACTAACAGATTTGGCTGACCCGAAGTAACTATCACGACTAGAATGACCAGAAGATAAACCCTACAAAAATGACCTCTACCCCAACTAGGGTGATCTCTGGCACTAGATTGACCTCCCTTAGTAAGATGAGCCGCTGCCAGAATAGGTTAACTGGGCCAACTCTAGGACTTATACTGTGGATGTAGGGGGTATCCACTATGAGAAATACTATCTCTGGGTTAAGAAATATGAAAGATCCCACTGAATCTACCCTAAAACCTTTGCCTTTTATCACTGCCCTCGCAGTCCTTATAATGCATCTCCTTCATTACCTGAGCGTGGTCTGACACCTCAGCAAAAAACCTACCTGCAACAACTAAAATCATAGTAGATATATTATTTGGGAGTTTTAGTCCTCTAACAAAGTAGCAAACTGTCTCATACTAAGTGTTTAAAATAGAAGAAGAATGTCTATACAACTTGTGAAAATGAGTCTCATACTCCAACAGTCATGGAGCACTTATCTAATCTAGAGAACAATTCTTTCAGATGATTTGTAAGGCTACGAGCTATATACTTCTCCAATAACATCTCTTACAATTGAGTCCAAGTCAAAGGAGAAGATCCAGTTGCTCTAGAATCCATATAACCTCTCCACCAATGTCGACCAGCCAAGTCCAACTAAAATATGGTGTAATCCACACCATGAGTCTCAATAAGGCCTAAATTATGGAGTCTATCCTCACAAGCAATCAAAAATTCATATGCATCCTCGCCCATAACACTAGAAAACCTAGGCAGAGTCAATCTAAAAAGTCTACCCAATATCTTCTACACTTCAGCAGATATAACAGGTTGGGCAACCACTAGTTGAGCAACTACCGACTAAGTAACCACTAGTGTAGGAGAGACCTCAACTCTAGGAGTTACAACTATAGGCTGTACCCCTATCTTAGAACCACTCTAATATGTAGACTGTGCACCACTAACTATCCCTAAAAGCTAAACTAAGGCATCTTTAAGAACTGAAGAATAAATAAACCCTGGTAGGGCTTGGGCAGCTCCCTAGCCCACCACTGATTGGGGAAAAAATATCTGGCTAAGGAGTGGGAATAAGGTCTGTGGAGGACCTTTATCCTAGACACAAGCTGGGGATACATCTAGTGGCTGTCCATAACCTCAGGGTCATCCACAAATAACGTAAAGATCCTTAGGCTCGGTCTCAAGACCTTTGCTACGTGTAACGGTAACACGTGTCCTGGTCATCTGCAAAAGAGTGAAATCTAAGGAATGTTCTATAGGATAACTCATATTCTTAGCATGATATGACTGAAAGAAGTGAAGAACTCCTAATAATGTACCATATCCTCCCAAATAGAGGAAATAAACATCATCATTTGGATTTGCAGGACTCCACTAGACATTTGCTTTGGTACCGAAATACCGGTGTAGCCTAGGCTTTGATACCAATTTTTCATGACCTGATTTATGAGTCATGATAGCACCTACCAAATCCTACTGGTAGGTAAGACAAACCATAACTTGGAGCTAAACACAATAGTTTAAGTTCGTAGGAAATTCCCAACATAAGTGAAATTCAAGAACACAACTTATAATAATCCAAGGGTTTGAAAAAGATATAAAATAATCAAGCATAGATACCATCCCACAACCTTGTAGAGCCAGTACAAAAGCAACTAATAATAATACAACTCAAGTATCTAGAATAGTCAAATAATATCTATCTCAAAACAAAAGACTGAATATAAAAGATAGAAGGAAATAAGCGACTCCAACTCCAAGAGCTCACCCTATTTAAGGAAATCAAAACCGCAGAACATCGATCAATGGTGGCAACTAGTACCCGAATCTTCATAAAAAAGGTACAAAAATATAGTATGAGTACCAAAACAATTGGTACTTAGAAGGTATTATCTTCTAACTGAGCTAAATCATGATATAAGTATGATAAAATCCAAGATATCATAACTAAGTCAAGATAGAGAAAAAAACTTAAGTCAAGTAAAACATTGTTGTACATAAATAAGTAAATATACCAAAATAATAACATAACATAAAACGTCAACACATCATCATACCTACAAAATTAGCTCCCATATGCCAATTGAAGCAGAAAAGTAAAGAATTCATCATAGGCCCCTATAAACCCAGAGAGTACAATCCAAATAGAATGATCCAATCACCTATTATTTACAACTAACCATCATTGTTATTTAATTATCATTCAACAATTTACCATCACTTATCCACTACTCAACATTTATCGATTAGTCATCTCTTATCACTAATCATTATATCACTAGCCAGTATTTATCAATTAAGCATCTTTAATCAAATAGTGATCACTTTCAATTTAGGCATCTTTTATCAACTATTCAACACTTTCTATCTAGGCATATTTATCAACTGGTCATCACTTTCCATGTAGGCATCTTTTGTCTACTAGTCATCACTTTCCATCTAAGCATCTTTTATCAGCTGGTTATTATATATCATGCCGTATAATATCATAGAATATATTCGAACTTGAACTAGAAAGTATAATCATCAATGTCATAGCTATCCTGCGAAATTTAATCCGGCACATAAATAATATTAGTCATCTTCAAAATTGAACTGGGTATATAATCAACATCATAAGCATCTTTTGGAATTGAATTGGGTACATAATCAACACCATAATCATTCTCTGGAAGTGAACTAGGTATACAATCACATCATAATTATCCTCTAAAATTGACCCAAGTATATAATCAATATCATAATGATCCTTAAAAATTAAGCCGGGTATATAATCAACACCATAATCATCCTCCAGAATTGAACCAAGTGTATAATCAATATGTATACATAAAAATATAATAAAATGAACAATAGATAGTAGATAATATGAGCAATAAACAAGGGTTCCTAACATCGATGCATCATAGACATCAAGTTCCACAACTCCTAAAAATTATCTTGGTGAGCTCTTCTAAAGAAAGTAACAATATATAAAAGGTAACAAGAAGCAATTCAAGTCTTGGTCTAAGGTGGGTCGAAGTACCCACTTCTAATCCTGCAAATCCAAATTCTAAGTAAACCTACCCAAGGCAAAAGTAAGGTATCTAATTCCACTTTTAGATGTTAAATAAGCCAAAATCATCCTCAAGATAACAATTTTACCTTAAACATTCACAACTAAGTTAACTATATCCAACATACAATGTTCGGAGAGCCTAAGTGGTGCAACTAGCCTAAGTCTTACATTTCATCAAATAAACACCTAAAATCCATTCCAAATCTAAAATAATATCATAAATATATTATAAAGTATCTTAATCTAACAATGTGCAAAACCTAGCATACGTCGATGCCAAAGAAAGGTCAATGATCCATTAAACCACTACTTTTCCCTTCCAAGAAACTCCTTAAGATGTCAGACTTCCAAAATCACATTCTACTCATTAATACGAGAATAATGATACCCATATTGCACCATTGTTCTTCTAGTCCAAAAATGTAATGACCCTTCAGGTCATTTTTTGTATTTGTTTTCTTATTTTCATCGTTAGATCCTTTCCATAGCTTTCCTATGTCATTTGTGACTTGCTGGGACTAATAGTTTAGTTACCATAAAGTTCATTGGTTTTTAGAACCAATTCCCTATTTTGATGTCTTCATTGGTTTAAAATGGACACTGAGCAAAAACTACTGTAAAGAAACCTTGTATACAAATTCCAACTATGCAACAACTCCAGAATATCAATTTTAGGCTAGGTAGACTTTGTCTTGGGTATCTATGCACCCGAGCTTATTTTGACCTACTGGTCAAAATGTTGGAAAATTAGAAATATAGGTGTGGAATTGATAACGCCAAAGTTACACTTTTAGTCTGAAGATTATGTAGTTACTGTCGAATATAATAACCCAACAATGGTTGGGGTTGAATCCCAAGGGAAAACGTGTAATTGTGGTTCTTAAATTCGGTAATGAACAGGCAAAACTGAAAAAGTAAATAGGGGATTTTAGTGGCAATTTTGAACAAGTAACGAATATCAAATTCGATTTTAATCAGTTGTAGATAAACACTAGGATTGTGTTTTCCCTGGTTTCTTAACTTAGAAGGATTATTGAGCTTTATTAAGCCATCCTAATACCTTACATTCAGAATCTGATAAGTTATGTACCACTAATGGTCTTTTGGACCTGCTGACGGATCTCACCCTTTACCTTTTAAGTATCAGGTTATTGCCTTATTGACCTTTTTCCTGATCCCAGTTAAATATTACCTTTTTGGTCTCTTAGATGATAAATAACCATCTTACTTAGATAATAACTAATAGCATGGATCGATAATTAAACTTTAAATTACTGTTGTAATTATATTTTCCTAGTCACTACTCTCCTTTTGGAATAAGTAACAATAATATTGGTAGGATCCTAACAATTTCAATAGCTAAGACATCTATTAAAGTGAATATAACACAATACATGCATGGGTATTAGTTGGAACAACATAGCACTTCCCCTACTTCATCAATTCGCCAAGGTTTCCACAACCCTAGCTAAGGATTTTTATCTGCTCATGCTTATAAAGTAATCAACGATATTTATGATTTAAGGCATTAGATGAAATAACAATAATCATAATTAAAAACCCAAAACTTAAACTAAATTAACAACCAAAATTAATACACGATAATTCCTAGACCAAAATCTGATCTCAGAATCAGAATATATGTTTGTGAGTATATAGAGTGTGTAAACTCAATACAAGCCATCATTAGGGTATTTATAGAATACATAGAAACCCTAAACCTCAAATCTGTAATATAAAAGGAAAAATAAAGTTAGTGGCTTCTTACAAAGTCAACATATGAATATAATTTGAATCTAATCAACATCCTCCAGAACTTTATAGCAAAGGTTAATGGTACCTTCTTTATCATAGCATGTATCTTGATCCAAAGGGTCTCATCATCCAGAGGTAAAATGTATCCATCAATCCATCTTGTCGTATCCAGTCTCTCACTTCAAAGGTCAACATCCCTCATAATTTGTCTATCCTGTACAACTCATAATTTGTAATTGCACTTTGTTGTGGATGCTGGTGTAACATAATCTACCCCAAAAAGGATACGATGGATGGCCACCACTGATATATCTACCATAACCCTTCAAACTAGTGTTTTCTCATACTGGAGCTGCTCATCATACCTCAGAATAACCCTCTAAGTCATGGTCAAGACCATAATAGATTGAGGGTGTGGTCATCCACTCTAGCGGATATCACTCAAAACCTTCCCACAACTATGGTACTCTGGACAACCCAGATAAATCAATTTTTCTCTCCTCATAAATAACCCTTTTCGGCTGGACAGTGTCTCTCAAGATAGTGTTGTCCCATTAAATATGGTTTGAAGTCCCTCCACACACCATCTTATGTTTACCTCATCAATAGGCTCCTTCGAGATGTATGTAGGGTCGAAAGTTTGAACCTATTGAGCTGGTGCATGTGAGTCAGAAACTGGCACCTGGTAGGAAGCTTTATATGTACCCTCATCAGACTGGGGTACTAATAATGACTAATCTTTGTCTGCTGTATCAGACTCATCCTGAGACCCTCCTTCAAACTAAGGACCCTTTGTATCTACTGCTTGTGCTGACTCAAAATCTGTCTTCTCCTCATCGTCTCCCTTATTAGATTAGGAAAAATATAGGGGTGATGTCCTGGATGTCTTCATCCTCGCCCTACCTAGGAATTTAATAAGCTTTAGTCTATATCATAGGTTGAGTAAAAACTGGATGCTTTCCCCACTATGACTTTTTTATAATCGGTAGACCCATCTTTGCCATATTAATAGCCTTAAGAACAACCCGCTTGTTTCCCCAAGTCACTGGCCCTGGTTCTCTGGCCGGGGTTGCTTTGGCCGAGGCTACTCTGGTCTGTGCAAGTATGTATTCCTCCTTTAAGATACTGCTCTCAAAAAAGTCAATCTATTGCTTAGAAGCTATGGTCTTCTTCTTTGAATCCTTAGGATCCATATGTGTCTGAAAAACTAAGTGTTTGTACTCAACAAATAATGAGGGATTGCAAAAGTTAAAGAAAAGCTTAATATTTGAAAACTCTAAATTTTTCCTTATTTTTTACACACCTATAACTTATTCGCAGTCCCAACAAGTCCAATTTGCACACTTATACCATGAATCATAATTTTCAATGCAAACTAATATGCCAAACTGGTATTCCTCGACTTATTCAAGTTCAACTTCACTTTAGAGCCTAATACTAGGGTTTAATTCAAGAACATAACCCTACATCAATATTTTAGGCTACCTCAAGGCTTCTAAACACAAGAATAATTGTTTCTATATATTTTTAATGAAAATAAACATATCAACTGGGTTGTTTAATATTTAGATTAGGATACTACTGTCAAAAGCTGAGAAAATTATTGTTTCTTTGATAACCCGGAAGTGAACTATGAAGAAGTAAAGCAAAACCCAAGATTGAACTTTTATTTATCACTTTAGGATAGGTTGGTACCCCGTTTAGCCTTTGCTTAAGTATGGGAATGTGGTATTTTTTAATTTTAAGAGGGAATTTGAGGTTTTAAGATTAAAATGGAATTGTGAAAGTTTGGTAATAAAAAAAGAGCAAATAGGGATTTTAATAGAATAAAGGGGACAACTTATGGGTTTAATTAGACATTGGTGGGCCTAAATTTTTAAAATAATTTGGTCCCACATGTGCCCCACTTATGGAGTTAACATACGGTCCATATGTTGAACATGTGGTTCGTATGTTGGCACCATATATGGGACCCAAAAGTTAACCATTTTTCCTGCTCATTGGACTTTGTATTTTGACACTTATTTTTCTACTCACAAGGTCGTAAATTGTATTTATGAACTTGCTAGTAATTTCATAAGCTTAAAGTCTAAAAATTCTCCAAAAACTCTCAAAATTCCATCTTTTCAAGTTAAGCACAACTTACCTAGCCCACGTGGGATAATGACCTTGATGATTTGGTCACTAAGTCCCCTTACCTAAAAGAAGATGTATTTAGCAATCCTTACCATGTTCTAGGCATTTAATCAAGCTATGTACCTACAAAAACAAAACATACAAAAATGAACACTAAAATAGTGGGTTGCTTCTAACCCAGTGCTTGATTTAATGTCACGACACTACGTGGCAATGTTTGTTACTTAGACTTCACCAATAATTCCATGGATTGCCTCCCATGTAGTGCTTGATTTAATGGCACGACATTGCACGGGTATGTTGATTACTCAGAATTCATCAAGACATCCATAGGAATACCCTCCAAGGTCATCAATACACTATATCACCGATACCACCCTCATGCACATTGGCTGTTTCATTGTTTTTCAAATATTGAAATGACCTCCCCACCATTGACTCTGAAATTGAGCTCCTCCTTCTCCATATCAACCATCACTCAACCTGTGGCCATGAATGATCTCCTTATTATGACGGTCATCTTGATGTCAACCTTACATTCCAAAATGATAAAGTCATCCCAAAAGATAAAGTTATCAACTCTCACAGTCACATAAAAAAAATGCCCATAGGTTTCTTTACAGTATGATCAACCATCAACAGCTAAATTATAGTTGGTTCAGGAGGGTCAAGCCCAATTACGTAAATACAACTAGCGACATCAAATTTATGCTATATCCTAAGTCACATAAGGCTATGGCAAACCGAGATTACCCAATAGTTCATGGTATTGTGAATGCTCCAAAATCACCCTTTTTCTGGGCTAGAGACTTAGTTGTGACTGCACTACAGTGGTGCAATCTACCAACAACTTCAAAAGTAACCCCTTTCTTTTTTTTTTGTGACCAATTGCTTTATAGACCTAGCATATCTAGGCATATTCTCCAACCCCTTAAGAATAGGGATGTTCAAGCTCAACTTTTTCAGCATCTTAATGAATCTCTTGAAATTTTCATGCTCCTTCTTCTAATTTCATCTCTGAGGAAAAGGTGAGGGTGGTCATGAAATTTGTCTTATTTTTTAGCTCAACGACCTAAACCATACCTTTTTCCTCACCATCTTTACCATTACTATCCATTGCCCTTTCTGAGTCCACAACAGGTTTCTCATTAATCGCAACTTCATCACGCCTTAGCACTTTTGCAACAGGTAATGGGGATCCATATTAGTTATACCACTCCTTATGGTAATATCAAGAACATAACCATCATTTTTCCAATTTTAAACTGTGTTACTTCGAAGGGTACTTGGCTGCCTCTGGTTCAGTGTTGCAGACATCTGCCCAAATTGGTGCTCCAACTGCTTGATAAGTTTGGCTTGAGATTTAACCTTCTGGGTCAACCATTAAATCTAATCCTCAATATCCTTATTGTTGTTCTCTTGATTTTCTTGACCCTTGACTAGCTTGGTCAATATTGCCTCCATTCTAGATTCTATATCCTAACTGCCTAGTGGAATGAACCTGTTCCTCTACACTCGGTAGTCATCATTTTTCCCTTAATCTCCATCTCGCTCCCTACTACGGTCTCTATATCTGTCATAATAGTTTTGACCTTAGTTTTCTTTCCCCTAGGCTTAAAAACCCGCCAATTGATGATCCAGATGTTTTTCCAACTCCTTTACATTTGACTCATTGTCATTGGAAATTGAACCCTATGATCCTAGTGCATTCATGTAACACCCCACATTTCGGGATAGATAAAAACCATGATTTCGATGTGTTGAAAATCCCAAAGCCATAAATACTATACCATTATGGCATGTTAATTAATTTCATAGTATGTGAATCCATTCAAGCTTGAATTTAGACCATAGAGGTACTTCAACTCAAGGATGAGTTGAAACTATTTTGATCGACTAAGTTTTAGTTAAAGTTATAAAGTGTGTCATCTTCCATCCACCATAACTCTCTGTATATGTCATATTAGAGAGCCTACTATGTGTCAAATGATAGGTCTTCAAGTTAGCTTTCCAACGACACTAAGTTTGCTAAAATCCAACACCCGAGCAAGAAGTTATGGCCTTTCAAAGTAGTAGGCGGCACCTACGTAAACATAGGAGATAGCATAGGCATCGCCTATGTAAAACATAGGCGATAACATAGGAACCACCTATGTAAACATAGGTGAGAGCATAGGCACCGCCTATGTAAAGGTTTCAGGTGACTTAAACACTCCATTTTTGGGGCAAAATGGTCCTTTTCTACTCTTATTTAGCCATAAACACGAAATTCAGTTCCTAAACTCCCCAAAATACCCCTTCATTCATCCAAGTTGTTCAAGAACTCTCTCTAGGGTTTCAAAATAAAAACCTAAATAGTTCAAGATTCAACCATGGGTTTTCAAAATAAATTGAAGATTTGGAATCTCCGCAACGTAGGCTTCAAGAAGTACCTATCATATTTGCATATAGAGGTACGTGAGGTTATTCAAATATCTCATGGGTGTAGTTTTTATGAACATGCATGCTTTTAAATGGGGGTTTTCAATCAAATGCTAATAACTTGCTTTTAATGTGATTTCTAAGTCATTTTCTTTATGTCATGGGAATTGTTTGCCTACATACATCAATGGTTGAAACCATGCATATGTGATTTGAGATTTTTCATGGACGTTTGATAAATATGAATGATAAATTGTTTTCAAATTCCCATGATAATGTGTCAATACTCCATATTATATTGTGATCAACAAAAGAGAGCATGAATTTGAAATACCTTTTGTTCACCGCTTGTAAATGATGAAGCACCTTGGTTTTTACATAATTATGCATATGTGGATATGATATTGATGACTTGTAAGTCGCGTATGACGATACCCTTCAAAATATGATATGTGATTGAATTAAATGAAATTTGAATGCATTGATTTTATATGAGAAAGGTGGATGCCCGAAGAAGGCGTTTGAGACACAAGGGCTCATCACTGGAAAAACATATTTGTCGATAAAGAATATTGTTACTAGGCTAAGTGATCTTATGTACTTGACTTCATGTCATTCCCAAATTAGGACTATAGGTAGTAGCCCGGGCTAAGTGATCTTGGGCACTACCATTGGGTTGAGACACCAAGCTGTGTGATCTTGTGTGTCTTTCCCTCATGTATACTCTAATCTTAGCGACAACCGGGGTTTGACAGTTGGTGTAAATTATGTAAGGTATTCCACGTAGCTCAATTGTATTTCATTGTTGTTGAAAAACTTTTGCATTACACTTATGTGTTTTCAAATGATTTGATACTAAATTGCTTTTTATTATGGCTCTGAACTATATATTGTAAAAATATTACGTTTTGTTTTGATATCTCTGCTTACCAGTACTTTTGTGCTGACCCCCTCCCCTCTCCAACCCCTCTCAGGTTCAGAGGCCCAGTCTAGGGGTCAAAAGAATCAGTAGATCTTTCTTGTAGAGGCAAGTGGTGAGCCTTCTATGTTTTGGAAGGTCTTATGTCCTACAGTCCTTTTATCTTATATTCGGTTTTAGGGTCTACTGGGGGCCTTGTCCAAGGTTTATATATGGTTACTTGACACAGTCATTGTTAGAGATTTTTGTAGACAGTTGTTTAGAGGTTAATTGATGTTGAGGGAACCCTATCTCCCCGTTATTGTTTCTTTTCATAAATATGACCATTTTTCCAAATTATTGTGTTTTTCTGCATTACTTTGATCATATGAATCGGGTGCATGACTACCAGATAGATAGGGGTGTTTTGGGCCTCAATGGTTCGAAATGTTTATCACGGCTAGGCCCTAGTTCGGGTCGTGACAAGATTGATATCAAATCACGATTCATGGTCCCAGGGTGTTTGCTAAATTATGTCGGATAGAGTCTTGTTTATGGGTGTGTAGCACACCACACTTATAAGCAGGAGGTTACTAGGCATTTTGGATTATTTCCCTTTCTTCATGTTCTAGTTCATGAAATAGTATCAGAATGTTCCTCTTTTATACTCAAATTCATGTTATGGTGTCACCCATACGAAAGTAATAGTCATCCTAATTCTTTCCTTACTCGGACATTCTCAGACATGTCTCATTATTTGGCCGATTCAAGTATAGGAGTTTAGAGTCTAAATGGTATGGTTCATTCTGATCGAATCATATAATATTTTTGCAAGGACTTGAGAAGAGTCTATTATTGCTTCAGAGTGTATGGGTTCTAGTGTGAACCTTGATCTTGATGAAATCGTGCTTTTCAGCCTTCTGTATTGAATATATTCAGCCCTTTTTAGAAATTTATGTTGCAGATATCATGATTAAGGGAAAAGATGTATAGTAGGAGTGTTGGAATTGTATTTCCACCCAAATGGTAGTATAAGTTAAAGTGTCAGTGTCATGACTTATTGGTAGCTAGTAGCGTGTGTGGATTGTATCATAATCTGTGGGGGAAATATTTGACTCAGATTTTTATCTATACAAAGTAAGATGTGTATTCTCAGATTATGGAATATTGTGTGACAAGTTTCTGTCTCTTGAAAATATTTTATCATTGTGTTGATGAAACTAAAAACTCTAATGAAGCCGTGTGGGGCTCTTTCGATTCACTAGCATAGTTGACTTGTTATTCATCCCATTTTCTTGTTCAAAATACAAACCAAAGTCTAGTGAAGCCGTGTGAGGCTTGTTTCGATTCACTAGCAACTTGTTGTTCTTTCGTTGGTTTAATATATGTATGGCTAAATCTATTTTCATGAGATAGAGTTGGTAATAAAGTGATTCGTCCTTGTGTGTTATTAGTAGAAGGTAGAGAAGGAGTTGTTGGTCAGGGTGATTTATTGGTCGCTTAAATGTGAAAATGGCTATATTAGCGAGTAAGTTATGATTATAGACTCATGGTTGTTCGAGGAATTTGAAGGTAGTCTAAATGTATGATTGAGTGAGTAAGTATGAGGTGAGAAATTTGTATAAGTAGAAAAGATTGTATGGAGTTATAAGATAAGATTAAGGTTGATCATGTCTATTATGAGGCTTTAACTGCCTTGACCCTCTTTTTATTGGTAGTTGTAAACTAGTGTTACTTGTGAGAAGGTATGTAGCAGATTTTGAAATATTTGGGATAGAATGTTCCAATTTGATGGATTAGTATATCATGTTGCCCTCATCATTGGTGGTAGATGATTGATGCTAGACCATTGGATTGAATCTAATGTAGGATGTGGATGTAAGAATAGTGGCATGAGATTAATGGTGTATGGTTGTGGGATTAAATTGGTAGGGTTGAGGTGCTGAAGTAGTACATGCTAACGGATTATGATAAGGAAAACCATTAGGTCATGATTGATTATTATGGTTATTAAGTTCTAGTGCACTAATGTTTCGTGATGATTTCTTGATCAATGATGTTAGTTATTTGAAAGCGATCTAATAGGCTTGAACGGTGTATGAAATGGCTTAAGTTTAAATTGATTCGTAATGAACCATAATGTTGTAGGTATGATGTGTAAGTATGCCCAAGGCGATATAGAGTTGTGGAATTTCTCTAAGACTATTACATGTTGTGTATGACTAGTGGTACCGTGGAGTTTCTAGTTGGAAAAAGACTAGTTAGATGGTATATGGTGTTCTAGATAGCCAAGTTAAGGAGCCTTGATTGATAGTGTTGAGCCTTTTGATATGATCTCGATTCTCATGGTAGAGAGATATAAGTTTGGAGTAGCAATATTGGTATGCTAGGACGAAAGTGGTATGGTTCATCAAAGGCTTGGTGATATCCATGTTAAGTATTAGAATTTAAGTTTGAGTTTTGATGGTTGAACCAATAGAAATAAGTGTGCATGCATTATGCTATGACTATTGGTGGCTATGGAAAGATAGAGTGTATCCCGGAAGCTAGTCATTCGGGTTAAGTTCTATGATATGCATGTACTGTCATTGTTTTTCAAACCCTAGAGTGCAGTAAGTGCAGTTCAGTTACAATCTGGTAAAGGATCTCCCAAACTTTAGATGATGACTTGAAGCCAAGGGGGAGATAATAGAATGAATAACCAAGTAAGGCTCTCAGATTCTAGTAGTGATGCAGTATGATTTAGAACATCAGAAAGTAAGGGTGAATCTCAACCCATTCCTACCTCAGTATTTTTTTGTTATCTGGATGCTTACTCATGCCTTACGATTCAGTTTTGTGATAATAGTTCATGATTTCGGTATATGATAGAGAGTCACGTACTCTTCCAGTTCCAAGATAATGAGTTCTAGTTCATTTAAGTAGTCGGAATCACATTCCTTATGTTATGAACTCTAGTTGAGGTCATGCAACTCATGACGCATGTACTCACTCTTTATAGTGTGCTCAGTCCCGTATAAAGATCTTTTCATGCTTGAGGGTCTTATGTTTTAACCTTTTAGTGACCCTTCCTAAGCAATGATAGTGGTGATGATATAAATGTTCTTGTTGATGAATGATCATAGTATGCTTGTTTAGATAAGGCCATAAGTATGAAGTAAGATTTGGGGTAAAGTCTTTGATACATGTGATGGTTAGTGGAAAAGTTTATGTGTGTATGTCTGAAGGTAGCGCGTGGGAGTTATATTGACACTAGTTTAGAAACTATGTGAAGTATGTATTTATGGGTGGTTGCCTTGAAATCAACATGTAGTTATAAAATAGGCTTGAATGATGTTTTGGGATTGTAGTGGAAGGTCGCAATATGCAATAGCGACTTCATATTAAGAGTTCAGAGTAGTCATTGAAGTGGTAAGGCATGTTATACTTAGGATGTGATCTTTAAAGGAGATATAGAAGGTGCATCATATGGTTTAGAATAATAGCGTGGTTTGGCATGTTGTATTTTTTTGTGACTTAGAGTTAGGCTTGATCACGACGAAGGGATTAAGTTATTTTCGACATTAGTAGAAAGATTTGTCAATGATCATATGAGAATTTTAAGCTGAGTTGAATTAATATGATAGTTATAGGGAATAGTATAGTTAAGGGATATTCAGGAAGTGCTTTGAGCCTGAAAGTAAGAAGTTGTATTGCCAAAGGTCTGAAAATTCTATCCTAATTTAGGAGTAATATGTCTATATTCCAGAATGCAGAGTAGTGTCAATGTTGTGATTTCCTCAGTTGGATGTATTGTGTAATCCGTACCCAAGATGTATGGCTCCATATTACCGCTAGAGCTTTCTTAAAGAGAGTGTTGAAGAGAATACTGCGGTTAAGTATGAGGGTGTAGTATAATTCAGTCTGTATGGCTAATAAGTCAGTTTAGCAGTCAGATTCACATAACTTGTTTTCTCCTCTTTTCACTTATTCATGCTACTCAAAATCTCAGACATGCTACTATTCCAAGATAGAGTATACCAGTAGTTACGAGTATAGCCCAGTTTATGCATCATGCATTAAATTCAGATTCCAAATGTTCAGTTATGATTCAATTCGTAGGTGCCCTGTGCATCGCCTCAGTTTTCCGAGTATCTTAGTGAATTGAACATTCATAGAGGGACATAAGGTCCCAAGGGGGAGATACCCCATTCAGCTGTATGCATAGATTCTTATTACAAGTTCTGCACCAGTTGTCCTTGCGTATTCAGTCATACGTTCATACGTCAGTTTAGTCAGATATGCATGTATTAGAAATGCATGTTCAATAGAAAAAGTCCAGGTTATCAGTGTATTTAGTCCTGTGTTCATGAAAACAACTCAGTAACAAATCCATGCACCAGGTATGCATGTTCATTATGAGAATTCAGCTTATGAGTAGCTTCAGTCGTGTATTTCATGCATCAGATATGCATGTCCGATATAAGAATTCAGAACATCAGTAGTTCCAGCCATATGGTCATTTTTCAGATTAGTGTATTCTTTATTAGACGACATGTAGTGTCCGCTTTATTCCATACCTCTAAGCTTCAATATGTTCTTACCCATCATTCGAGGACGAATGATCCCAAGGGGGAGATAATGTAACACCCTGTATTTCGGGCTAGATAAAAATCATGATTTTGATGCGATGATAATCCCGAAGCCATAAATCCTATGCCAATTTGGCATTTTAATTAATTGCGTAGTATGTGAATCCATTCATGCTTGAATTTAGACCATAGAGGTCCTTCAACTCAAGGACGAGTTGAAACTATTTCGATTGACTAAGTTTTAGTGGACGTTGTAAAGTGTGTCAGCTTCCATCAACCATAACTCTCTGTATATGTCAAATTAGAGAGCCTACTATGTGTCAAATGATAGGTCTTCGAGTTAGCTTTCCAACAATACCAATTTTTCTAAAATCCAACACCTGAGAAAGAAGTTATAGCCTTTCAAAGTAGTAGGCGGCGCCTATGTAAACATAGGCGATAGCATAGGCATCACCTATGTAAACATAGGCATAGCATAGGCACCGCCTATGTAAAGGTTTGAGGTGACTTAAACACTCTGTTTTTGGGGCAAAATGGTCCTTTTCCACCCTTATTTAGCCATAAACACGAAATTCAGTTCCTAAAGACCCCAAAATACACCTTCATTCATCCAAGTTTTTCAAGAACTCTCTCTAGGGTTTAAAAATAAAAACACAAATAGTTCAAGATTCAACCATGGGTTTTCAAAATAAATTGAAGATTTGGAATCTCCGCAATGTAAGCTTCAAGAAGCACCTATCATATTCGCATATGGAGGTATGTGGGGTTATCCCAAAATCTCATGGGTGTAGTTTTTATGAACATGCATGCTTTTAAATGGGGGTTTTCAATCAAATGCTAATAACTTGCTTTTAATGTGATTTCTAAGTCATTTTCTTTATGTCATGGGAATTGTTTGCCTACATACATCAATGGTTGAAACCATGCATATGTGATTTGAGATTTTTCATGGACGTTTGATAAATATGAATGATGAATTGTTTTCAAATTCCCATGATAATGTGTCAATACTCCATATTATATTGTGATCAACAAAAGAGAGCATGAATTTGAAATACCTTTTGTTCACCGCTTGTAAATGATGAAGCACATTGGTTTTTACATGATTATGCATATGTGGATGTGATATTGATAAATTTTAAGTCGGGTATGACAATACCCTTCAGAATACGATATGTGATTGAATAATATGAAATTTGAATGCATTGATTTTACATGAGAAAGGTGGATGCCCGAAGAACACGTTTTAGATACAAGGGGTCATTGCTGGAAAAACATATTTTCCAACACAAAATATTGGTACCAGGATAAGTGATCTTGTGTACTTGACTTCATGTCATTCCCAAATTAGGACTATAGGTAGAAGCCTGGGCTAAGTGATCTTGGGCACTACCATTGGGTCGAGACACCAAGCTGTGTGATCTTGTGTGTCTTCCCCTCACGTATACTCTAATCTTGGCGGAAACCGGGGTTTGGCATTTGGTGTAAATTATGTAGGGTATTCCACCTTGTTGAGTTACATTTCATTATTGTTGAGAAACTATTGCATTACACCCATGTGTTCTCAAATGATTTGTTATGAAATTGCTTTATAATGGATCTCAACTATATATTGTAAAAATATTACGTTTTGTTTTGATATCTCTCCGTGCCAGTACTTTTGTGCTGGCCCCCTTCCCTCTCCAACCCCTCTTAGGTTCAGAGGTCAGTTTAGGGGTCAAAAGAATCAGTAGATCTTTTAGATAGAGCTGTAGAGACAAGTGGTGATCCTTCTATGTTTAGGAAGGTCTTATGTCCTACAGTCCTTTTATCTTATATTCGGTTTTAGGGTCTACTGGGGGCCTTGTCCTAGGTTTATATACAGTTACTCGACTCAGTCATTGTTAGAGATTTTTGCAGACAGTTATTTAGAGGTTAATTGATGTTAAGGGAACCTTATCTCCCCGTTATTGTTTATTTTCATAATTATGACCATGTTTACGAATTATTGTGTTTTTCTGCATTACTTTGATCATATGAATCAGGTGCATGATTACCAGACAGATAGGGGTGTTTCGGGCCTCAATGGTTCAAAATGCTTGTCACGGCCAGGCCTCGGTTCGGGTCATGACAATTCACTTTCTCAAAACTTGTTAATACAATACTACTTTGCCAGTAACCCAAGATCAGTCCTCAGCAGCGCAATTTTTTGTGCTACTAAGTTATCATCTTCTCTCTAGTCGCAGAAGGCACCAATAGCATAAGTGCCCAACCCCCTCTCAAATTTTTGAGTTGGCTACCCTCAGTTAGTGAGAGAGATCTAATCTAGGATATCTGAAGTTACCTCCCAGCGTGGTCTCATAAAAGCTCCTCTATAGTTAGTATTTTCCATAGCTAGAGAGATAATGGTGTAGAATATCTCAAGTAAGCTCATCCCTAAAATCTGATGGTTAGGCACCCTACTCTACTTCTAGAACCTAAACCAGCCTTGTACATAGATTCTAACTACAACTGTCTGAAATTAACAATCTCATCCTTATGCTGTAAGATCCTGGATGGAGGAAAGAACCCGTTCAAGAATTTTTTGCACAACTTATTCCACGTTATGATAGATGCTTTTGGAAGTTCACCTAGTCATAAATATGCTTCTCTAGTAAGCGAGAATAAGAACAACCTCAATCTAAGCACCTTCTAATTTACCTCTGGATTTGTGTACGAATTGCAGATCCCAATGGAAATTTCAAGGTGCATGTTTGCATCATCAGTAGGTAAACCTGTAAATACCCTCTTCATATTTAATATTTGAATTACTGCACTAGTTATGTCAAATTTAATGGCCAGGAAAAAATAGCAGGAATGATAGTTCCAGTTTTTGTCAGCTCAATGTACCCAAGATTCTCTTTATCATCCTTATATGGAAGCAAATACTAATATGTTGGGATCTCTTAAGCACGACCACCCTTTACTCTATTACGATTACCATTGAGTGTTGTTCGCCAGTCTACTTCCTGCCTCTGCACAGCTAACTCTGTCTCCCAAGATATGTATTGAAAATATCTTTCCCTCTTTTGATTCGTAGCTTGTTCTAACAACACCTCCCTATGAGGGTCAAAAATATCCTAAATTCCTTTAGGGGGAGGGGGAGTCACCTAGTGTGTACCATCATGAAACTCTTCTGGAATATCTTTTCTTTTTAGATCTGTCATCCTACTCGGTGTTTGTAGGATCATCTCTGGATTTAGATTTAATAGGTGTAAGAGATTGCCTCTACTCCTTGTAATTGGCACACACTGGTTTATACCCAACTAAGAATAAGAAATAAAAGACCCAAAAATTACAATAACTTTGATTCACAACTCAGCACCATATTCCCCGACAACGGTGTCAAAATTTGATAATTCCTAAGCTACACCTTTAATCTAAAGATTATGTGGTTTCTGTCAAATATAGTATCCCAATAAAGTTTGGGGTTGAATCCCAAGGGAATATGTCAAATTGTGGCTCTTAACTACTGTAATCAACGAGCATAATTAGAAAAGTAAAAGGGGACTTTTAGTTGCAATTTCGAACAAGTAACGAATATCAACTTTGGTTGTGATCAGTCGTAAATGAACACTAGGATTGTATTCCCACTTGATTCTCAACTCAGTAGGCTTATCGTGCTTTATTGAACTAACCCGATACCTTGCATGTAGAATCTGACAAGTTATTTACCATCAACAGTCTTTTGGACTCACTGATGGATCTACCCTTTACCTTTTGAGTCTCAGGATGTCGCCTTACTAACCCTTATCCCGAGCCTATTTAACTATTACCTTTTGGGTCTCTAGTTAGTAGATGATAGATAACCATCTTTCTAGATAATACCTAATAGCGAGGATCAACAGTTAAACTTCAAATTATTATTGTAATTATATTTTCCTAGTTACCACTCCTCTTTTGGAGTCAGTAGAAATAATCTAGGCAAGATCCTAATATTTGCAACTATAGAGACATCTATTAAAGTAAATATAATATAATATAATACATGCATGGGTATCAATTCAGAAAACCATAGCACTTCCCCTACTTCAATAATCCACTATGGTTTCCAACACCCTAGCTAAGCCTTTTTAGTAGCTCATATTTGTGAAGTAATCAACGATATTCATGATTGAAAGCATTAGATTACATCACAATAATCACTACTGAAAACCCAAAAACTTTAACTAAATTAACAACCAAAATCAATACATAATAATTCTAAGACCAAAATCGGATCATAAAATTTAAATATATGTTTGTGAGTATAGAGAGTGCATAAAATCTATACAAGATGTCATTAGGGTATTTATTGAATACATGAAAATCCTAAAATTCAACTCCCAAATAAAAAAAGGAAAAACAAAGTCAGTGGATACTTACAAAGTCAACGTGCGGACCGTATGTTGAACCTACAGACCGTATGTTAAACTTAGTATGTTGCCAACCTTGAATCCCGGATCTTCAATTCTTTAGATTTTTCTATTTTTGTATAGATTAAGCCACATATGTACCGTATATTGAACATACGGATCGTATGTTGAACATACGGACTGTATGTTGACTTTATGTATACCAAACCTTTGAAATAGAAATTTTAACTCTCTGTATTTTTCCATTCTAACACATACTAAGTCTACATATGGTTCGTCTGTTGAAATACAGTACGTATGTTGAAGTTCTTGGTTTTTCCTATATCTTAGCCTCTGGACTTTCAGTTTCTCAACATACTTTTCTTACATATGCTAAGTATGTAGCACCTACGCCCAAAATAGCCTTTGTATGTACTCAAAAATTTAGTTTTTATATTTTTCTCCAGACTTGCATCCAAAACCTATTTTGCTGCAAAACATACCCAAAACACATCATATCTAACAAAACATCCTATGAAACTTGCATATTTTCATAGTTTTAAGCATGAAAAGTGCTATATTTCTATAGCATATTAGGGACCTACATTTGAATGAAATGACCTTAGATGAAAAATCTAACTTTACCATTGAATTTGGAAAGTTTAATAGTGATTACATAGTCCTTTGTGTTTATCAAATTCTTAATGAATCCCGAGGCATTGGCAGAAACTTAGAGAATTTCAAAGTTTTATTTTTGGTGACAGCAAGTAGTGCGATCGCACCAAGGGGTATGACGATTGCCATATCTACTTTTGTAGCTAGGTAGTGAAATTACACACCTGGTTATGTGATTACAAAATCTGAGTACATAGCATAGGTATAAATTGACCCCTTAAACCGCGATTTTAGCTATTTATCACTCATTCTTGAGAGCTAAAAATCCAAAAATAGTGTGCTCACTTTAAATTGAGTCTTAGTGGTGACTTGGGATGTTGATTAACATATATTATTGCGAATATATTATGATTTTAGCTAAGAATCCTTCAAATTCATGCTTGAATTTCTTGATTATTTTGCCAAAGCCTTAAATCCTTTAGGACTTGATTTAGCTCCAAACTTATCTCAGCTTTTACCCATTTTTTATGGTTTTGATCCATGAGTTTGATATCATATTGGGTTGGTCTAAAAAATATGATTTTTTGTGATGGAACCCATTAGTTTTTTTAGTATAGTTTTTGGACCTGAAGCACAATGGTGTACTAGAATGTATTTTTTATAGCTTAGAATCTTGAAGAGGCTTCTCAGAGGGAAAAAGCAAAGGTTTAGCAGATTGTTGAGCTTTTCGTAGTGACAAGGTAGGCTAGGTTTATCCCTTATTAGATAAGCTATGTCATAGTATAATTGCAACATTTTGTTAGATTAGGATGGGTTTTAGGTGTTGGATTAATGATATACACAACTTAGGATTAGTTGAATCTTTTTGGTCATTTGGACCCATAGAGTGAAATGCTTAACTTGTTGCCTTAAACAATAATTGGTTATACTTAATGTCTCATGTTTAGTTTGAGAATGCTTAGAATTACTCTATTTAGATGGGAGTGACCTCGTCACTCATGCTTAGGGAAAGATTGGCCTTAGTTGCTTACTCTAATGAAGTTTCTTTAGTTACATTGTAATTAGTTAGAGTACTTGAGTAGAATCTCTACCTTAGGGCTAGTTGTAGCTTATTATACATCTAAGAATGGATTTGGATACCTTAGCGTAGTTTGGGGTATAATTGGACTTCAAATGTATTTTAGGGATCTAGAATAGGGTTCTTGACTCACCATAAGCCAAGATTGATATTCTCTTGAAACCCTTATGCACTTACTAAATGCTTAGAGAATGGCCTTTTGGGGAAATATCGAGGTACCTTGGTAATTGTTGATGATGGATTGCATTAGGAGGAATGCCTTAGCTAGGATATTGTCTAAGCATTAAATTTTGTTATTGACTATGCTCTGAGTAAGCTATGGATTATATCATGAATTAGCAATTGCTCAAGCTATTGATAGACAATTTTTTACTAATGATAGATCATTGGGTATACTACTAATAGGTCATTGCTCATGATATTGCATATGATATTGATTATGCTAAGAAAGTATGCTAGAAATCATGCTTGAAAACATTCCTTATGATGATGTTAGGAATGATGTCATGAACTATAATTAGAACTCATGCTTATTGATTTACTGAAATTTATGTTACTTATTATTCTTCAAGTCATGAAACTTGATTATATAATTGCTTAGGTTATGGATGTTGTGACCGATTATGATTATGCAAATATATTGATACCTGACATGGCAGAAAAAAATTATAATGATATATTGATGCCCGATAAGGTTAGATGATATAATACTGATATATTGATATCTGGCATAGCCGGAGAATATTATGGTAATATGTTGATACCCGACATAGAAAAAGGATATAGTGATGATATTTTTATACCTGACAATGATGTAGGATATTGTGATGATATGATAGTACCCAACTAGGTCGAAGGATGATTATGGTGATGCATTGATGTCTATCAAGGCTGGAGGATGACAATATCGATGTATCTATATGTACATATCTAGTTCGAGTTTGTCCAGCCCTATGTATGGCAATCATATATTTATTTATATGCTTATGTGTAATTTAGCTATGTTTTTGATAATAGGGATACTGATTATAGCCCACTAGTTATAAATTCTTATAAAGTGGTATAGTTGATGATTGATACTCAATGAGGGTTTGTATTGGATTTTTTTTAAGTGGCTAATAATGACTAATGGATAATCGAATACTAGTGACAATGATGAATAGTGGTATTAATATCTAGTGATAATGATGGTTAATCTATAATAAATATTAGTGCTAACAATGATTAGTAACAATGATGATTAAGTCGATGGTGATAACTAGTTAATAAATGATGGCTATTTTCCTAATATTGGTAAATTGGTGAATAATAACTAGATGATAACCCATGAATAGTGGTTAGGAGAGGAATAGTTTATAATAACTAGAGGTTGAATGATGGGTTGTAAGTAAATAGATTAGAAAATGAGAGATGGATAGCTAGTAAAAGGGGATTAGTGAGTATTAATGATAAGGTTGTTAAATGATGGAAATTAAGGTTGTGGGTATATTGTCATGTGTTGGTTAATTATGAATGTTGGTAAATGACCGATTGAAGGTAAGTTGTGGAATGATGGTTAAACGACAATGAAGTTGGTGATAATATTGGTTGATTGATTCATTCATTCTTCTCTTGGGTGAACTCTCTAATCGTATGGGATGTTGTGATGAGTTTATTACTTTATGTATCAGTTGGTGTATGTGAGCAAACTTTGTACTTATGATTACTTGTGTTGATGCTCTATGAAGAGTTATGATTTAGAATTGTCTATTTTTTATGGACGATGATATTGGCATGTGTTGATGAATTATGTTGTATTGTAATTGTAGATTTAATTACTTATTATATATAATGGTGATGGAGATTATTCATATTTAGTTTTGTACATTGACATAGTTTATGTTATCTCATATTTTATCATTTTTATATCATGATTTAGCTCAGTCGATCGATGATGCCTACTAAATACCCATTGTTTTGGTACTCATACTACACTTTTGTACCTTTCTGGTGTAGATATGAGTACTACCTATCTCCATTGACCATTTCTCATGTAGAGTTGATCTTTCCAAGAAAGGGTGGATCTTGGAGTTCTAAGTCACCCATTTTTTTCTATCTTATTGTTATTCACTGTTTTGTATTGAGACAAATTTATTGAATATATTCTAAGTCTTTTGGGGTGTATTATTGGTATTTGATGCTCTTTTACTTGTTCTACCAGGTCATGGGATTCGTATTCTTGTATTGAGTTTTTATCTATTTTAGAACACTATGTCTAATTATAACTTGTGTTCATTGAATTCAGCCTATGTTGGGCTTTCCCTAATGAATTAACCCATTACGTTAGCTTTGGGTAATGGTATTTGATTACCTACCAATAGGATTTAGTAGGTTACTTCATAACTCGATAAATTGGGTCATGATAATTAGTATCAGAGCCTAGGTTTCATCGATATTGTTGGTACAAGAGCAAGTGTTTGGTAGAGTCCTATAAAACAAAATGATAATGTCTATTTCCTATCTTCAGGAGGCTGTGGGACATTCTTAGGAGTTCTTCACTTCGTTCACTCATATCATGCTAAGATTCTTAGTTGGTTTGTAGAAGTAATCCTTTGACTTTACTCTTTCACAAATGGCCAGGACATATGCTACCACCACACGAGATAAGGGTCCCAAGATCGAGTCTAGGGATCCTTCTCCTATTAATTCTAGTGATGTGTCCCAAACAAGGGGCCAGGATAGGATGCCTTTCCAACACTCTATTCCCGCACCTGAGCCAAATATTTTTTTCCCCACAGCTAGTGGTGGCCCAAGGACTGGTCTTGGATCCACCAAGGTTTATTTCTTCTTTATTGAACAAAAATACGTTGATTCAACTTTTGAGGATAGTTGGTGTTGTGATATCTAATGGTGTACAGTCTACTGATCAGAGTGGAGCTGAGGTGGGGGCACAACCTATAGCTATGGCTTCCAGAGTTAAGGTTTCTCCTACACCAGTAGCTATTGATACGTCTAAATTACAAATCTCATTATAAAGTGTAAGCGGTCACTGTCAAATATATAACTCAACTGGGTTGGGTGTCGAATCCCATAGGGAATACTATGTTCACTAAGTATTGTGGTTGTTACTAGACTGTTGATAGAAGGTTCTAGAATAGAGGGGGATTTTTATTTATCAATTATATTCAAATGTTTGTCACAGAAAGTAATCCAATGGTAGGTTATATTGATAATAGTAATTCAATAGGAGAAGTCAAGCTAGAGTTATGGTTACCAAGATGCTTAAGCAACTAGGGTTGTGAACTATTTTGGATTCCTAATGAACAATTCTTGCTGCAAGAATAATTGAATTCTATGGTTTACCCATTAGTTTCTCAACCTAAATGAGTGACTTATTCCTTAATTCTTTCTAACATAAGGAACATACTGTTAATTCAACTATAATCTCACATGCGTTGATCCGGTTAAGGCATCTACCCTCTATCCAAAGGTTAAAGCCTTTAGATTTATGTAAACCCTTTCTTTTCCCAACAAGCACTTTTCTATTCGAACAAGTGTTGTCCTTGGGCTCACTTTTCAAGTTTGCAACCAAGAAAAGTCATTAAAGTGAAGAAGATTTTATGCAATGTCCATTACTTATGGGAATTTACTAGATTCACAACCCAAAATAAGCTTTTCACATCAAGGCTCCCATAACCCTAGTTATGGGAGCTTAGCCACACATTTCCACCCAAGAAAGATAAGAAACCATCATGATATCCATAAATTAATTAAAAGTTTACTTAAAGAAGTCACAATTGTTGTTCTGTAATCTTCAATAGAAAATATGATAAAGAAATATAGATTCACAAATCTCCAATGAATCTTAGAGATAAACTATGTAACAATGTATATCAGTATGGAAAACCCTAATAGAAGATAAGAGATGGATAATAAAACCTAAAAATGGGTATTTATATATTCCCAGCAAAAATGATTTAAATTTCAAATTTAAAAACCCGTGTCCAAAGTGACAGCCAAAGTGGTAGTCCGTCAAAAGGTTGATGGTCCTCTATTTGGTCCATCACTTCTGAACTTGGAAGGTCACTTTCCGGATAAGACTGATGGTCAAAGTGGTTTTCCATCGTAAGACTGATGGTCTATCATTTTGACAGTCATTGATGATCCTTTAGAGTCTAGTTCTGGATAGTCCTGACGGCCTAAGTGGTGGTCCGTCGCAAGAACGACGGTCCACCATATTGGCCATCGCTGAGCATTCAAGATGTCTGGTTCTATTTAGCAATGATGGCCAAAGTGGTGGTCTGTGGCAAGACTAATGGTCCTCCACATGGGTCATCACTGGGTCTTCTGAAGTCATGTATTCTGTTTGGACCTAACGGTTGAGTTGGTAGTCCATCGCAAGATTGACGATCCACAATTTTTACTGTCAGAAGTGTTTTTCTGCTAATTTTCTGAGTCTTTTCCTTCCTCTGGCTCCTTACCCTGAAACACTAAAAACCAACGTTAAATGTAACCTTGGTTGCTTGAAAACATGCAATTTTCCAAAGAAAAAGATGAAAAATATTTCGTCAAATGCTGGAACATCAACACCCTCAACTTAAGATAATTTCTTGTCCTCAAGCAACTCAGCACCAAATTGCAAATATGAACTATACAATGACGGACATTTACTACTGGACCGATTTTCACCCAACCATTCACTTGTTATCCAAATCATATGGTTTAACTTATCAGAGTATAACCGGCATTGATTCAAATTCAATTCATCTACACAACATGGATACAAGGATCTACAGAGATCAGCCAAATTGAAATGACTCAGGCTACAAGGAGATCCACCACTCAGTATATTTTATGGATACAAATCAAAACCCTCTCACTCATCAAAGAAGTAACCAACATCGCACATGCACCTATAACAAGAACTTTTCTATTTGAACATCAACCCTCTATCCAAAGATTAAAGCCTTTAGATTTATGTAAACCCTTTCTTTTCCTAACAAGAACTTTTCTATTTGAACAAGTGTTGTTCTTGGGCTCACTTTTCCAGTTTACAACCAATAAAGGTCATTAAAGTGAAGAAGAGTTTATGCAATATCAATTATTCATGAGAATCTACTAGATTAATAACCCAAAATAAGCTTTTCACATCAAGGCTCCCATAACCCTAGTTATGGAAGCTTAGCCACACATTTCCACCCAAGAAAGAGAAGAAACCATTATGTTATTTATAAATTAATTCAAAGTTTACTTATAAAAGTCACAATTGTTGTTATGCAATCTTTAATAGAACATATGATAAAGGAATCTAGATCCACAAATCTCCAATAAATCTTAGAGAAAAACTATGTAACAATGTATATTCAGTATGGAAAACCCTAATAAAAGATAAGATATGGATAATAAAACCTAAAAATGGGTATTTGTATGTTCTCAGCCAAAAAGGATTTAAAATTTAAACTTAAAAACCCGCATCCAAAGTGGTGGTTCATCGCACGACTGACGGTCCTCCATTTGGCCCGTCGCTTTTGATCCTGAAAGGTCACTTTCTAGATAAGACTGATGATTAAGGTGGTGGTCCATCACAAGACTGATAGTCCACTATTTTGAACGTCACTGATGATTCTTGAGAGTCAAGTTCTGGATAGTCCTAACGGCCGAAGTGGTGGTTTATCGCAAGACAAATGGCCTATCATATTGGCCATCGTTGAACATTTTAGGATGCCTATATCTGTTTAGAACTAACAACTAAGGTGGTGGTCTATTGAAAGACTGACGGTCCACTACATGGGCTATCGCTGGGTCTTCTGAAGTCATGGATTCTGTTTGGACCTAACGAATAAGTTAGTCGTCCATCGTAAGATTAAGGTCCACTATTTTGACCATAAAAAGTATTTTCCTACTAATTTTCTGAGTCTTTTCCTTCTGCTAGCTCCTTACCCTGAAATACTAAAAAACCAACATTCAATGCAACCTTAGTTACTTGAAAACATGCAATTTTCCCAAGAAAAAGATGAAAAATATTCTATCAAATGCCAAAACATCAGCTACTCAGACGATAGTTGCCCAGCCAGTGGTTGCTCAGCCTTTTATGTCTTCTAAGTAACAGAAGATGTTGGGTAAATTCTTGAGATTAACTTTGCCAAGGTTTTTTGTTGCTCTAGGTGAGGATGGATTTAAGTTTCTGATTGCTTATAAGTATAGAATTGTGGTTTGGCCCTTGTTGAGACTCGTGGTATGGATTAAACCACATTTCAGTTGCTTGTCTGCTTGTCATTTGTCGAGAGATTTTATGGATTCTAAAACAACTAGATCTTTTTTCTTGTTATGGACTCAATTCTCCAAGATGTTCTTAGAGAAGTATATGCCTCACAGCCTTAAAGATTGTTTGAGGGGACAGTTCTCTAGGTTAGAGTAGGGCTCCAAGACAATTACAGAGTATGAGGCTTTTTTTCACGAGTTGGGTAGGCATACAACTTTTATTTTAGACACTGGGTATGAGAGAGTTTGTTACTTAGTTAGAGGGTTAAGACTCGTATGCTTTCTCAAAGTTTGGTCACTGCAAATAGGTATTTTTTTATGGTTTCATATCATGCTAGGGTGATAAAAGAGATGCATTATGAGGGTCATGATAAGAGACCTAGGTTTTAGGGAAAATTCAGTAGCAGATGTCGTAGTTCCTGATCCAAAGATGGTATCTCTTAGAGTAAGTATCCTTTGTGTCCATCATTTCACCCTCAGAGTCAGCCTAGTCATCCTAATCAGGCAACTCTTTAGATTACTGATAGAGGTCAGTCTAGTGATAGAAGTTCCCAACTAAGGGCAGTGGTCAGTCTTCAAGGGTTTCAACTTCTAGTTATTTTAGTCGTGGTGGTTGCTTTAAGTCAACTGGATCTTATAGTTTAGGTTTAGCTCATGTTTCCTATTTTACTTGTGGACTTCCTAGTCATTATTTGTAAGATTGTCCTAGTTGTTGGGATATTATCATTTTTGCTTAGTGTGTTTCCCCTATTAGATTAGTTCATCCATCAGCTAGAGGTAGTTCTTATAGTCATAGTGGTGGTTTCTAGGGTGCTCAAGGAGGTTCTTAGGTAAGATGGATAGGAGGTCGATTATTTGCCAAGCAATATGGTGGGATGGTCAGTTATATGTAGTACCTGCAAGACCCAAGGCTGAGACTTTGGATGCTATTGTTACAGGTATAATTTTAGTGTGCCGCTAGTTGTCCGTTGCTTTATTTGATGTGAGGTCCACTTATTCTTATATTTCTACTTATTATGCACCATGGTTGAAATTCACTAGTGATTTATTATCTGTGTCATTATGTATCTACTCCCGTAGGTTATTCTTTAGTAGTGGATTGAGTATTTAGCTCATGTGTTGTTAGATTAGTGATGTTGACACTTATATTGATTTTATTATTCTGCATATAGTGGATTTTAATATGAATCTAGGAATTGATTGGTTATCCCACTATTATGAGGTCATGGATTATTTTACCAAAATCATTACTTTTTCCATGACCGATGTGGTAAGAAGAGGTTAGCCGTGAGATGATAGGGATTCTTTCTTATGCTCAATCTAGGAGGCTTATCTCCAAGTTTTGTGAGTCTTATCTCACTTATATTTACAATACTAGTGTGGAGAGTCCGTCTCTTGACTTCGTTTCTATTTTTTGTGAGTTTCCTAATGTGTTTCCTACTGACCTACGTGATATTCCTCTTTGTTGTGAGATTGAATTTTTAATTGATCTCGCGCCTGGCACTAAACTTATTTCTATAAAACCTTACCATATGGCTCTTATCCAGCTTAAAGAGCTGAATTCTTAGTTTCAAGATATTTTTAGTATGGGTTTTTTTAGACCAAGTGTGTCTCCTTAGAGAGATCTTAAATTGTTTGTGAAGAAGAAAAATGGTTCCATGCATATGTACATTAATTATAGGTAGCTTAATAAGGTGGCGGTTAAGAACCATTATCCTATGCCTCATATTGATGATTTAGTTAAAGAGCTTCAAGGTGCAACAATGATTTCTTAGATTGATTTGAGGTTTTGTTACCATCAGTTGAGGATTTAGGTTGATGATGTTCCAAAGATAACTTTTAGCATCAGTTATGGGCACTATGAGTTCTTAGTATTGTCTTTTGGGTTGACTGATGCCTAGTCGCGTTCAGATTTGATGAACTGAGTGTTCATACCTTATTTAGACTCCTTCGTAATTTTATCCATTGATGACATGCTTTGACATATCATGTGGTTTTTGCCAAGTTATCCTAGTGTGAGTTTTGGCTTGAGTCAATGATATTCCTTGGACATGTTGTGTCTAATAAAGGCATTATGGTAGACCCAACTAAGATTGAGATGATTCGTGATTGGGCTAGACCTACATCTCTGACTAAGGTTCATAGCTTCATTAGTTTGACTGGTTATTATGGACATTTCATCAAGGGTTTTGCTACTATTTAAGACCCTATGAATAAATTGACTGGGAACAAGGTTCCTTTTTATAGTCTAAGGAGTGTGAGTCAAACTTTGGAAAACTCAAGGACTTTTTACTCCAGCTTATGTATTAGCCCTTTCTATTAAGGGTGAGGAATTCACAGTGTTTTATGATGCTTCTGGCATTGGTTTGGGTAGTGTTTTGTTGCAGTAGGGTTGTATTATTGCTTATGCTTCTCAAAATCTTAAGGTGTATGAGCGCAACTACCCCTCTCATGATTTGGAGTTGGAGGTGATAGTTTTTGTACTTAAGATTTAGAGGATTTATTTGTGGTGTAAATTGTGATATTTTCACATCATCACAGCCTTCAACATCTTATGACCCAAAGAGACCTTAATGCTCGACAACTTAGATGGATAATGTTACTTAAGGACTGTGCCATTTCTATGTTGTATCATTCGGGCAAGGCAAATATGATTGCAAATACCTTGAGTCGCAAGGTAGTGAGTATGGGTTGCTTTTCTTGTATTTCAGTTTCTTAGAGGTTGTTAGCACGAAACATTTAGCCCTTAGCGAACTTGATCATTCTCCTTGATATTTTGAATCCTAGGAGGATTTTTGTTAGTGTGGAAGTGATGCCCTCAATACTTGAGAAAACTCAACGATCATCAGTATAAGGATAGCAAGCTTTGCTTCCTTTGAGATCAGGTGATGAGTGGTGTGTTCGAGAGGCACACTATCAATTCTGAGGGTATTTTAAGTTTTGATGGTCGTATTTGTGTTCCTCAGCTTGATGACTTGATTCAGTTGATTTTGTATGCATCTCACAGCTCTAGATATTTTATTCACCTCTACACAACTAAGATGTATTGAGATTTGAGACAATATTAATGATGGATGTGGTATGAATAGAGATAGGGAAAACTTTGTAGCTCATTGCCTATGTTGTCTGTAGGTAAAGGTTGAGCATCAGTGACCTATTAGATTGGCTCAGAGGTTTCGCATTCCTGAGTAGAAAAAGAAATAGATTACTATGGATTTTATTAGTGGTTTGCATCATACTTCTCATAGGTTGGATAGTATTTGGGTTATTGTAGATCATTTGACCAAGTTAGCTCACTTTATTCCTATTCGGATGACTTTTAATGCTGAGAGATTAGTCCATATCTATGTTTGAGAGATAGTCCGTTTGTATGGGGTGCCCATTTCTATTATTTTAGACTGTGATTCTGTTTTCAATTCGAGGTTTTAGAGAGAATTTTAGGAGGAGTTGAGTACTTAGGTGGATTTGAGAACAATCTTTTATCCTCACATCGACCGATGGTTAGTATAAGAGAACTATTTAGATTTATGAGGAAATGCTCCAAGCTTATTTTATGAATTTTAGAGATTAATGGGAGCGCACATAGCCTTGGCAGAATTTATGTATAATAACAACTATCATTCTAGTATTGAGATAGAGCATTTTGAGGCTTTGCATGGTAGGAGATGTCGTTCTTCATTTGTGCGGTTTGACACTTTTAAGGTTAGGCCTAATGGTACAGATATGCTTCCGAAGTCATTTCATAGAATCAAGGTGATTCAAGATAGGTTGAGAGTGGCTCAAAGTAGGAAAAAGGCCTATACAGACCATAGGCTTCATGCCTTGAGATTTGGCATTGGTGATCGAGTATTCCTCTGAGTATTACCCATAAGTAGTGTGATGAGGTTCGAGAGGAAGGGAAAGTTGAACCAGAGATATATTGACACTTTTGATAACCTTTGTGTAGTTGGGTAGCGTATGAGTTAGATTTAGCTCCAAATTTTACCGATGTCTATCTAGTTTTCCATATTGCTATGTTGCGAAAATACATTCTTGATCCTTCTCATGTGCTTAGATGGGACTCCATCCAATTAGATAAGTGTTTTAACTTTGTTGAGGAGCCTGTTCTCATTCTAGCCAGTGATGTGAGATAGTTGTGCACTAGGGAGATTCCTATAGTTAAGGTTTAGTGGAGACACCGCCCAGTAGAGGAGGGGCCACTTAGGAAATCATGAATGAGATGTGGGCCCAGTATCATCATTTATTCGAGACTTCAGGTATTTACTCATCTTTAACTTTTGTGGATGAAAGTTTCTTTAGTAGTGGACATTGTAATTACCCTTCAGGTCATTTTCCATATTTACATTTAATTTTTCCATTAGAACCTTTCCATAGCTTCCCCATATTATTTGTGACTTGCTAGGATTGATAGATTGATTATCGAGTAATTTGTTTGTTTTTTAGAGCCAATCACCTACTTTGAAGTCTTTGCTAGTCCTAAATGGACACCAGGCAAAAATTTTAGTAAAATGATCTTGGATGCAAATTCCAAATGTGGGAGCAGCTCCCAAAATTTTAAATTTTATGCGAGGTAGACCCTTGGTTCGGGTCCTAATGTACCCAAGCTCATTTTGCCTATTGGTTAGAAAGTTGAAAAATTATAAATATGGGTGTGGGACCCATATTTGGTCAAAATGACCTTGGATGGAAAATTCTTTTTCGCCATTGCATTCAGAACATTGAATTTAGTGTGGTTACATAGTTGATTTATGTTTATCAGATTTCAAATGAACCCTAAGGCATTGGCGAAAACTTGAAAAATTTCTAAGTTTCAGCTATCAGCTGTGGTGAAAGCAAGTAGTGCAATCACACCAAGGGGTATGTCGATCTCTATGTCTGCTTCTACATCCAGGTAGTGTGATTAGACATCTACTTGTGCGATTGTAACATCTAAGTACCTGGCATGGGTATAAAGTGACCCATTTGATCGCAATTGTGGCCATTTCTCACTCATTCTTGAGAGCCAAAAACCTTAAAATAGTGTGCTAACTTTAAATTGAGTCTTGGGGGTGACTTGGGAGATTGATTAACATATATTTTTGTGAATATATTCAGATTTAAGGTAAGAATCCTTCAAATTCATGCTTAAGTTTCTTGTTTATTTGACCAAAGCCCCAAATCCTTTAGGGCTTGATTTAGCCCCAAACTTATCTTGGTTCTTACCAATTTTGTAGGGTTCAACTCCACGAGCTTGATATCAAGTTAGGTTGGTCTCGGAAATGTTATTTTCCATGATGGGACCCACATTAGGGCTTTTAGCATAATTTTTGGATCCAAAGCACAATGGTGCAATATAGGTATCGATATTCTCCTATTAATGTGTAGACTATGATTTTGATAGCTTGGCTTCTTGAAGAGGCTTCTCAAAAGGTAAAAGAAAAGGTTTAGCAGATTGTTGTTATTTTTTTCATGATGAGGTAGGCTAGGTTTATCCCTTGTTAGATTGAGTTATGTCATAGTTTAATTGTGATATCTTCTTAGATTGGGATGGAGTTTAGGTGTTGGATTGATGATATACAAGACTTGGGATGAGTTGAATCTCTTAGGTTATTTGGACCCATAGAGTGAATGGTTTAACTTGTTGCCTTGAACATTAATAGGTTAGAATTAATGTCTCATGTTTAGTAAGAGAATGATTAGAATTACTCTAGTCAAATGGGCGTGACCTTGTCACTCATGTTTTGGAAAATTTGCCTTTGTTTCTTGTCTAATGAAGTTGCTTTAGTTCCATTAGTCTTAGTTGGAGTACTTGAGTACAATCTCTACCTTAGGGCTAGTTGTGGCTTGTTATACATCTAAGAACAAATTTAGATATCTTAGCCTAGTTCGGAGTAAAATTGAACTTAGAATGTATTTTGGGGGTCTAGAAGTGGGTTCTTGACTCACCTTAAGACAAGATTGACATAGTTCTCTTGAAACCCTTATACACTTGCTAAATGCTTAGAGAGTGCCCTTTTGGGAAAATATTGAGGAATCTTGGTATTTGTTGATGATGGATGGCATTAGGAAGAATGCTTAAATGATTATGCCATATGTATGATTTATTTGTTAATTTATAATGAGCTACTAATGATTCTATTGTTTGGCTATTGATTGGGCCTTCGAATATATTATTGAATGAGCTCTTGGCTAAGATATTTCCTAAGCCTTAAATTATGTTATAGACTATGCTATGAGTAAGCTATGGAATATACCATGGATTAGCAATTGCTCAAGTTATTGATAGACTATCTCTTGCTAATGATAGGTCATTGAGTGTACTACTAATGGACCATTTCTCATGATATTGCTTATGATATTGATTATGCTATTAAAATATGCTAGAAATCATGCTTGAAAACATTCCTTATGATGATGTTAACAATGATGTCATGAATTATGATTAGAACTCATGTTTATTGATTTATGAAAAGTTATGTTACTAATTATGCTTGAAATCATGAAACTTTATTATATAATTGCTTATGTTATCGATGTTGCTACCAATTATGCTTATGCATATATATTGATACCCGGCATAACCATAAGAGATTGTGATGATATATTGATTCCCATCAAGGCTGGAAGATATTATGATGATATATTGATACACGACATCATCGGAGGATATAATAATGATATATTGATGCTCGACAAGGCCAGAGTATATTATGATGATATATTGATACCTGACATGACCAGGGGATATAATGATGATAATTGATACCTGGCAAGGCTGGAGGATATTATGATGATATGATGGTACCCGACAAGGCCAGAGAATAATTATGATAATGCATTGATACCCAACAAGGCTGGAGGATGACTATATTGATATACCTATGTATACATCTACTGGTTTGAGTCTGACTAGACTTATGTATGGTAATCACATGCTTATTTATATACATATGTGTAATTTGGCTATGTTGTTGATAATAGGAATACCAATTATAGCCCACTAGTGTTAAATGCTTGTAAAATGGTATAGTTTATTATTGATGCTAAATGAGGGCTAGTGTTGGATATTTTTTAAGGGGCTAATAGTGACTAATAGATAATTGAACACTAGCGACAATGACGAATAGTTATATTAATGGCTGGTGATAGTGATGGTCAATCTATAATAAAGATTAGTGCTAATAATGATTAGTAACAATGATGATTAATTGATAATGATGATTAAGTCATGGATGATAAATAGTTAACAAATGATGCGTAGTTGCTAAATATTGGTTAACTGGTGAATAATGACTAGATGATAACCCATGAATAGTGGTTAGGTGGGGAATAGTTGTTATATTTGTATTATGGCTAGTAAGTAAATGGATTAGTAAATAAGAGATGAATAGCTAGTAAATGGGGATTAGGGAGTACTGATTATAAGGTTGTTAAATGATGGCAATTAAGGTTGTAGGTATATTGTCACGTGTTGGTGAATTATGAATATTGGTAAATGACCGATTAGTGGTAAATTATTGAATGATGGTTAAATGATAATGAAGTTGGTGATAGTATTGATTGATTAATTGATTTATTCTTCTCTTGGGTGTACTCTCCAATAGTATGGGATACTGCGATGAGTTCTTTACCTTTTACACCAGTTGGCATATGGGAGACAACTTTTCATTTATGATTCTTGTGTTGATGCTTTGTGATGAGTTATGATTCTGATTTGTCTATTTTTTATGCACAATGATCTTGGCATGTGTTTATGCCTTATGTTATATTGTTATTTCCTCTATATTACTCATTGTATATAGTGGTGATGGAAATAATTCAAGTTCGGTTCTGTACCTTGACATAGTTTATGTTATCTCATATTTTATCATTCTTATATCATGATTTAGATCAGTTGGCCGATGATGCCTATTGAGTACCCGTTGTTTTCGTACTCATACTACACTTATGTATCTTTTTGGTGTAGATCTAAGTACTAGATTTCGTCGTTGGACGTTGTTCATGCAGAGTTGATCTTTCGAAGATAGGGTGAGCTCTTAGAGTTCAAAGTCTCCCATTTCCTTCTATCTTATTGTTATTTAGTCTTTTGTATCGAGACAAATGTATTAACTATATTCTAAGTCTTTTGGGTTGTATTATTGGCACTAGATGCTTTTGTACTGGCTCTACCTGGTTGTGGGATTGGTATTCTTGTGTTGACTGTTTATCTATTTTAGAACACTATGTTTATTTATAACTTATGTTCATTGAAATTAGCCTATGTTGGGCATTCCTTACTGAATGAACCCATTGAGTTAGCTCTAGATTATGGTATTGGCTTACCTACTAGCGATATTTAGTAGGTGCCATCATGACTTGTAAATTGGGTCATGACAAAAATCACGAACAACAACGACACCAGCTGACAGTTGAGACTCAGAATTTTTCCAAGTCTTTGCCAACCTCTCGGGATCCATTTGAGATCCCATATATACAAATGAACTATGTAACCATACTAAATTCGATGTTCCAAACTCAATAGCGCAGTCTAAATTTCCATCTGAGGTCATTTTGATGAAAAGTGGGTCCCACACCTATATTTCTTTTTCTTTTTCTTTTCAACCAATAGGTCAAAGGACCTGAACCAAAGGACCACTTGCCTCAAATTGACATTCCTGAGTTGTTGGCGTAGTCAAAATTTGCATTTAAGGTTGTCTAACTGAAGTTTTTGACTGGTGTTAATTTGGAATCAACAACGACTTTAAATATAAATTTGCTCTATAAACCAAACAAACTGCCCGATAATTGAACTGTCAGTTCCAAAAAGTCATAAATAATTTAGGGTAGATATAAAAGAGCTATAATAGCAAAAATACACAGAAATTTTGAAAATGACTTGAAGGGCCATTACCGTTTCACTATCTTAGAAGATCGTTAGGGCAAGGGCAAGTGCAATTTAGGTAATTTTCATTAGCTTTTCATCATTTTTAATCACAAAGGTAAGTAAATTATTCCCTTTAACTTGAATTTTATAATTAACCTTAGAATCTCTAGTTTACATGTATTTAGGGAGGGTTAAAGCCTGTTTTATTTGGTTTTCTAGTGTAAGAGGGGTAATTTAGGTGTAAAACCCTTAGTTTTTAGATATTCATCATTACTATACGCTTGCATATTATTAATTAACCAAAATAACCATGAAATTAGTAGTCTTTAGGTCAATTTATGGAAAGAAACTCTAGGACAGGTGGGATGACTATGAGTTTGGGGTTTGGGATTAGGTTGTAATCCTCGACATGGTAGGTCACTTGGTCGATTATATGTTGTGTTTGTGTTTTAAGACAATAATCATGCATAAATTGCATGGAAAAATGTATCTCAAGCTTAATTAAGTGGTGTAAAATTTGATAAAGGTAGGTTATGGTTAATGTAAATTAATCTAATTGGTGTATGTATGCATAGTAACTATTCCTTAGTATTGTTTTTTCAATGCATGTTGTTAAGGAAGGAAAAAGGGTTATAAGATTTGGTTGATATTTTAAGTGTAACCACATTCAATGAACTTAGATGTAAAGCTTGTGGTTGTTACTAGTATTGGTTTTTATCATTGTTTTCGTGATTGCTATGATATTCTATTGGTTATTTGTGGGATATACAGGTAATTGGATATCTTTACGAGATTTGATAGGACAAGGTTGGCAGGCACTTGATGTTTGGGTTTTAATACACGGACAAATCTTATTCTCTACTCGTCATGACTAGTGGGCAACTATCAGACCCTTAGCGTGTACATACAAGGTTCAAGTAAGTGTGATGGTTCAATTAGCGTATCGATTATTATGTTCTTTATATTATCTTTGTTCCTTGAGTGAACTGGCTTAAGTGTTAAATTGTTGTTGTAGTTCTTGAAATGGATCGGACTTACATGATAATTGTTAAATGGATTTTTATGAACCGGATTGCATAATAATTATTTCATTGAGATTATTTGGATCCTTGAGAGGTTCGGTCAGGGCCTATGGCTAAAAGGAAAGACATATTGTTATTATTATTCTTATGTTATGAATTGAGGTGGAACTAGTGTTAAAGTCATGTATTGTTTAACTTGGATATGGTATTGAGTCTTGTATGTTGACTTGGATTTCTGTTAATGGACTTAACTAGATTTGATGTGTTACTTTTGTTTAACTCATAATGGCTTGATTAATATGGCTATTAAGTATGACTAAGTGTTGTAGACTGAATAAAGGTTGCTAGTTAGTGAACATGTGTTGTCTTGTTTTACTTATTTATAGTTATGTGTTCACATATTTCATCTTTACTAGTACACTGTTGTTTTCTTATGTGCTGACACGACACTTGCTTTTACTTTTGTTGAGTGTAGAGCATCTCCCAGTGTCTGCTGTGAGACCACAGGTGTAATTCCAATAGTTGATTCGAATTCAAGTCTAAGCTGCATTTTTTGGGGTTACCATGGATTCTTCTATTAAAAACCCTATCTGTAACGAGCATCCCGAACCATAAGGGCTCGAGCGCTCTTCTAAATCTGGTAATCATGCACAATATTCATATAATATAAAACTATTTGCAGAAAACAACACATGATGAAACCATGGCCAGTCTCATAACTTGAACAATTTGAAAAGGAAATTCTGAATATTCTAAACATGTGTCAACCGTCTGCAAAATCTCAAAAATATCCATCATAAATCTAACACATAACTGGGACAAGGCCCCCTGTAGACCATAAAAAGAAAGAAGCAGTGAAATCTGTAAAATCAAGCCTTCCGAAATAGAGAAGACTCACCAACTGCAACTTCTGACACACATGGATCTAATGCTGGATGGGACCGCAGGACTGTGCCTCAGATCCTGAGATATAGGAGGTCAATACATATGTACTAGTAAGCAGAGAAATACAAAATAATGTGTTTATATATATATAACATAGATGAGAGCAAGTATGAAATATCATGCATGAAATAGTTAAAATCATATGGGAAATTTCAATGATCTTAAAATGATTTTGACAATGCAGTTCTAATCTTTGTATTACTTCTGAGTTAGGTGGTACGCCCTACAATTCTACAACCCCATGGGCTATATGGACTCCTTCCTTGACTCAGTGGCCAAGCCCCCAACCCAAGTTTGCCGTAAGAGTTGGAGTTTTTGATTTTGATTTAGATATACCACAGGGCACTAGGCCAGCGTATAATCCCTCTTGGGAATTCAATAAGCCACATCGGCAAAATAGGGTTTTGGGGTAATGAGTTTTCTAAAATCGTGCCTTCTTCGGGTAACCACCTAACATCTATTGAGCCCATTTTTAATCTGTTTTGAACAATCATCATTTAAAACTGACATTCTAAAAATATAAGTGAAATCTGACTTCTAATATGTTCTGAATATGTTATGGCATTATCTGGGTTGGTGTCGTCACACCAAGAGTTCCAAGTCATATTTTTGAGCCATAAAATATCATAGTAAAGTCTCTTCTTTCAAGCATAAGGTTTGGACAGCCATACTTCCAACAATTTATGAAAATTCATACTTCAAAACATTTATCAAATTATGGAAAGATCACTCTTTTCAACATTTCAACAAACATGTGGTGGTCATGAAGTTTGAGACAAAATATACAACTCTTTCGCTATATATCTTCAGCATTTATCAACATGTAAAAGAACCCTCTCCTCAATTCAAAACCATAATCAAGTCATAACCAATAATCAAGACGTTTGTATCTTGCTTTTCTAAATGCAATTAAGATAACTCATAACGTATGGAAACAAAAGGCTTAGTAACAAAAGAGGGGGTATATGTAACTCCCCAAAATCTTGTCCCGGAGCGTCACACGGTTCTTAAGGATACAAGTAGCACCAAACTAACCCTTTGAGCTTGCTACTTAGTATAAAGCTTACTTAAAGATAATGAGAGCAATATAAGTAATCATGTCATATCATGTCTAACTGAAATCCGAATGAGTACTGTAAAAGTAAAAAAAATACTGCAAATCTAAATATACTGATCATCTAGTCTGACAAAGCCTCTACTACTCAACAAACTAGAGAACTGTTGGGACAAATCTCCAAATGACTCAGACTGAACTGAAAGCAGTAGAACAACTACTAAAAATACTGAAGTGTCTGGAGATAGGTCCGCGAACCATGAGGACTCACCACAGTAGAGGTGTAGATAAAGGTACTCGAGATCACTGACACTGCTGGGACTAAGCTCCTGAACCTACATTATGCGACAATGTAGCAAACATATGTATATGTGTATCAACACTTGGGAATGTACTGAGTATATGAGGGTGTATGCAACTAAATATCAATACAATAAATCTTTATGGAAAACATACATGGTTTTGTAGATGACTCACATAGCTTGAATAAAACTCTCATAAATCATGAATAATGAAACATGTAGTGTAATTCATGTAAGCCTTTACACTTTATTATGAATCTGTATTTTTTCTTTGATCTCAAACTTGTAAACTAGTTGAACTCTTAAAACAACAACTTTTAAAACATGCACTTTAGTCTTTTGAAAACAAGGAACTTCTTTGAAACTTAAGGACTTAAAACCTTAATAAATTTATGAATTGAGACTCTAGGAAACTTGGGAGTTTTTTCTTACCAACATAAACCATATGAGCTACATGGAGTCCAACGTCTTGCCCATGTTGGGGAGAACTGTTCTATCTTTGCCATCGGAGTAGAACCTTTTACTTTTAGTGATCACTAGCTTAACCCACTTGGAGTAAATCAAATCCTACGGTGCCTCGTAGTTCTGGGGCATGAGACCTTGGAATCAAGCCCAACTCAGTACTAAATACTACTCCCTTACTTAAGCTCAGAACTTTTAAGAAAAATCTACCTTAAGCAACTCAGAAATATGCAATGAAAGCCAACTATGCTTTCCTTTAGCTTAAATCAAATGGTGTGGATTTTCTTTCTTATATTAGGATTAAAATCAACTCTTTTCTTGAAACTTTGGTAGACAATCACCAATAGGCTTTACAACTTTAATAGCATGGAAATATCAATACACTTCTTGAAACACTTTAGAAAGTATCAACAATTCATTCTTGGACTTAAGGCATGTATATTCTTAAAGGATCACAATTTCACAATAAATCTTAATTCATGACACCAATCTTGGAACATCTATGTAGGAATGTTCAATTTATAGCATGAATTATCAACTAAAATCATAAATAAGTGAAATAATCATGCAATTCAAAGCTTGAACAACTTGTCAATTCATATTCTCCAAAATAATATAATTTTGGGTACAGACCCACTTGCCAAAACATGAAATTCATTTATTAAAATTGAATATTTTGGCACAAGAATGAAAGAAATGTTCTTGTTCAAATCCCACATACCTTGAATTAGGAGCTTTGGATGAACTCTAGCCCTTGGGACTCTATTCGTACACTTGAATGGATATTCCTGATGCTCTTGGTTTGAGGAATCCAATTCTTGAATCAATTTGAAGAATTAATACTGAACTTAGGAGATTCTTCGAATTGGGTTTGGATGCTTAGGGTTTTTAATTTGAGAGAATTTTTGAGAAAAGTTGTGTATGATGCTTAGACTGACCTTGGACTAGGTGTTTGGATGATTTACGGGGCTTCAAAAAAGTCCAAAGTGCCCTTTTTAACTTCTGCACGAAGCTGGAAAAATCTGATTTTATGGGCCACAGCAACGCATCACTATCGCGGTGGCTCACTGGAATTTGACAAACAGGATTCTGGGGGTCACCGCAATGCGGTGCTATCGTGTTGTCCCACTAGTTGGGACCTAGAACATCATCGTAATGCGATGCTATCATCAGTTCCATTGGAAATTGACAATTGTCAAGTAGACCCTCTTCGCAACGCGTCAAGCACTAAAATGCCGCTATTTTACGACTAGGACTTAAATTAGCCATAACTTCTTGCCCGGTCATTGGATTTGGGTAGATCTTATATCGTTGGAAAGGTAATTAAATTTTCTACAGGATAAAAAGTCGAAATTAGGGTAATTCTATATGGTTTAAATGATACTCACTTAGGAAGTCTTTCCTTAAACTTCTCAAGGAGAAATTAAGCTTAAGAAAAGTTTGGGGTATTATAATATCTCCCCCTTGGGAACATTCGTCCTCGAATGTTGCTAGTTAAGCTAAGAATATAGAGAAAATTTAGGATATACAGCTTAAACAAATGGCTAAACTGAATCTATATCTTTCTAAACTCTTGAATACTTCGAAGAATGCATGAACTTATATTAAGAATAGCTATATAAATGAATCTTTGATTTGAAAGGGACTAAATTAAGAAGGAAAGGTACCTTTGGATTGATCTAAACTAACGGAGAATAGGTGCGGGTACTTAGATCTCATATCTGACTTGATTTCCCATGTAGCGCCCTCAACTGACTGGTTTTGCCATAACACTTTGACCAAAGGAACCTCTTTATTCCTCAGTCTTTGGATCTGGTCGTCTAGAATCTCAACTGGAATCTCTTCAAATGAAAGACTATTTGGGATATTTGGGCTCTCTGAAGGATCCACAACAACGGAATCACCAATGTACCTCTTAAGAATGGAGACATGAAATATAGGATGCACAACTAACAACTCTGCTGGTAACTCAAGCTCATAGGCTACTCTCCCCTCCCGACTTAGGATTCTATAGGGGCCAACATACCGGGGACTAAGCTTTCCCTTGTTTCCAAACCTTTTCACCCCTTTCATAGGTGATATTTTCAGATACACCAAGTTATTAACATCAAACTCAAGGTCTCTTTTTCTCACATTTGCATATGACTTCTGACGACTCTGGGTTGTCTTCAACTTTTCTCTAATCAAATTCTCCTTATCTATAGCCTCAAACACTATATCAGGTCCAATCAAATTAGCCTCACCCACTTTAAACCAACCTATGGGTGATCTATATCTTCTACTATATAAAGCCTCAAATAGTGCCATCTTAATGCTAGCATGGTAACTAATGTTATACGTAAACTCAATCAATGGTAAATACTCATCCCAACTACCTTTGAAGTTAAGAGCACATGCTCTCAACATATCTTCCAAAGTTTGGATGGTCCTCTCAGCCTGACTATCTGTCCGTGGATGAAAAGAGGAACTCAAATGAACCTGGGTACCATGACCCTTCTGGAATTCCCTCCAAAATTGAAAAGTAAATTGAGTACCCCTATCTGAGATGATAGACAAGGGAACTCCATGCCACCTGACCAACTCCTGAATATACAATCTAGCATAATCCTCAGCTATATAGGATGTCTACACGGGAAAAAAATACATTGACATAGTCAGCCTATCTACAACAACCCAAATAGAATCATGGTGACGACGTGAAAGAGGTAAACCAGTCATAAAATCCATATTCACTTCTTCCCACTTCCAAGTGGGTATACCAAATTCTTGCATCACACCACCAGGTCTCTGATGTTCTACCTTGACATATTGGCAAGTTGCATACTTAGCTACGAACTCAGTTATATTCTTCTTTATACCACTCCACCAATAGATTTCCTGTAAGTTGCGGTACATCTTGGTAGCACCGAGATTAATAGAATAATACGTGCCATATGCTTTATTCATAATTCTCTACCTCAGATCATCAACACAAGGAACACATAATCTACCCTGCATTCTAAACACCTCATCTCACCCTTGGGAGAAAAAATCAACCTTTTAGTCCTTAACTGACTCCTTCAGTCTGACCAAACTAGCATCTAAGTCTTGCTTCTCCTTCACTTCCAAAACTAAAGAGGATTTGGAACTACTCTGCACCAAAATACTCCCCTAAGCAGAATCAAGCAACCTAACACCTAATCTAGGAAAACAAAGCACATCTCGAGCTAACTCTTTCTTACACTTCTCTACATGAGTCACACTACCCATAGATAACCTGCTAAGTGCGTCTGCCACTACATTGGCCTTGCCCGAATGGTACAACATGCTTATATCATTATCTTTTATCAAGTCTAACCATCTTCTCTGACGAAGATTCAACATTCTCTGAGAAAACACATACTGCAAGCTTTTGTGGTCTGTAAACACATCAGCATGAACACCATACAGATAGTATCTCCAAATTTTCAAAGTAAAAACCACAACAACTAATTAAAGATCATGGGTTGGGTAGTTATTTTCATATGGATTCAACTGTCTAGAGGCATAGGCTATAACCTTACCTCTCTACATCAACACACAACCTAAACTAACTCTAAAGGCATCACAATACACCATAAAACCATCCATACCATCAAGAAAAGGCAACAGAGGGGCTGAGGTGAGTTGAGTCTTGGAAACTCTTCTCACAAGAATCTGACCAAAGAAAAACTTTATTTTGGGTCAAACGGGTCATGGGGGATGCAATGAAAGAGAAACCTTCAATAAAATGGCAGTAGTATCTAGCTAGACCTAAGAAACTCCTAATTCCTGATAGAGAGATAGGTCTGGGCCAATTTCTTACAAATTCTGTCTTTTGGGGATCAACTCTAATTCCTTCGGCTAAAATAATATGACCCAAAAAGGCTACTGATCTTAGCCAAAATTCACACTTACTGAATTTAATGAACAACTGATGATCTCTAAGGGTTCACAAGACAATTCTAAGATGATTCGCATGGTCATTCTCAGTACGAGAGTAAACAAGGATATCATCTATGAATACTATGACAAATATATCAAGATACTACTTGAACACTCGATTCATGAGGTCCATGAAAGATGCTGGAGCATTAGTTAGCCTAAAAGACATGACTAGAAACTCAAAGTGACCATAATGAGTTTGGAAGTCTTTCTTTGGGATATCACACTCCCTTACTCTAAGTTGATGATAGTAGGATCTAAGTTCTATCTTTGAGAAATAACTTACACCTTTCAACTAATCAAACAGGTCATTAATTCTCAGAAAAGGATACTTATTATTGACTGTGACCTTATTAATCTAATGATAGCCAATACATATACGCAAAGAACCATCTTTCTTTTACACGAATAGAATAGGTATGCTCCAAGGTGACACACTGGGCCTTATAAAACCTTTGTCTAAAAGGTCTTTGAGTTTATATTTCAACTACTTAAGCACTACAGGTACAATATGATAGAGAAGAATAGAAATAAGCCGAGTATCAGGAAGAAGGTCAATCCTAATTTCTATCTTTCTATCGGGAGGTACCCCTAGGAGATCTTTTGGAAAAATATCAGGAAAATCATTAACAATATTGGTTGACTGAATGGTTGGAGCCTCGTACTTAGTGTCCTTAACTCAAAATAGATGATAAATGCAACCTTTGGATATTAGCTTTCTATCGTTGAGATAGGATATAAAATGACTCTTGGTAGATACTGAACTCTCGAACCACTCGATAACTGGCTCATTCAAAAACTAAAACTTAACCACACGGGTATGACAGTCTATAGATACGTAGCAGGAATGAAGCCAATCCATACCTAGAGTAAGGTCAAAATCCACCATGTCTAACTTTATCAAATTAGCAAGTATGACTCTATGACGAACAGTAATGGGACACTTTTTATACACTTGTTTAGAAACAACTGACTCCCCCACTGGAGTAGAAACTAAGAAATACTCAAGAATCTTTTTAGGACTTATTTCAAAACTCACAGCTACAAATGGGGTCACATAAGAGAAACTTGACCTGGGGGTCCAACAACATACAAACATCAAAGTGAAAGACGCGGAGCATACCAGAAAAAACATAGAGAGAATCCTTCTACTCCTGAAGGGATGGTAAGGCATAGAACCTGTTCCAGCGCTGACCATCAGCAATACTGGAAGAAGCGCCCTAAGGATGAGCTGGACGGTATAAAGGAGCTGGGGCACTATTAGCCTGAGTCTGAGATCGCACATCTCTGTTCCCCTGCCTGGCATGCGGACACTCTTTAAGTCTGTGGCCCAACTTGCCACAACTAAAAAAACTCCTCTATTCGGCCAAACACTCACCGGGATATGTCCTACCACACTTAGCACAGAGAGGATAATTAGGCCTGTTACTTACATTGTTCTGGGACTTAGACATAGAAGGCCTATTTCCTTGCTCCTGCCTGTTTTGGGTATGGGAGCACTAGCTGATAAAGGTGTTACAATGGACGAACGGCTCTGAAGCTGTGGAAGGTTCCCTTCATGGGACCTAGCCTGACTATACTCATGCTGCTTAGATATATCCCTCTTATTTCCCCTCACTATATCTCTTTTTCTTATCTTGTCTGCCTCTATTTGCTGGGCATAAATCATCAGCCTAGCAAGATCTATGTTCCAATTGAGCATAACAGTCCTACAATCATTCAACACCAGTCCAGATACTCCAGTCACTAACTTACTCATATTGGCTCGGGTGTCAAAAATTAAATTAGGAACATATTTGGCTAACTGGTTGAACTTCAAGTAGTACTCCTTAATAGTCATAGAGCCCTGCCTTAAGTTCTTGAATTTCTCTATCTTTACTTCCCTCATATTTAGCGGGAAGAACTTGTCCAAGAATGCATCTTAGAACACCTGCCAAGTAACAGGAGCATCATCTTTCCCTCTATTCTTCTTCTATACAACAACCCAGTCATAAGAAATGTCCTTCAACCTATAAGAAGCCAGCTCAACACTCTCTTCCTCCTAGACATACATTACTTGGGTGATCTTGCTTACCTGCTCGAGATACAACTGTGGATCCTCACCTATCTTTGACCCATAGAACTTTGGAGGGTTCATCCTCATGGATCCTAACATTGGATAAATCACCTTCTTGTAGAAGCAAAACTGAATCCTAGTTATTCGCCTTAACATTCGCAGTAACTGCTTGGGTTAACGCCTGAAAGGCTTCCTGAAACTCAACATAAGACACTATCTCATTCAAGGGATCAATAGGTTGAGGTTGTTCATTATTGTTTTTGCGGGCATTCACTCTTCGGGGAGACATTTTCTAAAATAACAGAGCATGAATCAATAGATGGGAGAGACAACTATAGGCACGATATAATCTGAAAGAAAATTTTTTTTTTCTTAAAATGTCTTGTAGCCTCTTGCTCATAGATGTAGCGCACTACACACCGATGGTCAAGACTCTACTTAATGCATCTTTTCATTCTCCCTAGGACACCTTAAACCTTAGGCTCTGATACTAAGTTTGTAATGACCCAAAATTCTATCTCAAAGCGTCATACGGTGTTTAAGGCTACAAGTAGCCCCAAGCTAACCCTTTGACACTGCTACTTAGTATAAAGCTTACTTAAAGATAATAAGAGAAAAATAAGGAATCATGTCATATCATGTCTAATGGAAATCCGAATGAGTACTGTAAAAGTAAAAAAAATACTGCAAATCTAAATATACTGACCATCTAGTCTGACAAAGCCTCTACTACTCAACAAACTAGAGAACCGTTGGGACAGATCTCCAACTGACTCGAACTAAATTGAAAGCAATAGAACAACTACTAAAAATACTGAAGTGTCTGGAGATAGGTCCTCAAACCAAGAGGACTCACCATAGTAGAGGTGTAGACAAAGGTACTTGGGATCACTGACACTACTGGGATTGAGCACCTGAACCTACATTATGAGAAAATGTAGCACACAGATGTATATGTGGATCAAAAATTAGGAATGTACTAAGTATATGGGGGTGTATGCAACTAAATATCAATACAATAAATCTTTATGGAAAACGTACATGGTTTGTAGATGACTCACACAGCTTGATTAAAACTCTCATAAATCATGAATAATGAAGCATGTAGTATAATTCAGGTGAGCTATTACACTTTATTCTAAATTTGTATGCTTTCTTTGATCTCAAGCTTGTAAATGTAATACCCTATACTTTTTCCTAGCTTGAAATCGTCTTAATAATGTTAGAAACCTTACTTGAAAGATAAATCCACTTTTGTACATATGGTATTGTCAAGATTTTCACTTTTTGTCATGTGTAAAATTGAATTATCTTTCTAACGATACTAATTTCGTCAAAATCCAACATTGGAGGAGAAACTTATAGCAAAAATACAAAAGGCAGTAAAACTATCCTGATACGACGTTGAGGCTGACGGACCGTCAGACTAGCAATGGAACATCACCCATGACTATCGTAGAAAGGCACTGAGAAAATCCTTCTACCTAATAGCAACTACCCAGGCCGAAGGACTGTCAGACTAGCGACGGACCGTCGCTCAGGCCATCACAAAGAAAATAGTAAGGCCACCTTCTAGATAAGGTACGACGATCAGGTTGACGGATCATCAAAACTGCTATGGACCGTCACCTAAGCCATCGTAGCCAAAATAGTGAGACCCCCATTCTTCTTAGAAGTAATGGTTAGGGTCGACGGACCGTCAACCCAGTGATAGACCATTGCACCCACCATCGCAGGTCTCGTTCAATTTTTAAGTCATTTTAATAGCGGTGTTTTGGTCATTTACCACCCACTTATATATACCCAGTTATATCTGATTTCTTCCAATTTGTTCATTATGCAAAACAACATTAGAATTTCTCTCTAAAATTAATCCCCAAGAACAAGAATCCAAATCATTGCCAAGAAACTAAGAGATTCAAATCCGTCAAGTTAAGAACATCAAGAAAACTCAACCCAGGTATGCATAGTGTTCATTCATGTACTCCTTTCGTCCATAAAACCCAAGAATCTCTTTTCTAAGTTCAAGTTTATGGATTTTATTATGAATTTCATATTGGGTTTGTTTTGTTTATGTTGAGAAAGATCAATTGAATTCAAATCCATGTTGGGTGATCAATGTTATGTGGAATTGATTTGTATAGATGTATATTTATGTGAACCTATGATTAAACCCTAGGATGATGAAATTAGAGTTGAATTATGATGTTTAATTGTTATACAATGTTGTCTTCTTATACTATGCCTATCATATATTTGATTAAATGCCTAGATGAAGAAAAATGCCCAATTAGTATGATATCATAAAAGCCCTATGTATGTACAAGTTTATGCATATCCCATGGTTGACGAAATGCTCTGATAAATGATTTTTGGATTATGATGTTTGTCATGTGCTCAAGAAAGTCATGTTTTGTCAGTTTCCTTCTATCGAGTCCTGAGGGTACTTGTACCTAAAACATTAACTGTGCGCCTAGATCCATGTCATGTTTTCATGATACTCCCAGTCAAGCTATGTTCCTCAGACTTCAGACAGTCTTATGACTGAGGAAATCTCCATGACCTCATGATCTCAGTCAGTTATCAGATATCCATAGTATTTTTGCTAGTCAATGGAATTCAGTAACTCAATCCAATTAGTTCAGTTAATCATGATTAATGTCTATTCAGATAGGAGTAGGAATTAGCACCGAGTGAACCCAAGGATGGGAACTCATCTATTATATGAGGGGGTGATTCTTAGAAGAAATCCATGTATTCCAAAACTATGTAGCCAGCATAGGTTGAGGCATCATAGCCTGCTATATGAGGGTAGATGAGGTTGTTTAACCTGTTATAGGAGGGTTCCCACCGTTCTCACTAGAGTTACCTGTTATATTAGGGCCACTTACATGTTGTCCTTACCAGTGGCATGGTATTGACAACCTTCTAATTAGGGCATAGATTGGACCGCAATTCAGATATAATTCATTATTTGGAGCATGTCCGTTAGATGACTACCTCCCACAGTGTCAGTATCAGTCTCAGTAAAAGAACTCAGATAGTTCTTTAGAATTCAGGACTGCCAGATACAGTCAACTCAGATACAGTGAGGAACTCAGCTAGTTTTATTAGATTTAGGATAGTCAAATACAATCAATCATGTTATCAGGTATTAGAATTCAGTTATTAGTTATGTTAGTCATCAGCATACTCATGTTATTATAATTTTAGATATTGTTACTATGTATGCATGTATGTATTCTCACGTTTATATTAGTCAGTTAGCCAGTATTGTCCATGCATATGAACACCATGCATTCAGCCTACCTCACATGCATAACAGTATATTTAAAGTACTGATGCATTTGCGCTATGGTTTCTTATACCATAGGTTCAGAGACACGAGCTCAGAGCATCAGTAGATTCTAGTCTCAGCTGTCAGAGTTAGCAGTGAGTCCTCATCTTTTAAGGACATGATCATTATTTTATTGTCTTAGTAATTAGTTTATTAGTTGGAGTTAGTTAGAGATATATCCCATCAACTCCTTACACAGACAATTCAGTTAATTAGAGGTTTTCTAAACTATTATGTTCAGATAGTTGTTTCAGTTGTTTTGGGTATTTAATACCCCTTTTCAGATTTTATGTTTTATTTTAGATATGTGAACCTTATGGCCTTTCAGTTCATGTTTCCATATTATTCAGTCATGGGTTATTTTATGATCCTTTGGGATCATGAGCACCGTGTAGCATTTTGGGTACTAGATTCAGGGTGTTAAAAACTTGGTATCAAAGCCTAAGGTTCAATAGAGTCCTAGAAAGTTTGAAAGCCATATCTAGTAGAGTTTTGTGCATGGGTGTGTTGCGCGCCACATTTATGTGTAGGAGGATATAATATGTTTTAGGAATAGATTCCCTTCTTTCAGTATTCATAGCATGCCAGTGAGCATAATATCAAGTCGATCTCTCAATTTAATCAGTTTCTTCTCTTTATTTTAGAACATGTCTCCCAAGAGAAAAACCTAGCCTATCCAAGAAGATTCCTTGGACAAATATATTTCTCATGCAGAGTTCAAAGTTATATTCACTACTTTTGATCAGTTAGTTGCTGCTCAAAATGAACAACTAGCTATCGTTCCAGCGAACCCAGTGGCTAATTTAGCTGTAACTAGGATTTGGGACTTCACCTAAATAAATCCTTCATACTTTCTTGGGTCTAAGATAGATGAGGACCCTCAGGAATTCCTAGATCAGGTTCAGAAAGTTATAGACATAATGGGTGTTATGTCCAGTGAGAGTGCTGAGCTAGCTGCATATCAGTTGTAGGATGTGTCTCATACTTGGTTCAAGCAGTGAAAGTCAAAAAGGGCAGACGATGTAGGGTCAGTTGAGTGAGAGGAGTTTGCTTCAGCATTCCTTCATAGATTCTTTCCCCTAAAGCTTAGAGAAGCTAAGGTACTAGAATTCATTAACCTCAGGCAGGGCAATATGACAGTGAAAGAGTATTCTCTTAAGTTTACTCAATTAGCCAGATATGCCCCTCATGTGGTTACAGATAGCAGGGCAAGTATGAATAAGTTTGTTTTAGGGGTGAATGATAGCGTGGTTAATGAGTTTAGATCTACTATGCTAAATAGTGACATGATTTTAGCCAGGCTCATGACTCATTCTCAGAAGATAGAAGAGCAGAAGATTAAGATAAGGGAGAAGCAGAATATAAGAGCGAAGATAGGTAGTTTTAACTTTACTCAGCCTAAGTCAGAAGGAGGAAACCATTCTCAGTTTCATTCAAAGTCATCAGTTCGAGCTCCTTCTATAGCCAGTGCTCCAATTCTTAAGTTCAGTGAGGTTAACAGATATAGAGCGCCAGACTCTAAGTCCCAGAGCAGTACTAGTGGTTCCCACACCTATCCTCTTTTCCAGACTTGTGGCAAGCACCATCACGGTATTTGTAGAGATGGAAATGGTATTTACTTGGAATGTGGCAAGTCAAGCCACAAAGTCAGAGACTATCCTCAGCCAAGTCCTACGGGTCAATATAATCGCTCCTCAGCTCAGTTCGGTCACCAAAATTAGCAGGGTACCACCTCCACTACTACTAGTGGGCAACGCCCAAATCGTCTCTATGATCTTCAATCCCGATAAGATCAAGAAAATTCTCCTGATGTGGTTACCAGTACGTTACAAATATTTCATGTGCATGCTTACGCTTTGCTAGATCCAGGAGCTTCTTTATCTTTTGTCACTCCTTATATAGCAGTCGATTTTGAAGTCAGTCTTGAAATTCTAGCAGAGCCTTTTCAGTATCTACCCAGTGGGTAAAACCATCATAGCCCGGCAGGTATATAGGACTTGCCTGGTTATGATATTTTAAAAAGTCAACTCAGCATACTTAGTCAAATTACAGATGAGTGATTTTGATGTCATGCTGGCATGGATTGGCTTCATTCCTACTATGCCACAGTTGACTGTAGAAATAGAATAGTCCAGTTTCAGTTTTTGAATAAACCCATCCTTGAGTGGAAGGATAGTGTATCCATTTTCAAGGGTTAGCTTGTTTTCTACCTTCAAGCACCGAAAATGATATCTAGAGGATATGTCTATTATCTTGTTCATATTAAGGATTCTAGTTTTTAGACTCCCAGTCTTGAATCTGTTCCAGTTGTAAATGAATATTTAGATTTTTTTCCTGAAGATCTTCTAGGAATTCTTCCCGAAAAGGAAATAGACTTTGGTATTGATCTTCTTCTGGATACTCAGCCTATCTTTATTCTGCCATACAAAATGGGACCAGCATAACTCAAAGAAATAAAAGAGCAGTTGAAGGATCTCTTAGATAAGGGATTCATCAGACCCAGCATTTTCCTGTGGGGCACACCAGTCTTATTCATGTGTAAGAAAGATGGTTCTCTCTGAATGTGCATTGATTATCATAAATTCAATAAGGTTATGGTCAAGAACAAGTATCCTCTTTCCAAAATCGATGAATTATTTGACAAACTTCAGGGTGCCAGTTATTTCTCTAAGATAGATCTCAGATCTAGCTATCACCAGCTCAGAGTTAGGGAATGTGACATTCCAAAAATAGCTTTCCAAACTCGATATGGTCAATTCAAATTTCTAGTCATGTCATTTGGTCTTACCAATGCTCCAACCGCTTTCATGGAATTTATGAACCATTTGTTGAAGCAACACTTGGAAATGTCCGCCATAGTCATCATAGATGATATTTTGGTTTATTCCCGCAGTGAGCACGATCATGCAGACCATCTCAGGATAGTACTTCAGACTTCCAGAGATCATCAGTTATTCTCCAAATTCAGTAAGTGCGAGTTTTGGCTAAGGTCAGTAGAATTCCTTGGTCACATCATTTACGATGATGGCATTAGAGTAGATCCTCAAAAGATCAAAGCAGTAAGAAACTGGCCTCTCCTTGTCTCTCCATCAGATATTACGAGTTTCTTAGGTTGGGCTAGTTGCGCGAGGGGTCCAGATCGGGAAAATTTCTTAAAAAATTAAAGTTGTATCCAGGGTTAAAGTAGTTTTTTCCCATGATTTTATTCTTCCCATAAGTGGGACTTAATCCCTACAAACGAGCAAAACCCTTAATTATTCACTTTTCTCCAAAATCAAAAGATAACTCTCTCTCAATAAGCAAACCCTAGCTCTCAAGAATCAAGGTCAATCCCAAGAATTTCTCCAAGAACTCATCAAATTAAGGTATGTTAGATGTTCATCCATGGATCCTTACCTTCCATGGAGCTCAAGAATCCTTTTTCAATATAAAAGATATATCATTTATGATTTCCATATTTGAATTACGTTGAATTCATGTTCATGATGTTGTTTGAGTTTTAATCCATGATTTAGATTACAAGTTCCAAGAATTGATTCTAGTATGTGCTGAATTATATGATATTCATGATAAACCCTTCAATTTGCAAGTTGATTATTGTAACCTTGTTAAACCTAAGTGTTTATAATTTAATGAACCAAGCATGCTTCCTATGTGTTCGATAAATTATCTATGAGAATGAAATAATGCCATTATAGAATGCTAACATGTAATCCCCATTCATGTACAAGTTAAGTGTTTGATGGAATGTCTCTATGAATGAATTATGATCAAGTGAACATTGTTATGTTATTTAAGATTATGTTTTTCGTTACTTGTCATGATATCTAGTCCTAGGGTATTTAATACCCAATAACTTAGCTGTTTTCTTAAAGCAGTGTTAATTAAAAAATAGTATCAGTCATGTCACGATCAGTAGTACTCTCAGTCCGTTACATAACATAGTAGAACTCAATCAATTACAGAATTTAAGAAAACTCAGTAATCTTAGTGAATTAAGTCCAATATAACATTTCAGTTTCATTCAATTGAGAGTTGGATTCAGCACTGAGTGAACCCAAAGATGGGGGCTCATCTTCCAGTAGAGGGTGTGATCTTTAGAAGCAATCCTTGTTTTCCATAACTACGCAGCTAGCATAAGGTGAGACATATAACCTACTATTTGAAGGTTGATGAGGCACTCTACCTGCCAGTGAAGGGCACCACCATTCTCGTTTAGGAAACCTACCTGTAGAGTTTACTCTTCAGCATATTTTTACCCGTGGTACAGTACTGACACCCTTCTAATTTGGGTTATATATTGGACCCCAGCTCAGTTATATTATCTTATTTGGGGCATGTTGGTTAGATGATTACCTCCCACAGTTTCAATTTTGGTCTCAGTCTTCAAAATAAAACTCAGTTCAGTTCTACAGAATCAGGACTGTCAAATACAATTACTCAGTTAATAGTAATTTAGATTATCAGTGATCCCGATTATAAGTATATTCAGTTATTAGTTATTAGATTCAGTTCCAGTATGCTCATTCCCAGTATGCATAGTATGTTTAGTAGTTACAGATCCTTCACATATGTTAATTCAGGTCTTATATATCATTCAATTAGTTATTGTTCATGCATATTTTGACAGTATACCTATTTTTTGTGTTATGATATTTCATATCATAGGTTCAGACGCTCAGGTTCCTGGCTGCGCTTAGCTAGATTCAGTCAGTAATAGCAGATTTAGCAGTGAGTCCTCATCTATCGAGGATATGATTTTATTTTAGTACTTCAGCTTAGCAGTATTTTGGTAGATGAAGTCAGCTGGGGGATTGTTCGATCAACTCTACTTTTAGACAGATTTAGTTAGAGGCTTTTTCAGATTAGATTTTCAGACAATATTCAGATTCAGATGTTATTATATTTTCTCAGTATTTTAGATATTTTGAAACTTATGTCATTTTAGCCCATTATGCCATATTTATTTTAGTATTATTATTCAGTGCTCACAACAGATATCATTCATGGGTTAGTTTATGGTCCTTCGGGGTCATAACCATGGTGTGATGACTAGGGGTTAGTCTTGAGTCGTTACAAACTTAGTATTAGAGCCTAAGGTTCAGTAGAGTCCTAGGGAGTCTAAAAAAATGCATCATGTAGAGTCTTGTGTATGGGTGTGTAGCACGCCATATTTATGGATAGGAGGCTATGAGATGTTTTTAGGAAAAGTTTCCCTTTTTTCAGTATTCATATCATGCGAGTGAGCATGAGATCAAGTTAATCTCTCAGTCTAATCTATTTCTTCCTTTTGTTTATAGAACATGCCTCCCAAAAGGACTAATAAAAGAAGAACAAAAAATCAGTCAGTCCCTCAGCCCATTCAGGCAGATCCCCTGGATGAACATGTCTCTCATGCAGAATTCAGAGTAGCATCACTACTCGAGACAATTCAGTAGTAGCTTAGAATAAATTACCAGCTGCTGTTCTAGCCAACCCAGTGTCCAATAATGTTGCAATCAGAATTTGAGACTTCACCCGAATGAATCCTCCTTCATTTACGGAATCTAAGTTAGAAGAGGATACAAAGAAGTTTCTCGATCAGGTTCAGAAAGTTACAAGTATCATGGTAGTGACTTCTAGTGAAAGTGCTGATTTAGCCATCTATCAGCTACAACATATAGCCCATACGTGGTTTAAGTAGTGGAAGGTAGATAGGGGTATAGATAAAGTGCCCACAGAGTTTTCTACTACCTTCCTAGACAAATTCTTTCCATTAAAGCTGAGAGAAGCCAAAGTGTTAGAGTTCATTAATTTCAGATAAGGAAGTATGAGTGTAAAAGAGTATTACCTCAAGTTTACTTAGTTAGCCAGGTATGCTCCCCATGTAGTGGCAGACAGTAGGTCCAGAATGAGAAAGTTCATATCTGGAGTATCAGATAGTGTGGTTAAAAAGTGCAGAACAACAATGTTGATTAAAGAGATGGATATATCTAGGCTTATAGTCCATTCAAAACAGATTGAGGACTAGAAGCTTAAGAAGAAGGAGAGAAAGAATAAGAGGGCTAGAATAGGTTTCTTTAATTTCGATCAGCCTAAGTCATAAGGTGATAACCATTCCCAGTTTTATCCAAAGTCTTCAGTCCCAGCTTCGTCCTCAGCTTCTGTACCGAAGACACAAGATAGCGTAAGCAATAGTAGTACTAATCTATTTTACGGTGAGTGTGCTAAGAATCATAAGGGTATGTGCAGAGCTGGCAGTGAGGTTTGTTTTAGGTATGGCAAACCAGGCCACAGAGTCAGAGATTGTCCCAAGTCAGGTTCTCAGGGTCAGTATAGTATCCTTCAGCTCAGTCAGGTCACCCAAAACAACTAGGTGTTGCTTCCAGTACCACCAATGGGCAATGCCTAAATAGGTTTTACACACTTCAGTCCAAATAAGATCAAGAAAGTTCTCCTGATGTGTTCACTAGTATCTTACAAATCTCCCATTTACATTTTATGCCTCAGTTTTAGATCCCAGATATTCAGTCATGATTTAGTTCACAGGTGCCCCGTGCATTGTCTCATGTTTTTCCTTTGTATCTTAGCCAAGTCAACATTCTTGAGGGACATAGTGCCCAAGGGGGAGATACACTATAATCCCCGAGCTATTATGATCTAAACCTTCCATTTTTCTTCACGTAGTAAATACAGTTGAAGTAATGAGTCCATATAGTTGACCCTCAAGTCCCAATCTCAGCTAAGAATCAGTTCATTTTATGTATCATGATTTAAACTTAGCCATGTCCTCATGTTCCTGTTTATGCATATTCAGTCAGTATTCATTAATCCGTTTAGACATGTACTCATGCACCAGACATGCATGTTCAAAATGTTAGTTCAATCTATCAGACTAGTCATGTAATATTACTTCAGTTGTGCATGTCTAGTTCAGTATGTTAACTCTTTCTGTCCATACTCTCTCAGCTTAAATAGCCACATTCGAGGATGAATGTCCCCAAGGGGGAGATATTGCAATACCTCATATTTTTCTAGCCTAGATTAACACTCAATACATGGGTTATCCTCAATAAATTTTTGAAAAACTTAGTAATTTTTAGATTTTAGCCTGCCATTGCGTAGGAAATTCAATTTGCTTTTCAACAATATAAAATTTTCCTAAATCCGACAATCGGGTAACAAGTTATGGCGATTTTAAGCTTTAGTCATTAAACATTATCATTCAGGCCTGTAGCACGTCGCGGAGTGTGTTAAAATAGAAATTTTCAATTTTCATTATTGCTTAGCAATATTGGCACGTCGATCCATAGACCCAGTTTGCAATTATAAATTTTCAGTTTACCAACACGATTCCACCGCGTCGTGGTGCACTACCAGTTCACAAATAAAAGGGCAACACGATACCACCGTATCGCGCCACCATGCAATTTTGAATCATCACTTTCAAGAGGCCCAGCGCGATGGCAGCTCATCACGCTAGGGGTCCAGATCAGGGAAATTTCTTGAAAAATTAAAGTTATGCCCAGGGTTAAAACTATCTTTTCCCATGATTTTATTCTGCCAGATGTAGGATTTAAGCCCTAAAAACGTGTAAAACCCTTCATTATGCACTTTTCCCCAAAATCAAAAGATAATTCTCTCTCAAGAAAACAAACCCTAGCTCTCAAGAATCAAGGTCAATCCCAAGAATTTCTGCAAGAACTCATCAAATTAAGGTATGTTAGATGTTCATCCATGGATCCTTACCTTCCATGGAGATCAAGAATCCTTTTTCAATATACAATATATATGATTTATGATTTTCATGTTTGAATTAGATTGAATTCATGTTCATGATGTTGTTTGAGTTTTAATCCATGATTTAGATTACAAGTTCCAAGAATTGATTCTAGTATGTGCTGAATTACATGATATTCAGGATAAACCGTTCAATTTGCAAGTTGATTGTTGTAACCTTGTTAACCCTAAGTGTTTATGATTTAATGAACCAAGCATGTTTCCCACTTGTTTGATAAATTATCTATGAGAATGAAATAATGTCATTATAGCATGCTAACATGTAATCCCCATTCATGTACAAGTTAAGTGTTTGATGAAATGTCTCTATGAATGAATTATGACCAAGTGAACATTGTTATATTATTTATGATTAAGCTTTTCTTTACTTTTCATGCTATCGAGTCCTGGGGTATTTAATACCCAACAATTTAGTTGTTTACCTAGAACAAGTGTCAGTTATAAAATTGTATCAGTCATGTCATGATCAGTAGTACTCTCAATCCATTACAGAACTCAGTCATTTACAAAATTTAGGAAAACTCAGTAATCTCAGTGAATTTAGTCCAATTCAGTCCAGTATAATAGTTCAGTGTCTTTCAGTTAGAAGTAGGATTCATCACCGAGTGAAACCAGTGATGGGGGCTTATCTGCTAGTAGAGGGTGTGATCCTTAGAAGAAATCCTTGCATTCCAGAACTACGTAGCAAGTGTAGGGTGAGACATCAAACCTGCTAGTTGAGGATTGATGAGGTGCTCTACCTGCCAGTAAAGGGTACCAACGTTCTCATTTAGGGAACCTACCAGTAGAGGGTTACTCTTCAACTTTTCTTTACCCATGGCATGGTACTGACACCTTTCAAATTGGGATAACAGATTCGACCCTAACTTAGTTATCTTATCTTATTTAGGGCATGTCGGTTAGATAATTATCTCCCACAGTTTTAGTTTCTATATTAGTCTTCAGAATAGAACTCAGTACAGTTCTACTGAATCAGGACTGTCAGATACAATCACTCAGTTAACAGTAATTCAGATTATCAGTGATCCCAGATTATCAGTATATTTAGTAATCAGTTATCAAATTCAGTTCTAGTATGCTCAATCCCAGTATGCACAGTATGTTCAGTAGTTATAGATCCTCCATGTATGTTAATCCAGCTCTTAGATATCATTCAGTTAGTTATTGTTCATGCATATGAACCCATGCATTCAGCCTTACCTTATTTAGCATACCAGTACATTCCCACATACTGACCGTATACTCGTTTCTTATGCTATAATATTTCATATCATAGGTTCGGACGCTCAGGTTCCTGACTGCTCTTAGCCAGATTCAGTTAGCAGTAGCATATTTAGGAGTGAAACCATATCTATCGAGGATATACTTTTATTTTAGTACTTCAGCTTAGCAGTTTTTTGGCAGATGAAGTTAGTTGGGGGATTGTCGCATCAACTCCACTTTCAGACATATTCAGTTAGAGGCTTTTTCAAACTATATTTTCAGACAGTATTCAGATTCATATGTTATTATATTTTATTAGTATTTTTGATGTTTTGAACCTTATGGCATTTCATCCCGTTATTCTGCATTTATTTTCGTATTATTGTTTAGTGCTCACAGCAAATATCATTCATGGGTTATTTTGTGGTCTTTTGGGGTCGTAGGCACCGTGTGACGACTAGGGGGGTAGTCTCCGGTTGTTACATCATAACTTTCTCTAACCCCAAAGTCACCAACTTATGACTAACATTTTTATGGGCATGGGCATCCACACTTCTAAACACTTAACACTCTATCTTCAACTCCTTAGAATACTCGCATTACACCTTTAATCACATAACTTACAACTTAACAAAATTTGTAAAACCATACCCAAGGATCATATTGAATACCTGTATTTCCTCAATTCGTTTCTAATGAACACCGTACAACAACTCACCAGACTTCTCCATACTACAATTTCAATAATACAAACTAGGTATGCAAAACACTTATACACATAAATGCTAAACCTTTTCTTTTTAAGTATACTCTAAAGGCATTTGTTTCCAAGAATGCTACTCTTAATTTTTCACTATCCTCTATCATAATCAACCTACAATTTGTAGTCTTATAAGCATAGACATCCTCACTCCTTATCACATAAAAATCCACTCTCCACTACTTAACCTTCTAACATTAGATTATTAGTCACATAACTTATATCATAAAATCTTACCTAACGCCATACTACTAGGGCTACAACTTATTCTTATATACTTAATCCCTTATCCACTTAATGACTCACCCACAATTCATCATTTTAACACTAGACCTCATATACACATATACCTCACAATTACCACTTAACTTTTCATAAATTATCAACCTAGGCTCTTTCACAAATCACATCAAGCCTACTAATTCATTCCCACAAAACATACATCATTAATCTTAAGCTACTACTCTTACCACCATATTCTACAACTAAAGTTCAAGCCTATAGTCTAGCAACAATCACGTACCATCGATGAAGCATGCAACATATTATACTAGTCCATCAAATTAGGAAATTAACTCAAAATACTCATTTTATTTAACTACTACCTACAATCACAATCCCTCCATGACATCACTATTACAGCTTAAAATCCACTAAACACCTTTTCACATGAAGTACTAGTTTACAACCACTTAGGAAAAGAAGGTCAAGGGGGTAAAGTAACATAATAGACATGGGCAACCTTAATCATATATTATAACCTAATACGATCTTATCTACATATTCTACTTTCTCACATCCTACTTACTTACCCAAGCATACATTTAGACTACCTTAAAATTCCACATACAACAATGTGTCTATACTTATAACTTGTTGGCGAATCTAACCGTTTTCATTCACAACCTATAAGGGATTATTGTAACCACCATAACTATCCACTCTAGGCTCTTTCCTATTTTGAATAAATAATTGAAAAAAGCCAAACACTTTCTCCACACACCACCATACAATCTACAAGTCCTGCAGCAATATTATTTAACCACCATAAAAGAGAGAGAGCCACCCCTAAATCAAAGGGTTATACAACTAAACTACTTATTTACGCAATAGTCACCCTCACTCTGACTACTAACCTAGTGACTTCATGTCACCAACTTATGGACCATCTCACTACCATTAGGTTATGACACTTCAACATATACTACTACTCGGGTGGAAATACAATTCCAATATTCTGCTACACAGCATTCCCTGCAACATAATTTTTAAAGGGCTGGATACACTTAAATACATCAGGCTGAAAAGCATAATTTCATCATAATCAAAGTTTACACTAGAATCAATATACCTTAAAGCACTAACAGACTCCTGTCAAGTCCTTGCACAATTTTATAAACTTTTATGACTCAATCAACAAGGACCATACCATTTAGATTCTAGACTTCTCCACTTGAATCACCTCAACAATGAGACATATCTAAGAACATCATAGTAAAGAAAGAATTAGGATAAATTTTATTTCGTATGGGCGACACCATAGAACGAACTAGAGAATGAAAGAGAAATATTCTAACTCTATAGCACAAACTAGAACATGAAGAAAGAAAGACATTCCTAAATGCCTTATAGCCTCCTACTTATAGGTGTGGCGCACTACATACCCATAAATAAGACTCTACCCAACGCAATTTTGCAAACACCCTAGAACCATGAACCGTGCTTTTATATCAAGATTGTCACGACCCGAGCTGGGGTCCTAGCCATAATAAGCATCCCAAAGCATGAAGGCCCGAGCGCTCTTTTAAATTTGCTAATCAGGCATAATATTCATATAATATAAGAAAATTTATAGAAAACAACACATGACAGAACCATGGTCAATCTTATAACTTGAACAATTTGAAAAGGAAATTCTGAATATTCTAAACATGTGACAACCGTTTGCGAAATATTTAACATTACAATATCTATAATAAATCTAAAACATAACTGGGACAAGGACCCCAGTAGACCATAAAATGAATGAAGCAATGAAATCTGAAAAATTAGGCCCTTCAAAATAAAGAAGGCTCACCAAATCCAACTTCTAACACACACTGATCTACTGCTGGATGGGACCGCGGTACTATGCCTTAGATCCTGAGATATATGGGGTCAATACATATATAATGGTACGTAGAGCAATCCAAAATGTTGTGTTTATATATATAACATAGATGAGAACAATTCTGAAATATTATGCATGAAATAGTTAAAAACATATGGGCAATTTCAATGATCTTAAAACAATTTTGACAATGCAGTTCTAATCTTTGTATTATTTTAGAGTTAGGTGGTATGCCCTACAATTCTACGACCCTATGGGCTGTATGGAGTTCGCTCTTGACTCGGCGGCCAAGCCCCCAATCCAAGTTTGCCACAAGAGTTAGAGTTTCTGATTTTGATTTTGATACGCCATAGAGAACTAGGCAAGGATATAATCCCCCTTGGGGATGCAATAACCTAAATCAGCAAAACATGGTTTTGGGCAATGAGTTTTCTAAACTCGTGCCTTCTTTGAGTAATTACCTAATATCTCTTGAGCCTATTTTTAAACTTTTCTGAACAATCATCATTCAAAACTCACATTCTAAAAATATAAGTGAAATCTGACTTCTATTATATTCTAAATCTGTTATGGCATTATCTGGGTTGGTGTCGTCACACCAAGACTTGCAAGTCATATTTCTAAGTCATAAAATTTCATAGTAAAGTCTATTCTTTCAAGAATAAGGTTTGTACCACCATACTTCCAATAATATATGACAATTGATACTTCAAAATATTTATCAAATTATGCAAAGATCACTCTTTTCAACATTTCAACAAACATGTGGTGGTCATGAATTTTGTGACAAAATATGCAACTCTTTCGCTATATATCTTCAGCATTTATCAATATGTAAAAGTACCCTCTCCTCTATTCAAAACCATAATCAAGTCATAAATAATAATCAAGACATTTGTACCTTGCTTCTCTAAATGCAATTTAAATAACTCATAACGTACGAAAACAAAAGGCTTACTAACAAGAGAGGGGTTATAATTGTTCATGCTCTCAATTAAACATTCAAACTCAATTTAATACATACATATATATATGATTACAAATAAATTTAGGGGAAAGGCCTCAAGACAAAAATAATAATAGCATTTAAAGAGTTCATAATGCATAATTGCAAATGTAAATTCGAAAACACCTTTATAAATTCATGATCTTTATAACTTTAAACCTTATTCAATGTGTTTTCAACAATCCCACATAGTTTAAGATAATTCCACGTACCTTAGATTACAAGATTTAAAGAGTAGAACTCAAATCTTGATTCGTTCCTGGGAAATCATGGACTTAAGGAGTGATTTTCTTGATTTTTTGTTATTTGAGGAAACCCTAATTTGATCTTATTTGGATAGTAAAGAGGAAGGTTTTTGATGTTGTATAACTGATAATGATTGATTAATAACACTTAAGGGGGTGATTTAATTCGTGTGAAAGGTTTTTGGAGTGAGGGAAAGATCAAAATACCCCTAAGGAACCCAAAAAAAATTGCATAATTACATTAGTTGACGACCAGGGTTGATGGGCTATCGCTCAGGTGATAGGCCATCACCCAGGCCATCACTTTTGGGATGTTTTTCACTATTCACTATCTTAGACTAATGACTAGTTTTGACGGGGTGTCACCCAGCTAATAGGTCCTCAGCCTCACCATCACATTTTGGCAGACAGACACTTTAAAGTAAAATGAGCATAACTATCTACTCCTATATCAGATTAAGGCAAAGCTGGTGGCATTGAAAAGAAGACTCAAAAACATATCATTTGATGTATAGTAGGCCACCTAATTCGATATATACATAAAGTTATGGTCAATGGAAGTTGACCCAAGTTTAGACGCTCACTAAAACTCAATCGATAGGAAGTCTTTCAACCTTTCTTTGAGATAAGGGACCTCTATGATATAAATTCAAGCCCAACTAGATTCTCACACTACAAAATTGATTAACACACTAAATTTTCATAAGGTTTATTAGCTTTTGGAACCTTTATAGATAAAAATGATGGTTTACATTCTAGCCCGAAAGTGTGGGGTGTTACAGTGTTTCATCCTTATTTTGACATTCTTTAGTAGTTTTGATACAAACAACTTGGGGGTTTAAGGGTTTCTATAAGTAAATTGTTTCCACATTATTTATTGTACTTTTGTTAATTTTGACCTGGATATGGTCTTTGGATTTATGGAATTGATTAGGCTTCTACCTTTGGCTAGGTATTGATTAATTTGGGCTAGTTATTCCTCCCATGATGGGTTAGTATGGATGCCAGTAATGATGAGTTTGGGTGGCGACAACTTATGTGCTAGTTTCTTGTATTGGGAGTAATAAGAATGGTGGTGCTGCATAATAAGGTGTCGAACATCTTTGTTGGTACCCATATAATGATAAAGGCTAAAAATTAAATTTTATAATTTATTTTGGATAATTTCTTATTGATTGTTGGATTGTTTTGTGAAAAGTGAATTATTGGATATACATAACATCATTGGTGTCAAGACACAAAAGTTGAGGTTGTGTTGGGACTTACCTCTAAAGTTGACTTAGTAAGTAAACCAAAACCCACCTGAAAATAAACAAGAAAATAATAAGCGCGAGTAATATAAAACAAGATTCTAAAATGAAGTCAGGCTATAGCATAACAAATAGCAAAAATCCAAACCAATTACATAAACTTTAAAATAATGTCATAACTAGAAGAGCATCTAATACATAGTCTAGAAATTAAAAATACAAAATTTGTCTTTGAATACTATTAAAGACATGATAAGGAAAAATGGAGGATGGAATAGTGATTCGAATAAGGAGCTCACCAGCTACTCCTTAAGGTCAACTGCTACTGCACAAATCAGCTGTTGTATCTCATACTCACACTGGGATCTGCATCGAACCAGCATAATAGGGCTGAGTACAGTCCACTTGTACTCAGAAGGTATCATAAGCCAGTTGAGCAAAGTAAAAAATAACACAGGTAAAATATACAATGAACACAACCCCCACAAATAGAAAATTCTCAAACGGTAACTCACACTACCTGTACTAATAAGTCTATATTGTAAGATTAAAGAGAAACAACTACACACGAAGTATATATAGAATCTAAGTACACATCAAGGGTCTATATAAGGAAACAAGTTGACTCAGTGCAATGCTGTAATAGAGGGACTTACGTATATACCTTCCAAGCCACAGTACTTCAAGACAAGACACATGTTGTTTTACGACCCATATACTTTCATAATCTTAACAAATCTTACCAGAAAATGACCTCAACCTAGGTTTCCAGTATTTCACAAACCACCTTGTTAGTAATGACCTCGACCAAGGGTTTTACAAAAAGAGTTTCCATTTTTCTTTAAAAATCATAATATATGAATGCATCAAATCTCAACATCTACAAATGATGTAAGGATATAATGCTCATAACCAATAAGTATAAATACAAGCATAATTCAATACGGTGTGAATAAGCTCAAAATCTACTCCATATAAGAATGATTCATAGTATAAGATATGATAGGGTACCACAAGTATGTATAGTCATGTATGACATCAAGATTCCCATTTAAAATCATCTTTTAGGTATCAATTATGTGAAAAAGGCAACTAAATTCAAAAGTAAGGGCTATAATATCTTGTCAAGCCCCCATTCAGGTGCACAATAATAATTATGACGAATAATGTACAAGGTCTGAATCATCAAATAAAGCCCCCACATATCAGATCATTTACCTCTTCTAAAGTTAATAATAATATGCAAATAAGCCACTACACCGGAAACAGGATAATAATAATAAAATCAAAATATGATTTCCATGTTTGAAGCCCTAACCCATAGCATGATTTATAATTTCATTAACTACCTAACTCAGCTTGAAGAAATTTAAGCCGTAACATACCTTAAAGTTTCGATATCTAAGCCTAGAATTCTCAATGTAGAGCCTTTCTCCTTTGAAAGGTCTTGTAACAACCCAAAATTATATAAAAAAAATCATCTATGCATCAAAATAAAATTTAACAATGCCCATATTTTCTATATTTATAATGGATCCAAAAAATGTCTGGAAAACAAGTTTAAAAATAAAGGGATAAAACAAAAATTTCTAATTTAGAAACATGTTCCTCAATATCATAGGAGTCTACAGTTGAAAAGCCACATAAAAATAAGTTTAAAAGGAGGCATAAATGAAATAAAAACTATTTTAATAGTTAAACGACAAAATCCCCTAATTTCTAGTTTGAAAATCAAGGTTTGGAAGATATTTTAAAGATGGGGGTGGATGGAAACTAATTGGAATAAGGATTTGGAGCTTACCTAACATGAGTGATGAAGAAAATTCCAAAATTTGACCTTTCTCAAAGCTCTCAAGTCCAAAAATGGAAGAAAATCATGAAAATTGAGCTTATACACTGTTTAGTGAATAGTACCTCATGATTACGACCCAAGCCTAGAGATCAAGAGGAATGACACTGACTTGGACAAATAATAGGCCATCATATTTGCATCAAGGCATTCACATTTGTGAAGATCGATAGCTCAAACCATCACATTTGTGACAACATGATTTCATTCACATTGTTGGGAAATAAACTTGACCCAAACTGATAAACCATGAAAAACATAGTTCCACTATCATATTTGCAATAAAGAGAGTTTACCTTCTCTGTTATAGGAACCAGAGCTAAGGAATACAAAGAAGGTTTTTTTCCTTGCACCAGATATAACTATTCAGCTGAAAATGCAACTTTACGAATTCTCCAAACAGGCCCTCAGGATTCTTTTGCGACCTCATAAAAAAATATCATATTTTCTACTAGGATTTCTTAAATGTTTCAGACTCAATGAAAATATTAAAATTTATAAAAGAAATCATTTACAATACTTTAGCCACCGGGACCTAATTTAGACTTTTTTACTACTTTCCAAATCAAGGGTCAAAATGCAAAAGAAGGTTTCGAGCACAAAAGACACTCACCACTAACCCAATATCAATGTTTTTTATCTAATGGAATTGTCCAAATTGCCATGAACACTCAAAAAAATTAAATGTTGACTAAAGTCAAACTAGTGGCTTTAAAGCCTCTAAGAGTCTTAAGCTATACTAAATCACTCCCAAATGTGTTAGGAATCATGCCATGCATTCCCACACCACAAAATAAACATGTAACACTATAAGGATAGAAAAAATAGTCCAAGCATATAAAAGGAAAATTTTTACATATTTGTTAAATTATACACCACTAAAACACTAGTTCATCATCGAACTAAAAGGAAATAACGTACCTGGAGCAATAAGAAACTGGGTGTATCTATGATGCATGTCAGACTCGACCTCCCAAGTATCCTCCTCAATAGGGCGATGTATCCACTGGACATTCATTGAATCAATAACCTTATACCATAATTTCTTAGTCTGCTGGTCTTGGATAACAATAAGCTCCTTCTCAAGGGATAAATTAGGGTCTAATACAATGGCATCCTATCAAATAACTGGGCATCATTTGATTAATACATCTTTATCATGGAGGCATAAAATATCAGATAAATAACTCATAGACATAGAGGCAAAGATAGCCTATACATCACATCACCATACTTTTTAAGAATCTAGAAAAGGTCAATGAACCTCAGACTCAACTTCTCTTTCTTCCTGAACCTCATCATACCCTTCATGGAAAAAACTCAGTAGAACTCGATCTCCAATCCTTATGATATATCACGGGCTTGATGATCGGCATAACTCTTCTTCTTCTCTGAGTAGCCAATAACTTCTACTGAATTAGTCTTACACGATATATCTAATACCTCAACAAACTTATACCCCAAGGCCGCACCTCAAAAGTCTCAAACTATCACATGGGGGATCTATACCTCCGCCTAAGCAAAGCATTAAAAGGATTCATCTAAATATTGTAATAATGATTATTGCAGTAGGTAAACTCTGTCAGGGCAGATACTGGTCCAAATAACCTCCAAAGTCTATGACACATGCTTAAAGCATATCCTCCAATACCTTAATAGTCCATCACATTCGGAGTCAGGACTTTGCATTTGTAAAGGCTGATAACTCAAACTATCGCATTTGTGGCAACACAAACGAATTCGCGGTGAAGGGAAATAAACTCATCTCAAACAGTAAACATTAACAAACATGGTCCTATTATTATGATTATAATGAATAAAGTTTCCTTCTCTGTGATCTCGACTAGGGGATCGAGTATGCGAAGAAGGCTTTTGACTTGTACTAGATATAACAATTCAGCTAAAAATGCAACTTTCAATATTTTCCAAATAGACCCTCAAGATTCTTTTGAGACCATATAGAAATAAATCATATATGCTAATAAACTATTTTTAATGTTCCAAACTCAATGGTAATGTAAGAATTTGAAATCATTTACAATAATTATGCACCCGGGACCCAATTTAGGTATTTTTAAGTAGTTTAGAAGTCAAGGGTCGAAATGCAAAATAAAAGCTCTAGGACCAAACCACCCACACAACTAATATAATATCAATGTTCAAGATCTAATGAGATTATCCAAAGCAACACCCAATGCTCAAAAAATAAAATGTTTACCAAAGTCAAACTAGTGGCTTTTAAACTATCTATGAGTCTTAAACTCTACCAAATCACTCCTGAATGTGTTAGGAATCATGCCAACCACACCCATAACATGAATTCAGCATGTAACAACTCTGAGGATTGGTAAAATGGTCAAAACACATAAAAAGGAAAATCACATATCAGGTTGTTACATTATCCACCACTAAAGCACTAGTTTATCATTAACTTAAAGCAAATAAAATGTTGGAGCAGTAAAAACTTGTGGTATCTATAACATATGTCAGACTTGACCTTTTAAGTATCCTCTTTAATAGGGTGATGTTTCCATTGGACTTTTACTAAATCAATACACTTACACCTTAATTTCGTAGTTTGCCTGTCTAGGATATTAATAAGCTCCTACTCAAAGGATAAATCTGGATCTAACATAATGGTACCCCATAAAATCACATTGACATCATTTAATTGGTACCTTATTATCATAGGCATGAAATACCTGATGTAAAACTGATAGATATAGAAGCAAAGCTAGCCTATATGCCACATCACCATTCTTCTTAAGAATCAAGAAAGGGCCAACGAACCTCGAACTCAACTTCTCTTTCTACCAAAACCTCATCATACTCTTTATGGGCAAATCTCTTAATAGAACTCGATCTCCAATCCTGTATAATACATCACTTGCTCGACATTCGACATAATGTTTCTACCCACTCTAGGTGGCTAATAGCCTTTGTTGAATTAGTCATACATGATCTATCAAATACCCCAATAAATTTGTAGCCCAAGTCCTCACCTCTATTGAGTCAAACCATCCCATGGGCAATCTACACCTCTGCCCATAAAAAGCCTTAAAAGGTGCCATCTAAATGTTGGAATAATAATTGTTGCAGTAGGCGAACTCCACTAGGGGTAGATATTAGTCTCAATGACCTCCAAAGTCCATGATATATGCTTAGAGCAGATCTTTCAATACCTGAATAGTCCATGACATTTGCAGCTAGGCCTTTGCATTTGTAAAGGCCAATAGGTTGAACTATTGCATTGGCGACAACCCAATTACATTCACAATGAAGGGAAATAAACCTGATCTAAACTAATAAACCTTCATGAACCCAGCCCCACCATCATGTTCACGATGGAGAGAGTTTGATTTCTCTATGATTGTGACTAGGGAATCATAAATGCGAAAAGGGGTTTTTACTTGCACTAGATACAACAATTCAGTTGTAAATATAGCTTACCAAATTCTCTAAACAGACCCTTAAAATTCATTAGAGACCCCACAGAAATAAATCATATATGCTACTAGGCTATTTTTAATGTTCTAGACTCCATGGCTATGTCATAATTTTTAGAAGATGTCGTTTACTATAATTTAGCCTTTGAGACCCGATCTAGACATTTTTACTAGTTTCCAAACCAAGGGCCGAAATCAAAATAAAGGCTCTAAGCCTAAACTACCCATGATACTAATCATATATTGATGTTCTTGGTCTAATGGAACTGTTCAAGTCACCATCCAATACTCGAAACATAAAATGTTAACCAAAGTCAAACTAGTGTCTTTTAAAGCCTCTAATAGTCTTAAACACTACCAAATCACTCTCGAATGCATTAGGAATCATGCCAATAGTTCACATTCCTCAAAATCAACATGTAACAACTATGAGGATGAAAATTTATCAAAATACATAAAATGAAAATTTCACATATCAGGTTGTTTCATTATCCACCACTAGAATACTAATTCCTCAAATTAAAACAAAATAAGGTACTTGGAGCAGTAAAAAAAATAGAGGTATCTCTGATTTATTTCAGACTTGACCTCCTAAGTAGCCTCCTGAATAGGACAATGTCTCCATTGGATCTTCACTAAATTAATATACTTAACCCTTAATTTCCTAGTCTTCTTATCTAGGATAGTAGTAAGCTCCTCCTCAAAGGGAAAATAAGGGTCTAACATAATGGAATCCCATAGAATCATGTGGGATTTATTTGATTGGTACCTTTTCATTATGGATGCGTGATATACTGGATGAATAACTAATATATGTGGAGGCAAAGCTAGCCTATACACCATACACCCTGCTTCTTAAGAATCTAGAAAGGGCTAATGAACCTCAGAATCATCTTTTCCTTCTTTCAAGCCTCATCACACCCTTTATAGAAAAAACTCTCAATAGAAATTGATATCCATTACTGTATGATACATCATAGGCTTGGCGATTAGCATAACACTTTTACCTATTTTGGGTAGCTAATAGCCTTTGTTAAAGCGATATCACGTAATTCATCAAATCCCTCAACAAATTTTAAACCCAAGTCCTCACTTTGAATAGGTCGAACCATCCCATGGGGGATCTACACCTTACCCTATACAAATTCTCAAAAGAAGCCATTTAAATATTTGAATAATAATTGTTATGGTAGGTAACTCTACTAGGGTCAAATACTAGTCCCAATGACCTCTAAATTCCATGACACATGCTTAGAGCATATCTACCTAAATAGTCCTCTCAATCTGACCATCGGTCTGAGGATAAATGTTGTGCTCAAATTAAGCTATGTGCCCAACTTATGCTAAATAGTCCTCAAAAAACCATGCTAAATAGAATACCTTTATCGGATATGATTGAAATAGAGACACCATGAATCGAACAATCTCTATAATGTAGATATTGACCAACGTCTCTACATTATAAGTCACCTTAATTAGAATGAAATGAGCCGATTTGGTCAATTAATCCATAATTACAAAAATAGAGTCAATCTTCTCCAAGGTCGAAGGTAGGCTAGATATGAAATCCATAGTGATCTGCGCCCACTTTCACTTGGAAATATCCATCTGCTACATAGAACTAACCAGTTGCTGATGCTCATACTTAACATACTGGCAATTAAGACCTTAGACAGGAACTCCCTAATATATTTATTCATACTACCCCACCAACAGTGTTGCTTTTGGTCATAATATATTTTAGACACTTCTAGATAAATGGAATATGTAGAACAATGAGACTTCTCAAAGATCAATCTAACCTATCCACCAACTCTCGGGACACAAACTCAACCACTAATACTAAAAAAATTCAAGAGATTCTGCCTTAGTATTGCTACTCAACACCTTATAGCGAATCACCCTCAACGTATCATCATAAAACTATGAGCTTAAATTTGATCTATTGAAGAAGCTCTAACTTTAATAAAGGCTAATACATACCCGAGTGTCAAAATATCAAGCCTAACTAACTAATCAGCAAAAAACTAAACCTCCAAGGCCAAAGGCTACTCCAGAGTCAAAAAATAAGCTAGACTCTTTATATTAGTCAACTTTCGACTCAAGGCATCCACAACTATATTTGCCTTGCCTAGATGATAAAAAATACTGAGTTCATAGTCCTTAAGCAACTCAAACCAATGACATTGTCTCATATTAAAATCTCGCTGAGTGAAGAAATATTATAGGCTAAAATGACCAAAGAAAATCTCACAACGGATCCCATGCAAGTATTGCCACCATAACTTCAACACAAAGACAACTGTTGCTAACTCTAAGTCATGGATAGGGTAATATTTCTCATGGGGCTTCAACTGATGAGAAACTTAAGCAATTACCTTACCCTGCTGCATCAACAAAGCACTCAATCCAACTCCAATAGCAACACAAAATTTAGTAAATCCCATGCCCTACTTAGGCAGTCAAGATAGGCGCCAAATCATTAACTCCTTGTGCTTTTGAAAACTCACCTCACAAGCATCCAACCATTGACATACCACCTTCTTATGAGTCAGCTCGCTCAAAAAAGGCAAAATAAAAGAGAAACCCTCCATAAAATACCGATAATAACCTCTCAACCCATAAAACTCTGAATCTCAGTAGGAGAAGTTGGTCTAGCCTAAGAATGAATAGCCAATATCTTTGCTGGATTAACCATAATGTCGTCATTAGTCACCACATGCCTTAAGAAAGAAATAGAATCCAAACAAACTTACACTTAGAGAAATGGCCATATAACTTCTCATTCCACAATCTCTAAATAATAGTCCTCAAGTGTCTCACATAGTCAGCCTTATTTTTGAAGTAAACTAAGATGTCATCTATAAATGCAATAAAAAAGAGTCGAGATACAATTGAAATACCTGGTTCATCACCTCTATGAAATTTGTTGGGGCATTGGTAGACCTAAGGGATATGATCAAAAACTCATAATGACCATATCGAGTTCGAAAAGCCATCTTTAGAACATCCAAAGCTCTGATCCTCAACTAGTGATACTCGAATTTCAAGTCAATCTTTGAAAACATCGAAGTACCCTAAAGCTAGTCAAATAAATCATCAATGTAAGGAAGAGAACACTTATTCTTGATAGTCACGTTGTTCAATTTCCAATAGTCCATACACATACTCATAGAACCATCATTCTTCTTCACAAACAAGACAAGAGCACCCAAAGGTGATACACTAGGTCTAACAAAAACATTACTCAAAAAATCCTACAACTATTTCTTTAATTCCTTTGACTCATCTGGGGATATCCTATATGGAGGAATAAAAATATGCTTGGTGCCTGGCTTAACATCAATAGAAAAAACCATATCATGATCCATAGGTATACCAAGAAAACTTTTAGGAAATATGTCCTAAAATTCCCTAACAACTCAAACATAATCTAAAATAGGTGGTGAAATAACACTAGTATCGTAAATGAAAGCCAAGAAAGATCACATCCTTTTTCTAACATGTGGAGAGCACATAGAAAAGAAATAACTCCATTTGGCCAAATTAAGAGTGTTTTCCTATGATAACCTTGGCACATCCAAAGTAGCTAGAGTCACGATATTGACATAACAATCCAAAATAGCATGATAGAGAGCTAACCAGTAGATTCACAAGATACCATAAAAATAAACCATATCTAGGATAATAAAGTCTACCTAGGTATCACCTTCTACAAAGGTAACGACAAAAGAGAGGTACACTCGATCCACAATAAAAGAATCTCCTATGGGGGTAGAAATATGAAGAGTCACAATAAGGGTATCATATGCAATATCAAAACAAATAGAAACGTATATAGACACATAATAGAAGGTAGACCTAGGGTGACATAACACAGAAGCAGATTGATGACAAATGGGGTTAATACATATGGTAACTGCATTAGAAACCTCTAGTTGAGTCTCCCAGGTATAACATAACACTGTCCAATACACCCCTGGACTGAGATACCATACATTCATTACTATGAGATTCCCAAGATTCACCTTGATCATATCTATTTCCTCCTCTTCCATTTTGTGAACCACCTCTAATTGTATAAATAGAAGTATGGTAAAATTAAAGATGAGAATCTACTGGGCAGGACCCAATCCATGTTGAGGATAGTCCCTTACATAATGTCTTATATCATTACATACAAAACACTCCCTAATTTTAGCATCACAATGAGAGGTCCTAGAAGAACTAAAATAACCTTCATATCTTAAAGTACTATAACTAGAGACTCTACTCATATGACCTGAACCCTAGCTAATCGAATCCATAAACACCATGGACATGCTACTTAAAATTTTTAAGGTTTCCTAAACTAGTCTACCTACAAGAATGTTTTCTAGAGAAATCCTTACCTCAGGATATATATCCATAAAAATCACCCTGCCGACAAACCTTTTTAGTGCCAACCTGAGTAGTTTGACTAATAGACTTACTTAATATAGTATGTTTTATAATACTCTAAAAGAAGCTCTTGAACTACCACTTTGGCTATAGCCAACTGATAAGATCCCTCCAATCCCTTGACAAACTTCTTGATCATTTTTTACTTAGTGGAGAAACCGGCGATGGAAAATTTGGATAAACTATAAAAGAGTGTCTCATACTCAATAATAATCATGGAGCCTTGATCCAGGTGATCAAACTCATCTCTTATCTGATCCCTCAAACTATTAGGCATGAACCTATCTAAAAAATTCTTAGAAAATTGAGTCCATGTCATAGAAGGTGAAACTAATAGTCTACAACTAGAAAGGGACCTCCATCATTTTCTAGTCACATTAGTTAACTGATAAGTAATATAAACAACTCTACGAGACTCAACAAATCTGAGGTTGTGCAACCTCTTTTGATAGTTAAGTAAAAAATCATAGGTATCCTTTGCAATGGCAATACTAAACTTCAAAGGACCAAGCACATGAACCTCTCAATAATATTCTTATCATTAGAAGAGATCATATAGGCTAAAGTAACAAGATAAACAATTAGATAACTAGGTAGTGAATCAACATATGGGGGTAACATAGAAGATGGTAGTACCCTTAAAGTCAGAATACCATAAGCAAAAGCTGACCTTAATGACTGAACACCTCCTAATGTTTGATGAATAATTGGTATACTTAAAGAAACACCATCCTAGGGAATACAATCCATATGGATCCAGAGATGAATAAATATACCCTATAATTAAATAAACTCTTTGGGACCTGAGTTGATCCCACACCCACTATCTGATAATTATTCTCAGCATAATCATCCTTATGCTTGGGAGAGGCCTCCCTAGTATGTTCTCTAACTAAGGTAGCTTCTCATGCCTATCCTTTACTTCTAAGTCATCTGTGTCTCCTACCTAACCCCCTATCTAAGGCTCTTATATTGGGTGCTGTCTTAGTATCCGTAGGATTTTTGGACCTAGTCCTCACCATTTCTAAAGAAAATAATAGAATACAAGATTACGATATAGGGTATAGATAACATATACTATGAGTAATCAAATTAGAGAAGTTTTTCGTAAAGGCATCTTATAACATCTAGAAGATAGATATAGACTTTTATGTAATGATCCATAGGACTCTACTAGACATCCTGCTCTTACATTTATGGTACTGATAAAACTAGCAATTTGATACCCATTCTTCAAGATCCAAAAGTTGAGGTCGTGATGGAACTTACCTTGGAACTAGCCTTAGTAAGTAAGACTAAACCCACCCAAAAATAAGAGAGAATCCCATAAAATTAGACTTCTAGAATAAAGTCAAGCTATAGCATAACATATAGCAAAAATCCAAACAAAATACATAAAACCCAAAAATAGTGTCATAAGTAGAAAAGCATCTAATACATAGTCTAAATACTAAAAATACAAAATTTGTATCTGAATACTAATAAAGACATAATAAGGAAAAATAGATAAACATAGATTCAATACACTATGAATAAGCTCAATATCTACTCTATAGGATAATGGTTTATGAAATAATCCATTATAAGGCACAACTAGTATGTACAGTCATGTAAGACATCAAGAATCTTATTTAAAATCATCATTCAAGTATCGATTATGTGAAAAGGGCAACTAAATGCTCAAATAAGGCCTATATTATCTAGCCAAGCCCCTAATTAAGAGACACAACAATACTTATGGAAAATAATGCATAAGTAAGGTCTACATCATTAAATAAAGCCCCTGCACAAGCATCACATCATTTACCACCACTCAAGTCAATAATAATATGCAAATAAAAACCCATTGGGCAACATGATTATAATAATAAAATAAAAAATATGATTTAAATGTCTAAAGGCCTAACCCATAGCATGCTTTATAATTTCATTAACTACCCGGCCCAGTTGAAGAAAGTTAAGCTATAACCCACCTTGAATTACTGAAATCCATGCCCAAAATCCTCAATTTGGAGCCTTTTCTATCTCAATGTTATCAAAACAAGTTAAAACTATTAAAAATATCATATACATGTCAAAATTAAGCTAACTATACCCATATAAACTATATTTAGAATAAGTCCATAATTAGTTCAAAACAACAAGAGTAAAACTATGATTTTTATAGAAACATGTTATCCAAGATCATTAAAGTATATAGTTAAAAACCCATGCAAAAATGAGTTAAAAATGAAGCTTGAATCAAAGAAATTCCATTTTAAGAGTTAATCGACCCCTCTCGTCCCCCTAATTTCCCATGAAAATGGAGCTTTTATACTGTTCTATGAATAGTACTCTACGTCATGGCCCATCAATGTTGACTTGGATAAATAATTATCTATTGAATTCATTACTAGATCTTCACATTCTTAAAGGGCGATAATCCGAACCATCACATTCATAATAGACCGATTGCATTTGTGATGAAGGGAAATAAACCCAACCCAAACTAATAACCCTATGCAAATATGACCCCACCATTTTATTTATAATTAAGATATTTTTCATTTTCCATGATCATGATTAGGGTCTCAAGAACACAAAGAAGGCTTTTTCCTTGCACCAGATATAACAATTCAACTGAAAATGCAAGTTTCCAAATTCTTTGAATGGATTATCGGGATTTATTTAGGACCCTCTATGAATCGTATATCTTACTAGGATATTTTCGAAATTTCAAACACAATGAAAATACTGAATTCTTAAAAAGAAATTATTTACAACAATTTAGCCTTTGGGACCCTTTTTAGGCATTTTTCACTAGTTTCTAAACTAAGGGTCAAAATATAAAATAAAGGCTTTAGGCTCAAACTACCCACCTTACTAATCCAAAATAAGTGTTTTAGATCTAATAAAACTATCAAATTCACCATTCAACACTCAAATATGAAATGTTGATCAAAGTCAAACTTATAGCTTTTAAAGCCTCCAAGAGTCTCAAACTCTACCAGATCACTCTTCAATGTATTGATAATTATTCCAACTATTTTGACACCTCAAAATCAATATGTAATAATTATGAGAAAGTTTAAGATGGTCAAAACACATAAAAAGGATAATTTCACATGTTAGTTTATTACAATATATGTTTGTGCTGATGGCATATTCTTTTATGAATGAGATTGAACTTTAGGCTTGTAGTCGGTGTTGTTGAGTTGAGTATTGCCTTTCAATCTTGGATTTGAGATATTTTAATGTTTCCTATTATTGTATTTCATACATACTCATTTAGTTTCTTATCATAACACTTTGTAATTGATATATTGAGAAGGATTGATTTGATATACCTTTCATGCCAATTAAAAAGTATTCAAACTCAATTTGATTTATTTATAACTTGAATCCCTAATGGTAAAGAGTTCTGGGTAGATTGCTTGCCTAATAGAAGAGTATTCCTAGTGTATGTTATTTATTTTTACTTGCATGGTCGATGGTAAAGAGTTCTGGGTAGATTTTTATTGATCTATAAACTGCATGCCCAATGGAAAAGTATTCTAAGTGGATTTTATTTATTTTTACTTACATGCTCGATGGAAAATTATTTTGGGTAGCTCTATGGGAAATAGTTATGGATGAATTCATTAATTTGCATGCTCTAGAGAAAATTATTCAAGGTAGGTATATAGATGTCACGAGTCCTTCATGGATCTCAACTAGTCAGACAGAGTAGCGGGTGTATAATTTCACATTTTACTATATATGTATTCATATCATCATTTTAATATGATTGATTTTTTAGGTAATGAATATTGTGATTTGTCATTATTGATATTGTATTGATTTTAAGATAATATACTAGAACTACGTTGTTTCTATATATTATGCTATATATAGACTAGGTGTGATTTTCTTGAGTACAAGTTTATATGGTTGTATATGATGGTTCTTTAGTAATTCTCACCATCACTTTAAATTAGGATCGATTGATGATGATGTTAAGTACTTGTGGTTGGTACTCATGCTTGTCTATTTTATACACCTTATGTATAGGTACTGAACTAATGGTCCTGAGAACTTGGCTTGTGATTTTCAAGTGATTGATTTCTAGATATTTCCTGAGGTAGCGACTATTGATCCTATCGATTACTAGATCTTGTATATCATTTTATTATGCTTTCTTTCATATTTTCAGACATTTGTTGGACTATGTATTATTTCTTTCATACTCTTAGAAGCTTGTATATGTGACTTCCAGACCATGGATATTTGAGATTGTTGTAGTCTCTTGTACTGGTTGGTTTTTGACACTATTTGGGTGTAATGATCCTCCAGGTCATTTCCTCAATTGTCATACATTTCCAGCATTTTTATCCTTTCCATAGTGGCTACAAGTCATTTATGACTTTCCATAACTGATGGTTTGGTGATCGAACAGTTCATTTGGATTTTAGGCTCATTTTCCTATATTGGAGTTTTCACTATTTAGGATTTAATATTGGATAAAACAAATCCTAGTATATGAGCTCAGATAAGAATTTTGAAAGCACCATCAGCTCCGGAATGATGATTTTAGGCTAGGGGGACCCTTAGTTTAGGTCTCGAGGCTCCTAGATTTGTCTAGGGCTATTGGGTAGATTATTTGAAAAATAAAACTATAGGAGTGGACCCCACATTTATTTGAAATAATCTCGGATGAAAGTTTTGATGACTCCATTGGATTCCAAACATGGTTTAAAATTAAGTTTCACTGTTAGATCATGTTCATAGGGTTCCAAATGAGTTTCGACGGTCAAAAATAAGTTTTTGACTTTGTTGGTGCTAATGCGTTTGTGAAAGAAAACTACGACCATTTGACCTGGTCACGTAAGTGACCAAAAGTTCATGTAAGCTATAATTTTAACCCGTGATCAAGTTGCTAAGTGATCAAAGTGTCTCTTAAGCGAACATCATTGAGTATAAGACCCTAAGTTTCTATTTTTGATATTTTGGGAGCTAGAAAGATCCAATTTTGATGATTTTCAATTTGTTTTTCTTGTATAATATTCTTATATTAATTGAAAACTCTATTTTCTCCCTTTCTCAAGAAATTCTATTTTATTTTTTGTGATTTTCACCTAAGTTGAGAATTAAAACCCCATTTTTTATATTTTTCAGGGGCGTGGGAGCTCGGATTTGGTTGATTCCAAAAGAGTTTTGGAGCTTTCTACCAAGGGTAAGTACTATAATTTTATATTTATCATTTTTTCTTGATTTCATCTTTAAAAAAACTTCAAATTCTTGATTTTAAAATGAGTTTTTGTGTGTTTTGCCTGTATAGTTTAAATGATTTTTCTTTGATTTGAACCTTGTTTTAAACTAATTTTCGTATGAGTTTCTAGCTGTAGACTCCTATGAGTATTGGGAATGTGTTTTAAAATAAAATTATAGTTTTACACTTTTAATTTTCAAACCCATTTTCGGGGTCCATTTTTTGACTTGTCTTGAATATTGTAATATGGGTCTAATTTTACTCCTAATGATGCATAGATTATGATTTATAATTTTTGATAGCATGATGACATTTTGAGATCATGAAGTGAAGAAGAACTATTTGTGGATGAATCAAGGAATTTAGGTTCGACAGGCCTCTATTTAATATTCTTTATGAGATGGAGTATTATATATGTTGCATGTTAGATAGGGATGTTAGGATGTAATATTAGGGAGAACACCATGACTTTGATAAATTTATGAGTTTGGGGTAAGGGTGACTGAATTATAAAGTAAAATACTTATTGTGCTTCTATGACCTCATTTCTTTCTTCATAGATGTAATACCCTGCATTTTCGAGCTAGTCTATGAACCGACGCTCTTGCATGTATAAGCTATAATCCAAGTGATTCCTATGTTAATACAAGTTTCAAAATCTTTATCCTCATGTTTGATTTGATTTTGATGTTAAAAATGTTCATAGGAATCACTTAGAGCCAAGTTGAGTTAAGATCATTTGATTCGTCCAAAATTTGATATTTGATTCTATAAGGGTTGAATTTAAATATGTATAACTTTTTATATACATGGAATTTTACAGCTCAATACCTACCAAATTGTAGATAATTGAATTAGCTTTCCAACGATACCAACTTTCCCAAAATCCAATACCCGAGTAAAAGGTTATACCATTTTATGTGAGGCAGTAAGCCGACGCATCGCATCGACTACGTCCCGACACAAAAAAGCATATCCAAAGCTGTTTTACATGTTAATTTAGGTCTTAAAAGGTTTAGGAACACTTTGGTCAATTCTCCTCACCAAAATAATACCCTAACACTTTATTTCAGACCCAATAACATAGATACATTATTAATCATCTTTTTTTCTCTCCAATAAAACACTAGTCTCCTCAAGAACACCAAGAACTCCATAAAATTTTCTTTAAGAAAAGAATCAAGAATCAAGTTTCCTAACTCAAGAATGCTTTCAAGATTGTGTTTCTTATTCAAGATTAAGGCTTTAAGGTATATGGGAGTTCATCCATGGGTTATTTTTCACCCATAGAGCCCAAAAGTCAAATTTCAAGTTTAAAGTTATAATCTTTACATGTTCCCATGAATTTTGTTTATAAATTTTCATGAATCTCAAACTTATATCCTGTTTATATGAAATTATGGGTGATATTAAACCTCACATGTTTGAATGGTATTGTTTGCCAAATTTAAACTCTAATCGATGATTTTAGAGGTGAAATCATGCTATTACTACTATTTTTAACTACTCCTATGCTTAGCCTAAACCATGAATTACAAGTGTTTGATGAATGCTTACAAGAATCATTTTGTACAAAGGCTCACATATCATGTCCTTAGAGTTTTAGTTTGATTCCATGGTGGATCCTATATTCAAGATAATTAGAAATAATTCCTTATTTTAATTCCATGTTTTCCACATGTTTGATCCTTACATGTTGTGATGAAATGCCCATGTCCTATTTTAAGTGAATTTCATGTAATTTCCCCAATTAACGATGTCGGTTATGAAACCATGCTATTCTCTCATGTTTTTAAGATATTCCCATATACAAGTATTATCTGCATGTGCTTGATAGAATACCCATGTGAATTGAATAGGGTAATCATGACATGTTACCTTGTGTTCTCATCCATGTACAAGTCCATAACCTCCAAGTGTTTGACAAAATGTCTAAGTGAAAGCATTGTTGACAATTACCTATTGTTATACTATTATGATCATGCCATGCTTTACTTTCTTGCTATCGAGTCCTGGGGGTATTTAATACCCGACAATTTAGTTGCTTACCTAGAGCCAGTGTCAATTACAAAATAGTCTCAGTCATGTCACGATCAGTAGTATTCTCAGTCAGTTACAGAACTAAATAGAACTCAATCAGTTATGGACCTCAGGAAAATCTCAATAATCTAAGTATTACTTGAGTTTAGTTTAGTTATTCATGTTCGGTGTCTATTCAGATGAGAGTAGGATTTAGAACCGAGTGAACCCAAGGATAGAAACTCACCTGCTAGTAGAGGGTGTGATTCTTTGAAGCAATCCTTGCATTTTAGAAATATGTAGCCAGCATAGGTTAAGACATCTAACCTGACAGCTGAGGGTCGATGAGGTAGCTAACTTGCCAGTTGAGGGTCGCCATCATTCTCATTTGCATACCTGCCAGTTGAGGGTCACTCACAGTTTGTCCTTACCGGTAGTGCGGTATTAACACCCTTCCAATTAGGGTTATAAATTGGACACCAACTCAGCTATATTTCTTTATTTGGGGCATGTCGGTTAGATAACTACTTCCCACAGTTTTAGTTTCAGACTCATTGTAGAACTCAATTTAGTTCTACAGAATTAGGACTGTCAAATACAGTCACCCAGCTTAGTATAAAACTCAATTCCGTTCTATAGATTCAGGATTTTCAGATACAGTCACTCAGTTCAGTACAAACTCAGCATAGTTCTATAAAAATAGGACAGTCAGATACAGTCCCCTATTTATCAGAAATATAGTTATCATTAATTCCAGATACCAGTCATTCAGTTATCAAAATTCAGTATTCAATTCCAGTATGAGTCTCAGTTGCATTATTAGTTACAGTCTCAGTCACAATCTCAGTCTAGTAATCAGATCAGTAACATAGTTCTATTTCAGGTTTGCTTGACCATAGCATACAGTTATCAATTATCTAGCTATCAGTATTTCAATACCTTAGTTTACAGTCTATTTCATAATTATGTTATACACACTTGGTCTTGAATTCTTAGATAATATAGTCTTCACAAATTCATGCTAAGTTACCTCATGTTATTCTGTCAATTTTTAGTCCTGATATTCGAACTAAGTACAGTCCAGTTTTACATACCCAGTATTTATATAGTATCTATGTGTTATTATATCCCAACTCCAATTATTCTTATATCATTAAAGTAAGCTTTACAGAAACTAATTGTAGAGATTCATCAGCTTATCAGATCATGTTTATTACTCATATTTTAAGATATTTTTAGCTTTTAGTTTATTTCAGCTTATTGGTGAGCCTACTTACACTTAGTATGCATGTTTTACGATTATGTATGAAATCAATTTTACTTATTCCATTCACCCCTGCATACTCAGTATATTCCAGAAGTACTGATCCACATATATGCCTGTGTGTCTATATTTCATTATAATGTAGGTACCAGTTATAGCCTACTCATCCCAATTAGATAGTTGCAGATTCCAGCCAGTGGTGATGAGTTCTTCTACTTCGGGAACTTCAAAAAGTTTTAGTTCATGTACAGTTCATTTACTTTCATGTGTATTTATTAGTGGTAGTTGGAGGCATGTCCCAACTATTTATAGTCAGTATAGTAGAGGCTTCATAGATGTTAGTTATAGTCAGTTATGCTAATTTTAGTTTCATCCTTTTAGATTTATCAGATTGTAATGCTTCATCAGTGTTGTATCTATTTTAGATCATTAGTATCACTATGTCTCCGTACAGTAAATAGTTAGTTATCATGCCATAATTTAGTTTCTTAATAGTATGCTAGGTCATACGTTAGTTTAGGATCACTTATGGTTCCAAGCGTCGTGCGATGTCTTAGGACAGATTTTTGGGGCATTACAAATTTGGTATCAGAGCACAGAGTTCAAGTGTCCTAGGGTGTCTATGAAGTCGTGTCTAGTAAAATATTGCAGAATGGTACAAAAACGTCTGTACTTTTCTTCGAGAGGCTACAGGGTATTAATGAAATCTTTCCCTTCTTTCAAGTCTCTGATCGTGCAATAGAAGTATTATCTAAGAAATTTATATAGATCCTTATCTTCCACTATTTATGCTAACTCTGCCTTAGTTTTGTCATGATAGAAATAGTGAAGCTTAAGTTCTTACAGATAGTGTTGCCTCACACAAATAATTATGGGATTGCATATTATCTCAGAAAGTATCCCATCAGTGTTCTTATGTCCTAAATTTTGAAATATTTCATTCATGTTGATAAAAATCATGCATTAAACCAAATTTAGATGTGCTTTCAAATCCCTTCTTAGAATCCCTTTTGCAGTATATGATCTAGAGTTAGAATCATGCACCAAGAAGTTTAGCAGTAGTATAGTTAGAATAGAGTTTATCCAGATTGAGCAGATTATGTATTCAGGGGATAGTTGTACTAGAGGTAAATCAGTAGGCTTGAACAGTGCATATAATGGTTTAAGATTATTAATTTGAAATTAAGTATGATGGTGTGGATGTGAGTTAGGAGATATGATATTAGTAGTCTATGAAGAAACAGAAGAAGTTGATGTGTTTAGTAAGGAAAGTATGTGTTGAAAAGAGTCTAAGTATATGATGATAGAACAAGCAACTCAGTCAGGATCTCACATTCTAGTAGTAGTGCCAGTAGGTGTAGAAAAGCAGTAAAGGGGAACGATTCCTAACCTGTTCTTAGCTCAGTCCAAAGTTTTTCAGTTATCACGATATCTACTCATGGCTAACATGTCAAATCTCTCATCACATCTCATATTCATGCACTTTATAGAAAAAACATGTATGCTTTCAGTTTCTAGTATGAGGCTTTTCAGTTCAATCAGCAGTATAAATCATGTTTCGTGAAATCATGAACTCCAATCTCAGGTCATGCAGCTTATGACTCACGTATGCATGTTTTACGATATGATCAGATCCAGATACTCATGCTTCACTAATAATGATCAACGAAATTTAGGTTATGTCATGGGTGTCCTCAATTTTGACCTCTATGATGAATTCATGTCATTGATACTTTATTTATCAGGCCTTAGTTGAGTGTCAAAGTTATTCCTTCATGCTTATGGTCCTCATATTCTAACTTTCAGTGACCTCTCCTTATGTCATGGTTAGTTGAGATTCTTTGTGTGTTTTCTTGTGATAGTGAATGAAATTTTTAGGGATAGAGGTTTAGAGAAAATAAAAAAGATGCTTTTGTGGTTGTTTGACTACAAGTTCATGTGTGGTTATGAAGATAGGTTTGAATGTCATGTTGGTGTACAAGTGGAATATATAGTTGAGTATAAGATTTCAGTATAATTCAGTCCGTATAGCCAGCAATCCAGTCTAGCAGTCAGACAGACAAGTTCCTATGGTTTTTCACCTTTTCTATTCATGAGGTAATTCATTCATGACCATGCAAGTCATAAATTCAGTTTAGTTCATGCATCATGCATCAATTTCATATCCCAGATATTCAGTCATGTTTCTGTCTGTAAGTTTCCTGTGCATTATCTTAGTCTTTCTTTAGTATTTCAGCTAAGACAGTATTATTTAGGGGACGAAGTATCCGAAGAGGAGATGTAATACCTAGAGTATTAATTTCTTGAATCTTTTATCTCTTTCTCAATAAACAAGATCCATCTTAAAGGAACGGTTACTCATCAGTTGACTCACTCATTTCTATCTCAGCCTTATGTCAGTGTATGTATTCACGTAATCAGTTCAGTTCATAATATTTAGGTCCTATATCATGTTTCATAATCAGTTGCAATTATGTTTTAGTCCTGCATATTCAGAATATGGTTTTAGTTACCTTCGTATAGTACTCTCAGTCTAACCAGTCTTATTTGAGGTTGAATGTTCCCAAGGGGGAGCTAATGTAATACCCTGCATTTGTTGGCTAGCTTATAAACCGCCGTTCTTATATGTATAAGCTATAATCGAAGTGATTCCTATGTTAATAAAAGTTTCAAAATCTTTATCCTCATGTTTAAATTTCTTTTGAGGTGAAAAATGTTCACAGGAAACACTTAGAGCCAAGTTGAGTTAAGATCATTTGATTCGTCCAAAATTTGATATTTGAATCTACAAGGGTCATCTTTAAATGTGTATAACTTTTTATATACATGGAATTTTACAACTCAAGATCAATCAAATTGTAGATAATTGAATTAGATTTCCAACAATACCAATTTCTCCAAAATCCGATACCCAAGTAAAAAGTAATGCCATTTTTTGGGTAAGGCAGTAAGCCGATGTAATCTCGATGCGTCGCATCGACTGCTCCCTGACACGAAAAACTGAAGCAGATCCAAAGTTGTTTTACATGTTAATTCAGTTCCTAAATGGTCTAGGAACACTTTGGTCAATTCCCCTCACCCAAATACGACCCTAACACTTAATTTCAGCCCCAAAAATATTAGATACATTATTAATAATGATTTTTTTCTCTCCAACAAAACCCTACCCTCCTCAAGAACACCAAAAACTCCAAGAAATTTACTTTAAGAAAAGAATTAAGAATCAAGTTACCTAATTCAAGAATGCTTTCAAGATTGTGTTTCTCCTTTAAGATTAAGGGTTTAAGGTATGTGGGAGTTCATCCATGGGTTCTCTTTCACCCATGGAGCCCAAAAGTCAAATTTCAAGTTTAAAGTTACAATCTTTACATATTCCCATGAATTTGTTTATAAATTTTCAGGAATCTCAAACTTATATCATGTTTCGATGGAATTGTGGGTGATATTAAATCTTACATTTTTTATTGGCATTATTTGTTACATTTAAACTCTAATCGATGATTTTAGAGGTGAAATCATGCTATTACAACTATTTTTAACTACTCCTATGCTTAGCCTAAACCATGAATTACAAGTGTTTGATGAATGCTTATAAGAATGATTTTGTACAAAGCCTCACATATCATGCCCTTAGAGTTTTAGTTTGATTCCATGGTGGATCCTATATTCAAGATAATTAGAAATAATTCCTTATTTTAATTCCATATTTTCCTCATGTTTGATCCTTACATGTTGTGATGAAATGCCCATGTCCTATTTCAAGTGAATTTTATGTAATTTCCCCAATTAACGATGTTGGTTATGAAACCATGCTATTCTCTCATGTTTTTAAGATATTTCCATATCCAATTATTAATCTGCATGTGTGTGATAGAATACCCATGTGAATTGAATAGGGTAATCATGACATGTTACCATGTGTTCTCATGCATGTACAAGTCCATAACCTCCAAGTGTTTGACAAAATGTCTAAATGAATGAATTTTTGAAAATTAACTATTTTTATACTATTATGATCATGCCATGCTTTACTTTCTTGCTATCGAGTCCTGGGGGTATTTAATACCCGATAATTTAGTTGCTTACCTAGAGCCAGTGTCAATTACAAAATAGTCTCAGTCATGTCACGATCAGTAGTATTCTCAGTCAGTTACAGAACTCAATAGAACACAATCAGTTATGGACCTCAGGAAAATCTCAATAATCTAAGTATCACTCAAGTTTAGTTTAGTTATTCATGTTCAGTGTCTATTTAGATGAGAGTAGGATTTAGAGCCGAGTGAACCCAAGGATAGAAACTCACCTGCTAGTAGAGGGTGTGATTCATTGAAGCAATCCTTGTATTTTAGAATTATGTAGCCAGCGTAGGTTAAGACATCTAACCTAATAGTTAAGGGTTGATGAGGTGGCGTACTTGCCCATTGAGGGTCCCCATCATTCTCATTTGCGTACTTTCCAGTTGAGGGTCACTCACAGCTTGTCCTTACCGGTATGCAATATTAACACCCTTCCAATTAGGGTTATAGATTGGACACCAACTCAGCTATATTTCTTTATTATGGGCATGTCGGTTAGATGACTAATTCCCACAGTTTTAGTTTCAGACTCAGTGTAGAACTCAGTCTAGTTCTACAGAATTAGGACTGCCAAATACAGTCACCCAACTTAGTATAGAACTCAATTCCATTCTATAAATTTAGGATGGTCAGCTACTGTCACTCAGTTCAGTACAGAACTCAGTTACCTCTTGTTATTCAGTCAGTCCCATTCTCATATACATAATAATCTACAGTTTTAGTCCTTTTATTCGGACTAAGTACAGTCCAATTTAACATACTCAGTATTTATATAGTATCTATGTGTTATTATATCCTAACTCCAGATATTCTTATATCATTAAAGTAAGCTTTACAGAAACTAATTGTAGAGATTCATCAGCTTATCAGATCATGTTTATTACTCATATTTTAAGATGTTTTTAGCTTTTAGATTATTTCAGCTTATTGGTGAGTCTACTTACACTTAGCATGCATGTTTTACAATTATGTATGAAATCAATTTTTCTTATTCCATTCACCCCTACATACTTAGTATATTCCAGAAGTATTGATCAACATATATGCCTGTGTGGCTATATTTCATTATAATGTAGGTACAAGTTATAGCCTACTCATCCCAATTAGATAGTTGCAGATTCCAGCCAGCACGTGATGAGTTCTTTTAGTTCAGGAACTTCAGAAAGTTTTAGTTCATGTACAGTTCATTTACTTTCATGTGTATTAATTAGTGGTAGTTGGAGGCATGTCCCAACTATTTATAGTCAGTATAGTAGAGGCTTCATAGATGTTAGTTATAGTCAGTTATGCTAATTTTAGCTTCATCCTTTTAGATTTATCAGATTCTAAAGCTTCATCAATGTTGTATCTATTTTAGATCATTAGTATCACTATGTCTCCGTATAGTATATAGTTATTTATCATGCCATAATTTAGCTTCTTAATAGTATGCTAGTTCATGTGTTAGTTTAGGATCACTTATGGTTCCAAGCGTCGTATGATGTATCAGGACAGATTTTTGAGGCGTTACAAATTTGTTATCAGAGCACAGAGTTCAAGTATCCCAGGGTGTCTATGAAGCCGTGTGTAGTAAAATCTTACAGAATGGTACCAAGACGTTTGTACTTTTCTTCGAGAGGCTACAGGGCATTTAGGAAATCTTTTCATTCTTTCAAGTCTCAGATCATACAATAGAAGTATTATCTAAGAAATTTATATAGATCCTTATCTTACACTATTCATGCTAACTCTACCTTAGTTTTGTCATGATAGAAATAGTGAAGCTTAAGTTCTTACAGATTGTGTTGCCTCATCTAGTCCCCATAAATAGTTATGGGATTTTATATTATCTCAAAAAGTATCCCATCAGTGTCCTTATGTCCTAAATTTTGAAATATTTCATTCATGTTGATAAAAATCATGCATTAAACCAAATTCAGATGTGTTTTCAGATCCCTTCTTAGAATTCTTTTTACAGTATGTGATCTAGAGTTAGAATCAGGCACCAGGAAGTTTAGCAGTAGTAGAGTTTGAATAGCGTTATCCAAATTGAGCAGATTATGTATTCATGGGATAGTTGTACTAGAGGTGAATCAGTAGGCTTGAACAGTGCTTATAACGATTTAAGATTATTAATTTGAAATTAAGTATGATGGTGTGGATGTGAGTTAGGAGATATGATATTAGTAGTCTATGAAGAAACAGAAGAAGATGATGTGTTTAGTTAGGAAAGTATGTGTTGAAAAGAGTTTAAGTATATGATGATAGAACAAGCAACTCAGTCAGGATCTCACATTCTAGTAGTAGTGCCACTATGTGTAGAAAAGCAGTAAGGGAGAACGATTCCTAACCTATTCTTAGCTCAGTGCAAAGTTTTTCAGTTATCATGATATCTACTCATGGCTAATATGTCAGCTCCCTCATCACATCTCATATTCATGCACTTTATAGAAAAACCATGTATGCTTTTAGTTTTTAGTATGAGGATTTTCAGTTCAATCAGTAGTATAAATCATGTTTTGTGAAATCATGAACTCCAAACTCAGGTCATGCATCTCATGACTCACGTACGCATGTTTTAAGGTATGATCAGATCCAGATACTCATACTTCACTAATAATGATCAATAAAATTTATTTTATGTCATGGGGGTCCTCAATTTGGACCTCTATGATGAATTCATGTCACTGATACTTTATTTATCAGGCCTTAGTTGAGTGTCAAAGTTATTCCTTCATGCTTATAGTCCTCATATTCTAACTTTCAGTGACCTCTCCTTATGTCATGATTAGTTGATATTCTTTGTGTGTTTTCTTGTGATAGTGAATGAAAGTTTTAGGGATAGAGGTTTAGAGAAAATAAAAAAGATGTTTTTGTTGTTGTTTGACTACAAGTTCATGTGTGGTTATGAAGATAGGTTTGAATGTCATGTTGGTGTACAAGTGGAATATATAGTTGAGTATAAGATTTTAGTATAATTAAGTCCATATAGCCAGTAATCCAGTCTAGCAGCCAGACAGACAAGTTCCTATGGTTTTTTTTCTTTTCTATTCATGGGGTAATTCATTCATGACCATGCAAGTCATAAATTCAGTTCAGTTCATTCATTATGCATCAGTTTCATATCCCAGATATTTAGTCATGTTTCAGTCTGTAAGTCTCCTGTGCATTATCTCAGTCTTTCTTTAGTATTTCAACCAAGACAGTATTATTTAGGGGACGAAGTATCCAAAGGGGAGATGTAATACCCCGAGTATTAATTTCTTGAATCTTTTATCTCTTTATAAAGAAACAAGATCCATCATAAAGTAACGGTTACTCATCAGTTGACTCACTTATTTCTATCTCAGCCTTATGTCAGTGCATGTATTCACGTAATCAGTTCAGTTCATTATATTCAGGTCCTATATCATGTTTCATAATCAGTTGCAATTATGTTTTTAGTCTTGCATATTCAGAATATGATTTTAGCTACTTTCGTATAGTACTCTCAGTCTAACTAGTCTCATTTGAGGTTGAATGTTCCCAGGGGGGAGCTAATGTAATACCCTGCATTTTTGGGCTAGCCTATAAACCATCGTTCTTATATGTATAAGCTATAATCGAAGTGATTCCTATGTTAATACAAGTTTCAAAATCTTTATCCTCATGTTTGAATTGCTTTTTGAGGTGAAAAATGTTCACAGGAAACGCTTAGAGCCAAGTTGAGTTAATATCATTTGATTCATCCAAAATTTGATATTTGAATCTACAAGGGTCATCTTTAAACGTGTATAACTTTTTATATACATGGAATTTTACAACTTAAAATCAATCAAATTGTAGATAATTGAATTAGATTTCCAATAATACCAATTTCTCCAAAATTCGATAGCCAAGTAAAAAGTAATGCCATTTTTTGTGTAAGGCAGTAAGCCGATGTAATCTCGATGCGTCGCATCGACTTCTCCTTGACACGAAAAACTGAAGCAGATCCAAAGTTGTTTTACATGTTAATTCAGTTCCTAAGAGGTCTAGGAACACTTTGGTCAATTCCCCTCACCCAAATCCGACCCTAACACTTAATTTCAGCCCCAAAAATATTAGATACATTATTAATAATAATATTTTTCTCTCCAACAAAACCCTATCCTCCTCAAGAACACCAAAAACTCCAAGAAATTTACTTTAAGAAAAGAATCAAGAATCAAGTTACCTAATTCAAGAATGCTTTCAAGATTGTGTTTCTCCTTCAAGATTAAGGCTTTAAGGTATGTGGGAGTTCATCCATGGGTCCTCTTTCACCCATGGAGCCTAAAAGTCAAAGTTCAAGTTTAAAGTTACAATCTTTACATATTCCCATGAATTTTTTATAAATTTTCATGAATCTCAAACTTATATCATGTTTCAATGGAATTGTGGGTGATATTAAATCTTACATTTTTTATTGGCATTATTTGCTACATTTAAACTCTAATCGATGATTTTAGAGGTGAAATCATTCTATTACTACTATTTTTAACTACTCATATGCTTAGCCTAAACCATGAATTACAAGTGTTTGATGAATGCTTACAAGAATCATTTTGTAGAATGGCTCACATAGCATGTCCTTAGAGTTTTAGTTTGATTCCATGGTGGATCCTATATTCAAGATAATTAGAAATAATTCCTTATTTTAATTTTATGTTTTTCACATGTTTGATCCTTACATGTTGTGATGAAATGCCCATGTCCTATTTCAAGTGAATTTCATGTAATTTCCCCAATTAACGAGGTTGGTTATGAAACCATGCTATTCTCTCATGTTTTTAAGATATACCCATATCCAAGTATTAATCTGCATGTGCCTGATAGAATACCCATGTGAATTGAATAGGTAATCATGACATGTTACCATGTGTTCTCATCCATGTACAAGTCCATAACCTCCAAGTGTTTGACAAAATATCTAAATGAAAGCATTGTTGACAATTAACTATTGTTATACTATTATGATCATACCATGCTTTAATTTCTTGCTATCGAGTCCTGGGGTAATTTAATACCCGAAAATTTAGTTGCTTACCTAGAGCCAGTGTCAATTACAAAATAGTCTCAGTCATGTCACGATTAGTAGTATTCTCAGTCAGTTACAGAACTCAATAAAGGTTAATCAGTTATGGACCTTAGGAAAATCTCAGTAATCTAAGTATCACTCAAGTTCAATTTAGTTATTCATGTTCAGTGTCTATTCAGATTAGAGTAGGATATAAAACCGAGTGAACCCATGGATAGAAACTTAACTACTAGTAGAGGGTGTGATTCTTTGAAGCAATCCTTGTATTTTAGAACTATGTAGCCAGCATAGGTTAAGACATCTAACCTGACAGTTAAGGGTCGATGATGTGGCTTACTTGCCAGTTGAGGGTCCCCATCATTCTCATTTGCATACCTGCCGATTGAGGGTCACTCACAGCTTGTCCTTACCGGTGGTGCAGTATTAACACCCTTCCAATTAGGGTTATAGATTGGACACCAACTCAGCTATATTTCTTTATTTGGGGCATGTCGGTTAGATGACTACTTCCCACAGTTTTAGTTTCAGACTCAGTGTAGAACTCAGTTTAGTTCTACAGAATTAGCACTGTAAAATACAGTCACCCAACTTAGTATAGAACCCAATTCCATTCTATAGATTCAGGATTGTCAGATATAGTCACTCAGTTCAGTACAAAACTCAGCATAGTTCTATAAAAATAGGACTGTCAGATATAGTCCCATATTTATCAGTAATAAAGTTATCATTAATTCAAGATACCAATCACTCAGTTATCGAAACTCAGTATTCAATTCCAGTATGAGTCTCAGTTACATTATTAGTTACAGTCTCAGTCACAATCTCAGTCTAGTAATCAGATCAGTAACTTAGTTCTATTTCAGATTTGCTTGACCATAGCATACAGTTATCAGTTATCTAGCTATCAGTATTTCAATACCTTAGTTTACAGTGTATTTCAGAATTATGTTATACACTTGCTCTTGAATTCTCAGATAATATAGTCATCTCGAATTCATGCTCTAATACCTCATGTTATTCTGTCAGTCTCATTCTCATATACATAATACTCTACAGTTTTAGTCCTGTTAGGCGGACTAAGTACAGTCCAGTTTTACATACCCAGTATTTATATAGTATTTATGTGTTATTATATCCCAACTCCAGTTATTCTTATATCATTGAAGTAAGATTTACAGAAACTAATTGTAGAGATTCATTAGCTTATCAGATCATGTTTATTACTCATATTTTAAGATGTTTTTAGCTTTTAGTTTATTTCAGCTTATTTTTTAGTCTACTTACACTTATCATGCATGATTTACAATTATGTATGAAATCAATTTTACTTATTGCATTCATCCCTGCATGCTCAGTATATTCCAGAAGTACTGGTCCACTTCATTATAATATAGGTACCAGTTATAGCCTACTCATCCCAATTAGATAGTTGCAGATTCTAGCAAGCAGGTGATGATTTCTTCTACTTCGAGAACTTCAGAAAGTTTTAGTTCATGTATAGTTTATTTACTTTCATGTGTATTGATTAGTGGTAGTTGGAGGCATGTCCCAACTATTTATAGTCAGTATAGTAGACGCTTCATAGATGTTAGTTATAGTCACTTATGCTAATTTTAGTTTCATCCTTTTAGATTTATCAAATTCTAAAGCTTCATCAGTGTTGTATCTATTTTAGATCATTAGTATCACTATGTCTCCATACAGTAAATAGTTATTTATCCTGCCGTAATTTAGTTGCTTAATAGTATGCTAGGTCATGCGTTAGTTTAGGATCACTTATAGTTCCAAGCGTCGTATGATGTATTAAGACAGATTTTTGAGGTGTTACAAAATTGGTATCAGAGCACAGAGTTCAAGTTTCCTAGGGTGTCTATGAAGTTGTGTCTAGTAAAATCTTGCAGAATGGTACCAAGACGTTTGTACTTTTCTTTGAGAGGCTACAGGGCATTTAGGAAATCTTTCCCTTCTTTCAAGTCTCAGATCGTGCAATAGAAGTATTATCTAAGAAATTTATATAGAACCTTATCTTGCACAATTCATGCTAACTCTGCCTTAGTTTTGTCATGATAGAAATAGTGAAGCTTAAGTTCTTACAGGTAGTGTTGCCTCATCCAGTCCCCACAAATAGTTATGGGATTGCATATTATCTCAGAAAGTATCCCATCAGTGTCCTTATGTCCTAAATTTTGAAATATTTCATTCATGTGATAAAAATCATGCATTAACCCAAATTCAGATGTGCTTTCAGATTCCTTCTTAGAATCCCTTTTACAGTATGTGATCTAGAGTTAGAATCATGAACCAAGAAGTTTAGCAGTAGTATAGTTGGAATAGCGTTATCCAGATTGAGCAGATTATGTATTCATGGGATAGTTGTACTAGAGGTAAATCAGTAGGCTTGAATAGTGCATATAACAGTTTAAGATTATTAATTTGAAATTAAGTATGATAATGTGGATGTGAGTTAGGAGATATGATATTAGTAGTCCAGGAAGAAATAGAAGCAGATGATGTGTTTAGTGAGGAAAGTATGTGATGAAAAGAGTCTAAGTATATGATGATAGAACAAGCAACTCAGTCAGGATCTCACATTCTAGTAGTAGCGCAAGTATGTGCAGAAAAGCAGTAAAGGAGGACGATTCCTAACCTATTCTTAGCTCATTACAATGTTTTTCAGTCATCACGATATCTACTTATGGCTAATATGTCAGCTCTCTCATCACATCTCATATTCATGCACTTTATAGAAAAACCATGTACGCTTTCAGTTTTTAGTATGAGGATTTTCAGTTCAATCAGCAGTATAAATCATGTTTCGTGAAATCATGAACTCCAAACTCAGGTCATACAGCTCATGACTCACATACGCATGTTTCACGGTATGATCAGATCCAGATACTCATGCTTCACTAATAATGATCAATGAAATTTAGTTTATGTCATGGGCATCCTCGATTTAGACCTCTATGATGAATTCATGTCATTGATACTTTATTTCTCAGGCCTTAGTTGAGTGTCAAAGTTATTCTTTTATGCATATGGTCCTCATATTCTACCTTTCAGTGACCTCTCCGTATGTCATGATTAGTTGAGATTCTTTGTGTGTTTTCTTGTGATAGTGAATCAAAGATTTAGGGATAGAGGTTTAGAGAAAATAAAAAAGATGCTTTTGTGGTTTTTTGACTACAAGTTCATGTGTGGTTATGAAGATAGGTTTGAATGTAATGTTTGTGTACAAGTGGTATATATAGTTGAGTATAAGATTTAAGTATAATTCAGTCCGTATAACCAGCAATCCAGTCTAGCAGTTAGACAGACAAGTTCCTATAGTTTTTCATCTTTTGTATTCATGGGGTAATTCATTCATGACTATGCAAGTCATAAATTCAGTTCAGTTCATTCATCATGCATCAGTTTCATATCCCAGATATTCAGTCATGTTTCAGTTGCATTATCTTAGTCTTCAGTATTTCATAAGACATATTCAGTTATCATGTTAGCTCGAGTTAATTTCTTGTCTTATCTGTAAGTTTAATCCTCAGTGCATTTCTATCTCATTATGTCAGTGTTCGTTTCAGTTCATTCAGCTTATAGTTTCATAATCAGTTGTATTATTAGTCGCAGTATTGAGTAAGATAGTACAAGTAGTCTCAAAAGGGGAGAATGTAATAGCTGAGTATTATATATTTTTAATTATGAAGAACGAAGTATAATCATCAGGCCTATAAATCAAAGTGTAAGTCATAGTACGTCAATCAGATCAGCATAAGTAGTAACAGTAAACAGTTACATATATCATAATAATGAGTAGAATAGTATCAAAAGTAAATGTAGTATGTAATAGTATAGTAACACATAACCAGTATAAGTTGAAGAAAGGGGACTAATGTAAACCACATATGATGGATGTTATAACACACATCCATATGTATATATAATCTATATCCTATGTTAATACAAGTTTCAAAATCTTTGTCCTCATGTTTGATTTGCTTTTGAGGTTAAAAATGTTCACAGGAAACACTTAGAGACAAGTTGAGTTAAGATCAATTGATTCATCGAAAATTTGATATTTGATTCTACAAGGGTCAACTTTAAATGTGTATAACTTTTTATATACATGGAATGTTACAACTCAAGATCAATCAAATTGTAGATAATTGAATTAGATTTACAACAATACCAATTTCTCCAAAATCCGATACCCAAGTAAAAAGTAATACCATTTTTTGTGTAAGGCAGTACGCCGATGCAATCTCGATGCGTCGCATCGACTGCGCCCTGACACGAAAAACTGAAGGAGATCCAAAGTTGTTTTACATGTTAATTCAGTTCCTAAATGGTCTAGGAACACTTTGGTCAATTCCTCTCACCCAAATACGACCCTAACACTTAATTTCAGGCCCAAAAATATTAGATACATTATTAATAATGATTTTTTCCCTCCAACAAATCCCTACCCTCCTCAAGAACACCAAAATCTCCAAGAAATTTACTTGAAGAAACGAATCAAGAATCAAGTTACCTAATTCAAGAATGCTTTCAAGATTGTGTTTCTCCTTCAAGATTAAGGCTTTAAGGTATGTGGGAGTTCATCCATGGGTTCTCTTTCACCCATGGAGCCCAAAAGTCAAATTTCAAGTTTAAAGTTACAATCTTTACATATTCCCATGAATTTTTTTATAAATTTTCATGAATCTCGAACTTATATCATGTTTCAATGGAATTGTGGGTGATATTAAATCTTACATTTTGTATTGGCATTATTTGCTACATTTAAACTCTAATCGATGATTTTAGAGGTGAAATCATGCTATTACAACTATTTTTAACTACTCCTATGCTTAGCCTAAACCATGAATTACAAGTGTTTGATGAATGCTTATAAGAATGATTTTGTACAAAGCCTCACATATCATGTCCTTAGAGTTTTAGTTTGATTCCATGGTGGATCCTATATTCATGATAATTAGAAATAATTCCTTATTTTAATTCTATGTTTTCCACATGTTTGATCCTGACATGTTGTGATGAAATGCCCATGTCCTATTTCAAGTGAATTTCATGTAATTTCCCCAATTAACGAGGTTGGTTATGAAACCATGCTATTCTCTCATGTTTTTAAGATATTCCCATATTCAAGTATTAATCTGCATGTGCCTGATAGAATACCCATGTGAATTGAATTGGGTAATCATGACATGTTACCATGTGTTCTCATGCATGTACAAGTCCATAACCTCCAAGTGTTTGATAAAATGTCTAAATGAAAGCATTTTTGAAAATTAACTATTGTTATACTATTATGATCATGCCATGCTTTACTTTCTTGCTATCGAGTCCTAGGGGGTATTTAATACCCGACAATTTAGTTTCTTACCTAGAGCCAGTGTCAATTACAAAATAGTCTCAGTCATGTCACGATCAGTAGTATTCTCAGTCAGTTACAGAACTCAATAGAACACAATCAGTTATGGACCTCAGGAAAATCTCAATAATCTAACTATCACTCAAGTTCAGTTTAGTTATTCATGTTTAGTGTCTATTTAGATGAGAGTAGGATTTAGAACCGAGTGAACCTAAGGATTGAAACTCACCTTCTAGTAGAGGGTGTGATTCTTTGAAGCAATCCTTCTATTTTAGAACTATGTAGCCAGCGTAGGTTAAGACATCTAACCTAACAGTTAAGGGTTGATGAGGTGGCTTACTTGCCCGTTGAGGGTCCCCATCATTCTCATTTGCATACTTTCCAGTTGAGGGTCACTCACAGCTTGTCCTTACCGGTGATGCGGTATAACACCCTTCCAATTAGGGTTATAGATTGGACACCAACTCAGCTATATTTCTTTATTTGGGGCATGTCGGTTAGATGACTACTTCCCATAGTTTTAGTTTCAGACTCAGGGTAGAATTCAGTTTAGTTCTATAGAATTAGGACTGTCAAATACAGTCACCCAACTTAGTATAGAACTCAATTCCATTCTATAGATTTAGGATTGTCAGATAGTCACTCAGTTCAATACAGAACTCAGTATAGTTCTATAAAAATAGGACTATCAGATACAGTCCCCTATTTATCAATAATATAGTAATCATTAATTCCAGACACCAATCACTCATTTATCAAAACTCAGTATTCAATTATAGTATCAGTCTCAGTTACATTATTAGTTACAGTCTCAGTCACAATCTCAGTCTAGTAATCAGATCAGTAACTTAGTTCGGTTTTAGGTTTTCTTGACCATAGCATACAATTATCAGTTATCTAGTTATCAGTATTTCAATACCTTAGTTTACAGTCTATTTTAGAATTATGTTATACACTTGGTCTTGGATTCTTAGACAACATAGTCTTCACAAATTCATGCTCAGTTACCTCATGTTATTCAGTCAGTCCCATTCTCGTATACATAATAATCTATAGTTTTAGTCCTTTTATTCGGACTAAGTACAGTCCAATTTAACATACTCAGTATTTATATAGTATCTATGTGTTATTATATCCTAACTCCAGATATTCTTATATCATTAAAGTAGGCTTTACAGAAACTAATTGTAGAGATTCATCAGCTTATCAGATCATGTTTATGACTCATATTTTAAGATGTTTTTAGCTTTTAGAATATTTCAGCTTATTGGTGAGTCTACTTACACTTAGCATGCATGTTTTACAATTATGTATGAAATCAATTTTACTTATTCCATTCACCCCTGCATACTAAGTATATTCCAGAAGAACTGATCCACATATATGCCTGTGTGGCTATATTTCATTATAATGTAGGTACAAGTTATAGCCTACTTATCACAATTAGATAGTTGCAGATTCCAGCCAGCACGTGATGAGTTCTTCTACTTCAGGAACTTCAGAAAGTTTTAGTTCATGTACAGTTCATTTACTTTCATGTGTATTGATTAGTGGTAGTTGGAGGCATGTCCCAACTATTTATAGTCAGTATAGTAGAGGCTTCATAGATGTTAGTTATAGTCAGTTATGCTAATTTTAGTTTCATCCTTTGAGATTTATCAGATTGTAAAGCTTCATCAGTGTTGTATCTATTTTAGATCATTAGTATCACTATGTCTCCGTACAGTAAATAGTTATTTATCATGCCATAATTTAGCTGCTTAATAGTATGCTAGGTCATGTGTTAGTTTAGGATCACTTATAGTTCCAAGCACCGTATGATGTATCAGGACAGATTTTTGAGGCGTTACAAATTTGGTATCAGAGCACAGAGTTCAAGTGTACTAAGGTGTCTATGAAGCCGTGTTTAGTAAAATCTTACAAAATGGTACCAAGACGTTTGTACTTTTCTCCGAGAGGCTACAGGGCATTAAGGAAATCTTTCCCTTCTTTCAAGTCTCAGATCGTGCAATAGAAGTATTATCTAAGAAATTTATATAGATCCTTATCTTGCACTATTCATGCTAACTCTGCCTTAGTTTTGTCATGATAGAAATAGTGAAGCTTAAGTTCTTACAGATTGTGTTGCCTCATCTAGTCCCCACAAATAATTATGGTATTGCATATTATCTCAAAAAGTATCCCATCAGTGTCCTTATGTCCTAAATTTTGAAATATTTTATTCATGTTGATAAAAATCATGCATTAAACCAAATTCAGATGTGCTTTCAGATCCCTTCTTAGAATCTCTTTTACAGTATGTGATCTAGAGTTAGAATCAGGCACCACGAAGTTTAGCAGTAGTAGATTTTGAATAGCATTATCCAAATTAAGCAGATTATGTATTCATGGGATAGTTGTACTAGAGGTAAATCAGTAGGCTTGAACAGTGCTTATAATGATTTAAGATTATTAATTTAAAGTTAAGTATGAAGGTGTGGATGTGAGTTAGGAGATATAATATTAGTAGTCTATAAAGAAACAGAAGAAGATGATGTGTTTAGTGAGGAAAGTATGTGTTGAAAAGAGTCTAAGTATATGATGATAGAACAAGCAACTCAGTCAGGATCTCACATTCTAGTAGTAGTGACACTATGTGTAGAAAAGCAGTAAGGGAGAACGATTCCTAACCTATTCTTAGCTCAGTGCAAAGTTTTTCAGTTATCACGATATCTACTCATGGCTAACATGTCAGCTCCCTCATCACATCTCATATTCATGCACTTTATAGAAAAACCATGTATGCTTTCAGTTTTTAGTATGAGGATTTTCAGTTCAATCAGCAGTACAAATCATGTTTCGTGAAATCATGAACTCCAAACTCATGTCAAGCATCTCATGACTCACGTACGCATGTTTTACAGTATGATCAGATCCAGATACTCATGCTTCACTAATAATGATCAACGAAATTTAGTTTATGCCATGGGCGTCCTTAATGTGGACCTCTATGATGAATTCATGTCATTGATACTTTATTTATCAGGCCTTAGTTGAGTGTCAAAGTTATTCCTTCATGCTTATAGTCCTCATATTCTAACTTTCAGTGACCTCTCCTTATGTCATGATTAGTTGAGATTCTTTGTGTGTTTTCTTGTGATAGTGAATGAAAGTTTTAGCGATAGAGGTTTAGAGAAAATAAAAAAGATGTTTTTGTGGTTGTTTGACTAGAAGTTCATGTGTGGTTATGAAGATAGGTTTGAATGTCATGTTGGTGTACAAGTGGAATATATAGTTGAGTATAAGATTTTAGTATAATTAAGTCCGTATAGCCAACAATCCAGTCTAGCAGCCAGACAGACAAGTTCCTATGGTTTTTCATCTTTTCTATTCATGAGGTAATTCATTCATGACCATGCAAGTCAAAAATTCAGTTCAGTTCATTCATCATGCATCAGATTCATATCCCAGATATTTAGTCATGTTTCAGTTTGTAAGTCTCCTGTGCATTATCTCAGTCTTTCTTTAGTATTTCAACCAAGACAGTATTATTTAGGGGACGAAGTATCCAAAAGGGAGATGTAACACCCCGAGTATTAAGTTCTTGAATCTTTTATCTCTTTATAAAGAAACAAGATCCATCTTAAAGTAATGGTTATTCATCAGTTGACTCACTTATTTCTATCTCAGCCTTATGTCAGTGCATGTATTCACGTAATCAGTTCAGTTCATAATATTCAGGTCCTATATCATGTTTCATAATCAGTTGCAATTATGTTTTTAGTCTTGCATATTCAGAATATGGTTTTAGTTACCTTTGTATAGTACTCTCAGTCTAACCAGTCTCATTTGAGGTTGAATGTTCCCAAGGGGGAGCTAATGTAATACCCTGCATTTGTTGGCTAGCTTATAAACCACCGTTCTTATATGTATAAGCTATAATCGAAGTGATTCCTATGTTAATACAAGTTTCAAAATCTTTATCCTCATGTTTAAATTTCTTTTGAGGTGAAAAATGTTCACAAGAAACACTTAGAGCCAAGTTGAGTTAAGATCATTTGATTCGTCCAAAACTTGATATTTGAATCTACAAGGGTCATCTTTAAATGTGTATAACTTTTTATATACATGGAATTTTACAACTCAAGATCAATCAAATTGTAGATAATTGAATTAGATTTCCAACAATACCAATTTCTCCAAAATCCGATACCCAAGTAAAAAGTAATGCCATTTTTTGGGTAAGGCAGTAAGCCGATGTAATCTCGATGCGTCGCATCGACTGCTCCCTGACATGAAAAACTGAAGCAGATCCAAAGTTGTTTTACATGTTAATTCAGTTCCTAAATGGTCTAGGAACACTTTGGTCAATTCCCCTCACCCAAATACGACCCTAACACTTAATTTCAGCCCCAAAAATATTAGATACATTATTAATAATGATTTTTTCTCTCCAACAAAACCCTATCCTCCTCAAGAACACCAAAAACTCCATGAAATTTACGTTAAGAAAAGAATCAAGAATCAAGTTACCTAATTCAAGAATGCTTTCAAGATTGTGTTTCTCCTTTAAGATTAAGGCTTTAAGGTATGTGGGAGTTCCTCCATGGGTCCTCTTTCACCCATGGAGCCTAAAAGTCAAATTTCAAGTTTAAAGTTACAATCTTTACATATTCCCATGAATTGTTTTATAAATTTTCATGAATCTCAAACTTATATCATGTTTCAATGGAATTGTGGGTGATATTAAATCTTACATTTTTTATTGGCATTATTTGCTACATTTAAACTCTAATCGATGATTTTAGAGGTGAAATCATGCTATTACTACTATTTTTAACTACTCATATGCTTAGCCTAAACCATGAATTACAAGTGTTTGATGAATGCTTACAAGAATCATTTTGTAGAAAGGCTCACATAGTATGTCCTTAGAGTTTTAGTTTGATTCCATGGTGGATCCTATATTCAAGATAATTAGAAATAATTCCTTATTTTAATTTTATGTTTTTCACATGTTTGATCCTTACATGTTGTGATGAAATGCCCATGTCCAATTTCAAGTGAATTCATGTAATTTCCCCAATTAACGATGTTGGTTATGAAACCATGCTATTCTCTCATGTTTTTAAGATATTCCCATATCCAAGTATTAATTTGCATGTGCCTGATAGAATACCCATGTGAATTGAATAGGGTAATCATGACATGTTACCATGTGTTCTCATCCATGTACAAGTCCATAACCTCCAAGTGTTTGACAAAATATCTAAATGAAAGCATTGTTGACAATTAACTATTGTTATACTATTATGATCATACCATGCTTTACTTTCTTGCTATCGAGTCCTGGGGTAATTTAATACCCGACAATTTAGTTGCTTACCTAGAGCCAGTGTCAATTACAAAATAGTCTCAGTCATGTCATGATTAGTAGTATTCTCAGTCAGTTACAGAACTCAATAAAACTCAATCAGTTATGAACCTTAGGAAAATCTCAATAATCTAAGCATCACTCTAGTTTAGTTCATATGGGAGTAGGATTTAGCACCGAGTAAACCCAATGATGGGAACTCACATGCCAGTAGAGGGTGTGATTCTTAGAATCAATCCTTACATTGTAGAACTACGTATCCACGTAGGTTGAGACATCTAACCTACCAGTTAAGGGTTGATGAGGTGGCTTACCTACCAGTTGAGGGCCCTACCATTCTCATTTGAGTACCTACCAGTTGAGGGTCACTCATATCTTATCTTTATTAGTGGTACGGTATTGATACCCTTCCAATTGGGGTTACAAATTGTACCCCAACTCAACTATATTACTTTATTTGGGGCATGTCGGTTAGACGACTACTTCCAACTGTTTCAGTTTCAGACTCAGTGTATAACTCAGTTCAATTCTATAGAATCATGATTGTCAGATATAGTCACCCAGCTTAGTATAGAACTCAATTCAGTTCTACAGATTTAGGACTATCAGATACAGTCACTCAGCTCAATACGGAACTCAGCATAGTTCCACAGAAATAGGACTATCAAATATTATCCCTCATTTATCAGTAATATAGTTATCAGTAAGTCTAGATATCAGTAACTCTATTATCAAAACTCAGTATTTAGTTCCAGTATGAGTCTCAGTTACAGTATTAGTTACAGCCTCAGTCACAATCTCAGTCTAGTAATCAGATCAATAACTCAGTTCAGTTTCAGGTTTGCTTAACCATAGCATACAATTATCAGTTATCCATCTATTATTATTTCAGTACCTCACTTTATAGTCTATTTCATAATTATGTTATACGCTTGGTCTTGTATTGTCAGATAATATAGTCTTCATAAATTCATGCTCAGTTACCTCATGTTATTCAGTCAGTCCCATTCTCATATACATAATACTCTATAGTTTTAGTCCAGTTATTCAGACTAAGTATAGTCCAGTTTTACATACCCAGTATTCAAACAGTATCTATGTGTTATCATATCCCAGCTCCAGTTATTCTTATATCATTAAAGTAAGCTTTATAGAAATAAAGTGTAGAGATTCACCAGCTTATTAGATCATGTTTATTACTCATGTTTTAAGATGTTTTCAGCTTTCAGTTTATTCCAACTTATTGGTGAGTCTACTTACACTTAGCATGCATGTTTTATGATTACGTATAAAATTAGTTATAGTTATGGCATTCACCCCTGTGTACTCAATACATTCTAGAAGTACCAATTTGCATATATGCCTGTGTGGCTATATTTCCCATAATATCAGTACCAGTTATAGCCTACTCATCCCAATTAGACAGTTGCAGATTCCAGCCAGCAGGTAATGAGTTCTCCTACTTTCGGAACTCCAGACAGTTTTATTTCATGTACAGTTTATTTACTTTCATGTGTATTAATTAGTGGTAGTTGGAGGCATATCCTAACTATCTATAGTTAATATAGTAGAGGCTTCATAGATGTTAGTCAAAGTTAGTTATGTAAATATTAGTTTCATTCTTTCAGATTTATCAGATTGTAAAGCTTCATCTGTATTGTATCTATTTTAGATCTTTAGTATGACTACGTCTTCTCATATTAAATAGTTATTTATTATTCCATAATTTAGTTGCTTAACAGTATGCCAGTTCATAGGTTAGTTTGGGATCACTTGTGGTTCCAAGTGTCGTATGGCATCTTGAGATAGATTTTTGGGGTGTTATAATAGATTAAGCTAATTCATAGAATGATTATGATATTATGTTAGATATGGGAAGATATTTAGGTATTGGAAGTGTAATTAGTATGATTAGCGTTATTTGGATGGTTTAGGCTCTCTTGAAACCACAATTTAGGTAGAATTGACTTAGTTGCTCAGGTTTTAGGTGGAATTGATACCTTAGGCCTAATCATGTCTAATTTAATATCTAGGAGTGAATTTAGATACCTTAGCCTAGTCCGGGGAAGAAATTATCTAAATATGGATTTCGGGAATTAGTAGTGAGTCGCTCCATCCCACCTTAGGCCAAGACTTGTGTTAACTTTATAGGATTATTTATGCATGATATACCCTTATTAATGTTCTATTTGGGACTTGACATTATTATATATGTCTAATGAGTATGTTAGTAGAATATTGAAAGGTTAATGCCAATTTTGGATATGCTTAATGATGTAGTTCATAGATATGTTTATTGATATAGATTTTGGATATGGTTAATAAATAATTGATGGTTATGATTCTTGGTGTGGTGCATAGATATAAGTAAAAGGGATAGTTCATAATACGGGTATATTGGTATAGTCTATTGAGTTGTTAGTGTATTATACATAGCTGAGACTAATGAACATTTATTATAAAGTTTCCACGATACTCGATGGATTGTGATGGTCTTTCCCAAATTATGATGTCATGGTTCTGTCATACATATAAATTATTGGAACAAATGCCATGATTATTCTATTAGTTAAATTTTCAGGAGTGGTTTACCCTTGTAAAGCATATGGCCATAGTTTGTAGTCATTTGAATACTTATGATTGCCTTGTTTGGATAATGGAGATGGTATGCATAGATTCTGTATATTCATGATCACTAAAATGGTAAATGGTACAATTCCAACTAAAATATGATTTTATTATTCTTTTTCCTAAAAAGAGATTTATTTCCACTTTTAACTTTCAAAATAGATTTGTTCATAACGGGAACCGTACAATCTTAATGAATAACTAATAAGATTTTGAGGTTGAAAATATTGATTTAGTGATTTGATCGGGATGGATTTTGGTCCATGACTTTTTTACTACTATTTACCCAAGTAGTGAGAGATTTTGACCTTCTCTACACTTTTATGATGACTTAGTCCTGGAGTTTACCCTGGGCAATGGATTTACGAACTTATAATCTTTTAGCCAACGTCCTAGCCGTGCATTATATACATATATATTTTTGATACTTGACAAAGTATATAGATGATGATATTGATGATATAAAATGTAATTCACGTTCAACAATTAATGATATTGATGATATGAGTTCCAATTCAAGTCCAATGATTAATGATATTGATGATATGTATTTCAGTTTAAGTCTGAAGATTGATGATAGTATAGTGGTTAAGGTATTATGTATTCTTCTTATATTCTTTTATGTATACGTATTGCCTATCACCAGTATACACCTATATATTTATCAGCCTTATGGGGGTCTATATAGGTATAGGTGTTGAGTATGGCTTGTGGTATGTTGTATGTTTAGTTGGACCTTCTAGTCCTATGGCGGTGCGGGTTTATTAAATGCCAGGTTAGGTGATATTTGTTTGTGCTAGCTGATTACTTTATATTATTATTGTTATTATGGTTAGTTCATGACATATTGATTATTGGTCTGGTATTGATATTTGAGGTATGATTTTGGTTCTTTCATATTACAGTTATATATTTTTATGCATAATTACCCATTGGTTGGGCATTATGGTTTTAGAACCTGATATTCTCATTTTTTTTCTTTATGGTTGTTTCATTATGGTAATTATCTCATGTTTAGAAGTATGGATTAGAGATCCTAATTATATTAACTAGTTCCTATTATGATTAGGGGGCCTTGGGATGCTAGTGCAATAACTTAATTGGTACCTTGAGTTGCTCTTGTTTATTTATATGTATCCATCTATTATGGTTATGGTATTACCGTATATCCCTCCATTCTTTTACTTATTCATGTTATATATCCAGTTCTTGGCCTTGTCTACTACTATGTATTCTTCTTCGGATAGTTATTCATATATTGGTCAGTGATATACGGTATGGAGTTTAAGTACCTATGTATGGATAGAATACGATTGTTTATCCTTATTGTCTCCTCAGCTTTATTATGTAGTTGTTGGATATTTGAGTGTAGTTTACATTCTTATTTGCATGTTACTTAGCTCTACATTATTTTTGGAGCTCAACTAATAGTTGCTACAAAGTACCATGTGTTTGGTACTCATACCACACTTCTGCAGCCTAGAGATCACAGTAGGGGTTTTGGCTGTTATTGTGTATGTCGTGCATAGAAGTTGTGGTTCAAAGAAATAAGGTGAGCTCCTAGTGTTAAGAACATTGCTATTCTCCCTCTTATGTATTGGACTAATATCTATGTTATATTTAGAGTTGGGTTGTGTCAGTATCTTCATTTAGTACTTCATGTTGTAGTCTAACTATATTAGAAGCTCTAGTACTGATTTCGCCATGTTTTGAGACTATCTTGTGTATTTTAGCCTTTTTACTATATTTATTGTGCATTCTTCCTTCATTTTTCTCAGTAGTCCATTACTAGTAGTTTTGAACTATAGTTTGGCTTACCAATTGATGGGTTACAATAGGTGCCATCAAGACTTAACAAATTGGGCCATAACAAAAAATGGTATTAGAGCCTAGGTTTACTACTCTGTTGGTACCAGAGCTAAGTGTCTGGTAGAGTCTTGTAGATCAGTGTAGATATGTCTATAACCTATTTTGGGGAGGCTACATAACATTTTTAGAAAATTCTATTCTACACTTTTTGCCATATGTTTGTATTTCTATAAGCTTCAAGTTCGTTCTTTTACTCTATTCTATCCTAGATTGATGGTGCGAAGTTATCAATAGATGCAGATGGGACTTCAGCATATAATTCTACAGTTTCAGAAAAACATCAAACTAGGGAGTTAAGGATAGATATCAAAGAGCTACAATGTTAGCTAGAGGATTTGGGGACAGCTCAAGCTCCAGTGAGGTTTACAATTGCTTTATCCTTTCGAGATTTAGTAATAGGGATCTTAAGTCTTTTTATAAATATCTCATAGATAGGCGTGTCATTAGTTTCATCAAGTAGTTCTCCGGTAAGAGTTGGGTTTGTTGGTGTTTAGTAGGGTCCTTTGATGGTTTTAGAGTATGATATTGGGTTTCTTGAGTGGACCAGGTATATTTTATGCTATATCCTTCAGAGCATGACATAGTGCATGGATTTATTAAAGGATTAGCATTGCCACTCCATATGGCATCAGAGTATTTGATAGTAATTGGGTCTTCCTTCTCTCAGGTTGTTAATCATGTGAGGGACATAATGAGAGCATGTGTAGAGACTTATGGAGGTAGTGGTAAGATACCATGTCATCAGTATAGTATTATTGGTATTCCATCTGAGAGTGAGGATCCTTTTGATAGAGGTTAGCTCCACTTACAGCCTATTAATTTTATGCAAGTAGAGTCTTAGACTATGGGTGGATCTTAGGTTAGTCGTGGTAGTCTTAGTGGACAGAGTTCTCATCAAACTTTGCAAAGTATTCAGTATGGGTTTTAGGCCATGGTGGTCATTTTGGATCAAGAGGGGTAGTACCTCAGAGTATTTTAAGAGCTTGTTGTGGTTGTGGAGAGATTGGTCATTGGTATAGAGAGTGCCTCATATATGAGTGGGTTTCTCAGATAGAGTTAGCGTATGTTCCCTACAAGCCTAGTGTTCCAAAGATATGTTATGATTATGAGAAGGATGGCCATTTTGATATGACTACAGAGAGACTAGTTGTTGGTCTAAAAAGTGTCCTCGAAGTAAGATTAGTAGTTGTTCATCTCATTCAGATTGATCTCATGGTATTGTGGCAGCTTTGGATAGAGGCAGTGTGCTTAATACCTTAATTAATGATTCAGATACTTAGTCTAACTTTGGAACCTCTCAGATTCATTCTCTCTCGGGTATGTTAGTTTTGTGACTTTGAATTTCATCGTGATAGGTTCACTTTTATTTCCTACCTTTACCCTTTATTTATGTGTATTAGGTTTCTTATACCCATCGATGATTATTTACTTTGGTAGGTTTATATTGGGTATTATGTACCTTGATATAGAGTTTATGATTATATGACTACCCCATATATGATTTCTTTTAGTAGAGGATGAAGTATATCTGTATTGATATTTTTCCCTTATAGGTGTAGCATTTGGGTTCAAGTCCCATTTACCTTGGCATAGTTGCCTTATTATACCCAAAGTGGTACTTGCTATTAATTTAAATTTTAGGTACTGCCTATTCCCTTATATTTATATTTATATTTATATTTATATTATTGTCATTGTTTAATAAAATTGATCCTTGCTTGGTAGATGGCTAGAATGTTAGTTTCTAGTTAGAATTTTCCCTTCTTTATGGTTCTTATTCATTGTCTTAGGCAGCAAACTTGGTTGGATGTTTACTCTCTTATAGCAAGGTGTGGTTAGTTATTTTCTTCTTCTTTTAGTAATACTAGACTGGTTATTGAATGAATTATGGTATAGAAGCTAAGTTTACCTTTCGTGTTTTTGTTATGGTTCTAGAGTTGGCAATTTGGTTATATTATACGTTCTTGAGTTTGGGGATTTTGTACTTACCTCCTGGATTACAAATATTTTTGCATTGACTATCCCTCTCTATGTAGACCATTTTTTAGGCTGACAAATTTGTGGTTCGTTCTTCAAATATGACTAGTTCATTGCTCGATAGTGGTTTTAATGTTAATGATGAGAAGTCTTGGATTTATCTTTTTGGTTTGTTAGGTTTATCTCCTAGTGGCGTTTTGCTCTTTGTATTGGTGTAGAGTTAGATACTCCATTCTTGCATTGATGTGGTTATTTTCTAAGTGGAGTTAGAGAGTTGTAGCCATGTGATATTTCTTGTGACCGTTTCTTAAGTTGACAAATTAGAAATTCTTTATCTTGAGTTGCTTGGTTCATTTTTTGTAATGGTCTTAACTTTGGCATTAGTGCCGAGATTAGTACTTTCTTCCGTGATAAGGTGATTCACGAGTTGATTGAGGTATGATTAGCTTACTTAGGCTTTAGAATTTGTTCGTCCTAATAAGACTTGAAATTTTTAGATGATATACTCATAAGGAGTAGTATGCTTGAGTTGGATTCAACATGGCTTTATTAATGATTGATGAGACATCCTGGAGTGGATGGTTTAGTGGTGAGTAGTTGTGCTTTGGACTCCTAGATTTCAGTTTTGATTGTCATCTGAACTAGTTGTAGCATTGGCATAGATTAAAGACATTGGTTATCTCTATTTGTGTCCCTAGGTGGTTCCTTATGAGCTTATTCTCATGCTTACCAGTATGAATATTTGATAGATCAACTTAAGTATTTTTAAGGTTAGTGTGATGAGATTGCACGGACAGAACTTGGGTGACTTTCTTCTTAGTTGGAGTGCTAGAAGGCTTGGAAAGGCAAAACAAGATTATATAGGGATTTAGAGTTGGTTGCATAACACATGCCTTGATTTTCCTTTGTCTTGCATGAGTTTTCATTTGAAAGTGCTGGTATTAGTGTGGTATCAATGTGTCATAGCTTGATTTGCATGCATCATCCTTCCTTGGTTCAGTTGGAGGCTAGTTGGTGGTTAAGGTTGAGTTTTAGCTATTTAAGAGTGAAGTGCAAAAGTTGATTGAAAGAGATACCTGTGGAAAAATTCCTTGGATATGTTGTCTCTTCTTAGAGGTTATTTAGGAAGTTATGCTCAGAGAGTGCGAGCCCAGTACCTTATTTTTTTAGTTTTGATAATCTTTCTATCCATTGACTTTCACAGACGAAAGTCCTTTTAGTAGTGCATACTGTAATGACCCTCCAGGGTATTTTCTTGACTTGCATGCATTTTTGGCATTTTGAGCCTTCCCATAATGGCTATAGGTCACTATGTCTTGCTGGAACTATTGGTTTGGTGATCGAACAGTTAGTTTGGATTTTAGGATCTTTCCATATTTTGGAGCTTTCATTGTAGATGATCAAAACTCCTTGTAGATGACCTCGGATGAGAATTCTAATAGTGCCATCAACTCTAGAATGTTGCTTTTAGGCTAGGGGACCCTTGGTTCAGGTCTCAAGGCTTCCAAAATTATTTTGGGCTATTGGGCAGATTATATGAAAAAAAATAAATAGGTTTGGGTCCCACATTTAGTAAAAAACAATCTTGGATGAAAGTTTTACAATCAAATTTCACTATTGAACCATGTTCATAGGGTTCCGAATGAGTTCTGAGGGTCAAAACAAGTTTTTGACTTTGTTTGTGTTGGTGTCTTCGTTTAAGTGACATTGTTACCCCCTGATCATATCGCTTAAGAGATCAAAGTGTCGCTTAAGTGACCATCGCTGAGTATAAGACCCTAAGTTTGTATTTTTGACATTTGGGAGATAGAAAATCCCAATTTAGACAAGTTTTGATACGTTTTTCTCGTCTAATCTTTGTCTCAATTTAAAAATCTATTTTCCCCATTTCCCAAGAATTTTTTTTTATTTTTTGTGATTTTCACCCAAGTTGAGAATCAAAACCCCACTTTCACAATTTTTTGGACTTGGGATCTCTGATTTGGGCGATTCTAAAGGTGTTTTTGAGATTTCTTCAATGGGTAATTTTTATAGTGTTATAATTATCATTTTCCCTCAATTTCATCTTAGAAAAACTTCAAATTCTTGATTTCGAAATGGGTTTTTGAGGGGTTTAGCTGGTAAAGCTTAAAAATTATTTTTCTTTGATTGAATCTTCATTTTAAACTTATTTTTGCATGGGTTTTTAGCTATAGACTCCTATGAGTATGGGAAACGTGTTTCTAAAAATTATAGTTTTACTTTTTTTATTTTCAAACCCATTTTTGGGATTCATTTTTTAACATGTCTTGAATATGGCAATATGGTCTCATTTTACGTTTAATGACATGTAGATTAAGATTTTGATAGCGTGGCAGCATTTTGAGATTGTGAATTGAAGATAGACAATTTATGAATGACTTAAGGAATTTCAATTTGGCATCGAGGTAGGCTTCCATCTACTATTTTTCATGAGATGGTGTATTATATATGTTGCATGGTAGATAGGGATGTTAAGATGTAACATCAGAGAGAACAACATGACTTAGCTGAATTTATGAGTTTGAGGGATAGAAGGGTAATTGAACCTTAAGGTGAAATACTTATTACACTTCTATTATCCTATTACCTTCTTCATAGATTATGCTAATTCATAGAATAATTACGACATTATGCTAGATATGGGATGGGATTTAGGTACTGGAAGTGTGATTAGTATGATTAGCCTTATTTGGACTTCTTAGGCTATCTTAGAACTGCAATTTAGGTGGATTGAACTTAGTTGTTGATGTTTTAGGTCGAATTGCTACCTTAGAACAAATTATCTCTTATTTAACATCTAGGAGTGAATTTAGATACATTAGCCTAGTCCGCAGTAGAAATTGTCTAATTATGGATTCCAGGAATTAAAAGTGGGTCCTTTTGGCCCACTTAGGCCAAGACTTATGTTAAATTTTTAGGCTTATTTATGCATGATATGCGCTTATTAATGTCAGGTCTGGGCCTTGAGGTGATTGTATATGTCTAAGGAGTATATTAGTGAAATATTAAAAGGTTAATGCTAATTCTGGATATGCTTAATGATATAGTTCATAGATATGTTTATTGATATGGATTTCGAATTTGGATAGTAAGATGACTTATAGTTATGATTCTTGGTCCAGTGCATAAATATGAGTAAAATGAATGGTTTGCAGTGTGGGTATATTGGTATAGTCTATTGAGTTGTTGCATTTTAGACATAGTTTAGACTAATAACTGATTATTATTATAAAGTTGTTACGATACCCGATGGATTGTAATAGTCTTTCCCTGATTATTATGTTATGGTTATGTTGTATATATAAATTATTAGGCCAAAGGCCATGATTGTTCTATCGGTTGAATTTCGGGGAGTGTTTTATCCTAGTAAAAGATATGACCATAGTTTTTAGTCATTTGGATGCTTATGATTGCTTTGTTTGGATACTGGTGATGGCATGCATAGATTCTGTACATTCATGATCACTAAAATGGTAAATGATACAATTCCAACTAAAATATGGTTTTATTACTCTTTTTCCTAAAAAAGGATTCATTCTCAATTTTCACTTTTAAATAAGATTTGTTCTTAACGGGAATCATACCATCTTAATGAATAACTTATGAGCATTTGAGGAAAAAAATGATTATTTCATTTAGATAGATTTTGTTCCACAACTTTGTTACTACTATTTACCCCAGCTATGAGAGATTATCACTCCTTGAATACTTTTATGATGACTTAGTCTTAGATTTACCCCGAGCAATAGATTTTTACAAACTTATACTCTTAAGGCCATGGTCCTAGCCATGTATTTTACACACACACACACTCATATATGTATCTGATGCTGGGCAGAGTATATTAATGACATGAGTTTAGATTCAAGTCCGGCGATTGATGATATTGATGATATGAGTTTTGGTTCAAGTCTAGCTATTGATGATATCAATGATATAAGTTCCGGTTCAAGTCCGACGATTGATGATGGTATAGTGGTTAAGGTATTATAGATTCTCCTAACATTTATTCATGCATGTGCATTACCTATCACCAGTATACACCTAGATCTATTAGCCTTATGGGGGGCTGCTTAGGTATAGCTAATATATGTAGCTTGTGGTGTGTTGTGTGATGATTGGATCTTCTGGTCCTATGGCAGTAGAGTTTTATGAAAGGCCCGATTAGGTATTTTTTTTGGGGGGGTAGACGGGTACTTTATATTGTTATTGCTATCATGGTTAGTTCGTGACAAGTTGATTATTGGACTGGTATTGAGATTTGAGGTATGATTTTAGTTCTTTTATCTTACGATTTTATTATTATGCATAATTACTCATTGATTAGGCAATTATGGTTTTGGATCGTGATATTCTCATTTCTTTCTTTACGGTTGCTTTATTATGGTAATTATCTCTTGTTTAAATTAATAGATTTGATATACTGATTTTATTAGCACTAGTTCCTACAATGATTAGGAGGCCGTGGGATGCTAGTGTAGTGACTTAATCGGTACCTTGAGCTGTCTTGTTTATTTATATGTATCTATCTATAGTGGTTATGGTATTATTGTATATCCCTCCCTTCATTTGCTTATTCATGTTGTATATCCATTTTTTGGTCGTGTATACTACTATATATCCTTGTTTTGATATTTATTTGTATATTGGTTAGTGATATATGGTATGGTGTTTAAGTTCCTAAGTATGATTAGAATAGGATAGTTTATCCTTATTATCTCCTTAGCTTTATTGTGTAGTTGTTGGAAATCTGAGTGTAATTTACATTCTTCTTTGCATGTTACTTATATTTCCATTATCTTTGGAGCTCAGTCAGTAGTTTTCAACTGAGTATCATGTGTTTGGTACTCACACTGCACTTTTGTAGCCTGTAGATTATAGTATGGGTTTTTGCCGTGTTCGTCGTGCAGAGCAGTTATGGTTCAGAGATGTAGGATGAGCTCCTAGCATTCAGAGCATTGCTATTCTCCCTCTTATGTATTAGACTAATATCTATGTTATACTTTGAGATGAGTTGTATCAATATATTTATTTAGTACTTTATGTTGTAGTCTAATTATATTAGAAGCTCTTGTACTGATTTCACTAGGTTTCGTGTATTTTAGCCTTTTTACTAAATTTATTCCTTATTCTTCCTTCATTCGTCTTGGTAGTCTATTACTATGCTTACCTACTTGTGGATTATAGTAGGTGCCATCATGACCTGAGAAATTGGGTTGTGACATTGGGTCTATACTATTATTTATTTTCTTTTGCTTATTTTTTTATCAATTTTGTTGCATGAGTTGGGTTGAGTTTAGGATTACTTATTGCAGTGGGTGTGGTAGCTTCCATCACAATTGAGTTTGTATTATGAAAACTTGTTGATTAGATTTTAAGAAAATGATTGTCTATGTTAAGCAATGAGCTTAAATAAGAACAATAAAGAAAAAAAGTTGATCAATTGAAACAATCGAGCTAAGTTACGTGATGTTTTAGTCGAATTCAGAGATAATTAAGTGTGACCAGTTTTGGATTGGGAGACGATTCAATATGAGTTGTTTGAGAGTTGATACTTGACAAAGAATATGAAAGATAATATAAAGCTTGAAGCACAAGAATATTTATGTTTGCTTTTGTATAGTCAAAAATCCGACCTTTTATAAGTAATTAAAAACTACTATTTATTGGCAACAAAGAAAATAACTCAGCTAATAGAAAAGGTCAACTCATTCTACATCCAATGAAAATATTTCTAGAAATATCATTATACGTGCCAACTAATATTCCTATGTATTCAACAGGATTTTGTTCATATATATTTGTTGTATCTACCATTTTGTTCTTTTATTCTTTCTTCGGAACACGAGTTCTTTTGTTGACTTTGGGTTTTGAGTACCACCTTATTTTTGATAATGACCATTGGATTAAATTTATATTGAGATGGGATAAAATTAGTTAATCATCATTTAGTCACTTGTCACAATTCCTATTTTCATAAAACGCTTAATTAATTATTTTTAAAAAATTTAGAGAGTCGCCGCCTAGATTTAGGAAAATTAGAAATCTGTTGTTTTTTTAAAAAATTAATCTACAAAACCAAATTAAAGTTATTGCAAAGGGAAGTTGTTAGACACTGTTCGAAATCCACAACAGTGGTTCCTGGATGAACTCATTATTTCAATTGAGGAGATAAATTTAATTTTTTCTCAAGTATAATAAACATAAAATCTACACAAATAATAAAGTAAAGAAAGCATAACAAAAATAGCCTAATATTTGCCTATCATAAAATAAAATAAACAAATAGAATTATAATTTAAAATGATCCTCAAATTTGAATTTGTGTATCTTCTTTGGAATGCAACACCATATACCTGTATAACCACTTTGTAAAAGTATTAGTAATGAATGAATATAAATTAAAATGAATTAAAGAAGTAATAAATAAAAAGTAAAATTCAGCTTTTTATATATGGGAAGGCTTGAAAATTAAAAAAAAAAATATCTTCACCGACCAAGTATATTAGTTCTTGATATGAAAGAATTAATCAAAAAATTAAACTTGAAATAAACTCCGTCTTTTATAATGGGGAGGCTTCAAAAATATGTCGCAGAGATTCTTTCATTGGCCAAGTAAATTGATGTACCTATATAGGAGAACCCCTATCATCCATTTAGAAAAATGCAAAAGTCGTAAAAGAATACCATTAATCTCTTCAAAATTATTATAAAACTTTACTTCAACTCCATTAAATGAAAATACAAAAAGAATTTTTTTTATCTGAGGAGCTAGTCTAGATAGGTGCAAGAGCTACTAAAGACAGGGATAGTACAAGACTTAGCTTCCATCATATGCATAAGAAGATGGAAGTTGCGGAAGATCTCTATCCGCATCAAGCAATGAAAAGTAAATTGATCCTGTAACAGGCTATATCCCAAAAAGGGTATAACAAGAGTAGTATCAGTACACCACATGCACTGGTAAACATCATTGGATGACCCAAGATAAATTACGTAAACATAACATAAATATCCAAAAATTAAACATGGACTTATGAAATAACATAAATTTCTATCTCTTTACCACTTCTCAGTCACCACTCTCCTTCCATCTTACCCCTTTCTCTCTCAAGCAATAATTAACTTAAGCTCTTGCTATCCTCCGGCTGACCTACCACAAGGTTTACTCTAATAGGTCACTCCTTTTTTCATCATTATATGTTATCATCAATTTAATTATTGAACCCAGCAACATATACTAATTCAAGAACTCTCAAGCAATTAATCAACTATTCAATTCAAACTCATTCATATCAATATGACTCAAATGCATAGGACCAACATAATCATGCCATGCAACAACAATATTCAACCAACAATTTGCAAACAAGGAGTAACAATTTAAATTAGTAACTATCCCTTCAATTAGCCTTCCATTTAAAAATTCACTTAAAAGCAATTAAGTAAACAAGAAGCGTATTACAAGTAAAAATATTCAACTCAAGGCATCTATCAAGACTTCTGAAATAGACCATTAAACTTATTGTAAATATCTCTTGAATGAGATTGAACAACGCTAGTCCTAGGACCTTAGCCTATCGTCCAAGGTTTAAAAAGTCTAATCCACTTGTCCATCTATTTGAGGGTAGAAAGTGATGCTAAGTTCACTTATGTGCCAAACCTTTTTGAAATGAATACCAAAAGTGAGAAAAAAGTTGCGTACCATATTTTGAAATGATGGACACTGGCGCACCACACAACTTTACAATCTGTTGAATGAACAACTTAGCATAATCCTTTCTTGAGTAGTTTATCCTCACAGGAAAGAAGTAAGTAGACTTAGTCATCCTATCCACAATGACCCAAATAGAATAACACTGATTGAGAGACGGCAAAAGACTTGTAATGAAATCCATATTGATCATATCCCACTTCCACATGGGCAACCCTATCTCTTGAGATATGTAACCAGTTCTCAAATGCTCGATTATAACTTGCTAACAAACCATACACTTAGCAACAAAATTTGCCGCATCCCTCTTTATATTGTTCCACTAGTAAATTTACTTCAAGTCATGATAGATCTTCATAAAACCTATATGCACTATATAGATATACTCATGAGCCTCAGTCAAGATCCTTTCCCGCATCCCATTAACATCAGGGACACACAACCTACCTTGGAACCTCAGAATACTATCTCCCCTAATCTCAAAATCGATAACCTTTTATTGACCCATATCATCCTTAATTTGCATAAGTATGGGATCCAAAGAGTGCTTCTCTTTCACCTCAGCACCAAGACATGATTTGACCATTATTGAACAAAAACTCCTCTATCCTAAGAGTTCAAAAGATGAACTCCCAAGTTAGCCAATCTATGAATATCCTTTACTAATCCTCTTTTCTCCTTAACATTATAGGATAAGCTCCTCATAGATAACCTGGTAAGAGAATCAACAACAACATTGGCTTTACCTGAATGGTAGTGAAGGCTCATATCATAATCCTTAAGAAATTCAAGCCACCTCTTCTGCCTATGGTTGAGCTTCTTTAGCTTGAACACATACTGCAAGCTTTTATGGTCTAAATAAATATCCATATGCACTCTGTAAATATAATGGTGCCAAATATTCAAAGAAAAAACCACAACCGCCAACTCTAAATTATGGTTAAGATATTTCTTCTAATGAACCTTAAGCTGCCTAGAAGCATAGGCCACAATCTTACTAAGATCCATCAAGGTACAACCCATCCCCACGTGGGACGTATTACCAAACACAACAAAACCATCACTACCTTTGGGCAAGGTCAAAATTTGTACAGAAGTTAGCTTATCCTTCAACTTATTAAAACTACCCTCACAAGCATCAGAAAACAAAAACACAACCTTCTTTTAAGTCAACCTCTTCAACAGAGCAAAAGTAGATGACAAATGCTCCACAAACCCTATATAATACCTATCCAAAGCCCAAGAAGCTCTTAATGTCGATTATAGTCATAGGTATAGGCTATTTCTGAACCACTTCAACATTTTGTGGATCTACCTTGATCCCCCTACTAGATGCCACATGCCCAAGAAAGGTCACAACACTCAGCAAAAATTCATATTTAGAAAATTTAACATAAAACTTATAATCCTTAAGAGTTTGCCACAAAATTCAGAGGTGATTGGCATGATCGTCCTCACTCTTAGAATACATTAAGATGTCATCAATAAGTACTATAATAAAAAAATCTAGAAACTAATCCAAAAACCAATTTAAATGATCCATGAACACAGTCGAAGCATTAGTCAACGCAAATAACATTACCCAAAAACTCATAGTGATTATACTGGGTTTAAAAAGCAGTCTTGGGAATATCAACCTCCCTAATTTTCAACTAATGATAGCTTGAACGGTGATCAATCTTAGAAAAGCATCAGCACCCTGAAGCTGATAAAAAAGGTCATCGATCCTAGGAAGGTGGTACTTGTTGTTCACTGTCACCTTGTTCAGTTAATCATAGTTTACACACATCCAAAGAGACCCATCTTTCTTTCACCCAAAAAGTATAGAAGCATCCTATATAGAAACACTAGGATGAATGAAAACCTTATCAATAAAATTCTTTAATTTCTCTTTTAGCTAATTTAATTAAGCTAGATCCATTCTATAAGAAAAACTACAAATAAGACGAGTATATGGTAGAAGATCAATCCCAAAATCTATTTCCTTGTTAGGAGGAATTCTAGGAAGATTATCGCGAAACACTTTAGAAAATTCATTAACCACGGGGACAAAATGCAAAGAAAGGCTTCAGAGTTAAAATCCTTAACCCAAACTAGGTGATATAAATACCCATTTGAAATTAATTTCTAAGCTCTAAGATAAGAGATAAAATTCCCTTTAGGTACTAAGGAACTCCCCACCCATTCTTATACTGGCTTATTAGAAAGGTTAAAACTGACCTTTTGCATCCAATAATCTAAATAATATAGCACGAATAAATCTAATCTATCTCTAAGATAATAGCAGAATCCATTATATCCAACTCTATAAAATCCATTAATGTCTCCCTATGAAAGATAGACACCACATAACTGTAGCACCCCAAGAGTACACCCTGGGCGCCATACAGTGCTTACAGTCTCGAGGGATCATAAGGTAACCCATGAGATAGTACTTTCTATGAGCACTAAGTAAAACTGATGATAACATACCATATGGGGAATTTTACTAAGGAATGCCATAAGGTTTTAAGTCATAAATATGATAAAATCTGTAAGGCATAACATATAATATTGGCAAAATTTCTGACAGTGAAAACTGAAATCTGAGAAACTAACTGTCTGAAATAGTCTAAAAAACCTCTACTGACTGACTGAGGAGCTGATGGGACGAACCCCCAACTAACTCTAACTGAAAAGAAATGATTGAAACTTGTAAAGTAATCTGAGCTAAATAAATCATGTCCTCAAAATATGAGGACTCACAACTGCTACAACTGATAGTCTGGAAAATCTATGTGCGATCTGCGAACTAAGCATCTGAAGCTATGATATGATACATCATAGCGCAAGAAAAGAGTATGCGATTAGTACTTTGAATATACTAGTATAATAAATGAGGTAGGTTGATATGCATATATATATATATATATATGTATATATAAAACATAATGTACTGAATAGAGTGAATGAAATCAGTAAATACAGAGGATACATGAAATCTGTAAGTACTGAGGATGCATGAAATCTGTAAGTGCTGTGGATGCATGTCCAAGCATATAACATGTTTTGAATATAATATATAAATACTAAAATCTGATAACTGAATCACTAATATTTGTATGCTATGGTTAGGCAACTGAAACTAAATTACTGAATTGATTATTGGACTGAGACTATGGGTGGTATCATCTAACCGACATGCCCTAATCTGAGCTAATAGAGGTCTACCCTATAACCCAGTTGGAAGGGTGTTAGTACCGCACCATCAGTTACTAACACTGGATGTATGGATCCATTAAGCTACTGAAGAACCAGGGTATCAAGCCTAAACTAATGGGTAATCCCTGAGCGGAGTCAATCCTAATCTGACGGGTAATCCCTAGGAGAAAGTCAAGGACTGCTAGGAAGTTTGGGAATACCCTGTGTATAACTGACAGGGAGTACGCCATCCCTATACTTTCTTGGTGCTAAGTCCTACTCCCAACTGAACTGACTCGAAATACTGAACTGTTCTAAGTTTGACTGATCATGACAATTGTCTGAATTGATATTGCTCATAACATGTCTGAAACTATTCTGAAGATACTGAGACTAAGTAAACAACTATGTTTTTGGGTATTCATAATCCCCAAGACTCAATAGAAATAATAGTAAAATAGTACTTAACCTTTGAGGACACAACATGAAAGCTTTTATGGTTGAAATCCCAATTTAAAATCATAATAACGTGTAAGGATCATAAATTGTATTTAAAATTTGGTACTTGGGCTCCATGGGTTAAAGGATCCCATGGATAAAAACTTAACATACCTTGGTTAATGAATTCGTGAGAATTAATGGTGAATTCTTGAAATCTATTCTTTAATTGTGGTGGATAGGATTTATTCATTTAAGAGAAAGTGATTTTAATTTGGGCAAAATTATTAAAAGTGATGAAAAAGTGGTATTTATGGACTTAAATCCCGTGTTTGGACTAAACAAGCTGAAGGAAAAAAGACTTAAAAGCCCTTGGGAAAATTAAAACTCAGAACTGGAAACTAGAAATCTAGATTTTGACACCTGACGCGATGCGGTATAATCACGTTGGGCCACTAGAAAAAGGAATATACCCATTTTGTCCAACGGCGTGACTCGGTGCCATCGCATTGCGCTACTGAAATGGATAATTCTGAACTGGAAGTTCGGTGCGACGTGGTGCCAATCGTGGAGCCTCTATGGAAAGAGACAATTATGAAATGGCACATCGACACGATGGTTATCATGATGGCACACTGGAAAAGGATGAATGCCATTTTTCGCTTCACCGCGATGCAGTACTGCTCGTATTGAGCTACAACTTTCACTAAAAGTGTCATAACATCTAACCTAAGTATTGAATTTGGGCAAAATTGGTATCGTTGGGAAGATTATTTAATTTCCCATAATTTGGTGGGTTTTGAGATGGAAAATTCTCAATAGAGCAAAGGATATGATCATTTAAAGTTGACTAAAGCAACATTCTTATCAAAATTTCAATTGGTAAGGATTATTTTTACTCATTTAATAGCTGGGAGTTATTTGGGGCCTTAATATACCTTAAACTAACTTATAAAACAATCAAAGAATGATAGTATACTATGCATGAACTTGAAACACGACATTAACATTAGTTTGGAATTTTTTTAGGGTATTACAATATGTCCCCCCTGGAAATATTTGTCCTCAAATGAGACTGGTTAAGCTGAAAGCACTGAGGAACTGAGATTACAGGCTGAATATATGTGATGAAAACGTGAGCACATGACTGGGTCTAAAACATAATATATGAATTGGATATCATGAACTGGATTTCTCAAACATGTGCGGTGACATAAGTATGGCTATAAGGGTGAGATAGGAATGAGAGAGTCAACTTATGAGTAACCATTACCTCTAGATGGATCCGGTTACGTGAAGAAAAGATGAGAGATTTAGTACATGAAAATCTTAGGGGTATTACATCTCCCCCTTGGTATAGTGTGTCCCCCAACTGATTCTTACTTGATTGAAATACTAGGAAAACTAAGATGATGCACGGAACACTTACGGACTGAATCATGACTAGATATCTGGGATCTAAAATATGATGCATAAACTAAAATAGATTTATCATTTACAGAGATGCGAACAAACTATTACTTGGAAGGGATATATTCATGAAACTTCAGATAGTAAGACTAGATCGAAAGATGAAAAATCCATAGGAATTTTTGTTTCTGACTACTAATCTGAATTACTAGCTATACAGACTAACTCATACTCAAAACTTATATGTAACTAGAGTATTTATTCGACACTCTTTCTAAGAAGTTCTAATGAATTTAGGGAGAAAAGAATCTTAGGCATGGTTTGAATAAGACATCTAGATAAGAAATCACAACAAGGCTAAAATTTTGTAATATGAAACATAAGCCTACGAAACATCAGCTAGGATAGGGCTGCTAGGCCTTATGCACTGCAACTACTATCTTTCAAGCTTAGACATACCCCTCGAATACCCCCTCAACTATACCTTCCACCTTCGTACTGTACTTAATATGAGACTAATGAAAATCCTTTCTTGAGTAGTTTATCCTCACAAGCAAGAAGTGAGTAGACTTAGTCATCATATCCATAATGACCCAAATAGAATCACACTGATTGCGAGACCACAAAAAACTCATAATGAAATCCATATTGATCATATCCCAATTCCACATTGGAAACCCTTTCTCTTGAGACATGTAACCAGTTCTCAAATGCTCGACCATAATTTGCTGACAAACCATACACTTAGCAACAAAATTTGCCACATCCCTCTTCATATTGTTCCACTAGTAAATTTACTTCAAGTCATGAGAGATCTTCATCGAACCTATACAAACTATATATATGGACTCATAAGCCTCAGTCAAGATCCTTTCCCGCATCCCATCAACATCAGAGACATACAACCTACCTTGGGACCTCAGAATACTATCTTCCCTAATCTCAAAAGCCATAACCTTTTATTGACCCATATTATCCTTAATCTGCAGAAGTATGGGATCCAAAGAGTGTTTCTCCTTCACCTCAGCACCAAGAGATGATTTGACCACTTACTAAACAAAAACTCCTTCATTCTCATAGTTCAAAAGACGAACTCCCAAGTTAGCCAATCTGTAAATATCCTTCACTAATCCTCTTTTGTCCTTATCATTATAGGATAAGCTCCCCATAGATAACCTGGAAAGATTATTAACAACAACATTAACTTTACCTGAATGGTAGTGAAGGCTCATATCATAATCCCTAATAAATTCAAGCCACCTCTTCTGCTTGAGGTTGAGCTTCTATAACTTGAACACATACTGCAAGATGTTATGGTCTAAATAAATATCCACATGCACCATATAAATATAATGGTACCAAATATTAAAAGAAAAAAACACAACTGCCAACTCTAAATTATGGTTCAGATAATTCTTCTAATGAACCTTAAGCTGCCTAGAAGCATAGGCCACAATCTTACAAAGATGCATCAAGGTACAACCCATCCCCACATGGGATGCATTACCGAAACAACAAGACCATCACTACCTTTTAGGCAGGGTTAAAATTTATGTAGAAGTTAGCTTATCCTTCAACTTATTAAAACTACCCTCACAAGTATCAGAACACAAAAATCTAACCTTCTTTAAAGTCAACCTCTTCAACAGAGCAAAAATAGATAACAAACTCTCCACAAACCCTCTATAATACCTAACCAAACCTAAGAATCTCATAATGATGATTATAGTCATAGGTCTAGGCCATCTCTTAACTACCTCAACATTCTGTGGATCTACCTTGATCCCCCCCACTAGATGCCACATGCCCATGAAAGGTCACAACACTCAACAAAAATTCATTTTTAGAAAATTTATCATAAAACTTAAAATCCTTAAGAGTCTGACACACAATTCAGAGGTAATTGGCATGATCCTCCTCACTAAAAGAATACACTAAGATACCATCAATAAGGACTATAATAAAAAAATCTATAAACTACTTGAAAACCCAATTTAAACGATCCATGAACATAGTCAAAGTATTAGTTAACCCAAATAACATCACCAAAAAACTCATAGTGATCATACCGAGTTCAAAAAGTAGTGTTGGGAATATCAACCTCCATAATTTTCAACTAATGATAGCCTGAGCGGTGATCAATCTTAGAAAAGCATCTAGTACCCTAAAGCTGATCAAAAAATGTCATCGATCCTAAAAAGGTGGCACTTGTTGTTCACTATCATCTTGTTCAGTTAATGATAGTCTATAAACATCCGAAGAGACCCATCTTTCTTTCGCAAAAAAAGTATAGGAGCATCTTACAGAGAAGCACTAGGACGAATGAAAACCTTATCAAGAAGATTCTTTAATTTCTCCTTTAGCTAATTTAATTCAGTGAGAGCCATTTTATAAGAAGGACTATAAAAAAGATGAGTATATGGTAGAAGATCAATCCCAAAATCTATTTCCTTTTTTGGAGGAATTCTAGGAAGATCATCGCAAAAAACTTTAGGAAATTCAATAACCACACGAATAGAATGCAAAGAAAGGCTTTCAGAGTTAGAATCTTTAACCCAAACTAGGTGATATAGACACCCTTTTTAAATTAATTTCTGAGCTCTAAGATAAGAGATAAACTTTCCTTCGGGTACTAAGAAACTCCCCTCCCATTCTTATACAGGCTCATTAGAAAAGTTAAAACTGACTTTTTGTATCCTACAATCTAACTAACATAGCACGAATAAAGCCAATCTATCCATAAGATAATATCAAAATCCATTATATACAACTCTATAAAATCCACTAGTGTCTCCCTATGAAAGATAGGCACCAAATAACTGTAACGCCCCAAGAGTACACCCTGTGTGCCATACAGTGCTTACAGTCTTGAGAGATTACAAGATAACCCATGAGCTAGTACTTTCTGTGAGCACTAAGTAAAACTGATAATAACATAACATATGGGGAATTTTACTAAGGAATAACATAAGGTTTTAAGTCATAAATATGATAAAATCTGTAAGGCATAACTGATAATATTGAAAAAATATCTAACAAAGAAAACTAAAATTTGAGAAACTAACTAACTGTCTGAAATAGTCTGAAAAACCTCTACTGACTGACTAAGGAGCTGATGGGAAAAATCCCCAACTAACTCTAACTGAAAGGAAATGACTAAAACTTGTAAATTAATCTGAGCTAAATAAATCATGTCCTCAAAATATGAGGACTCATAACTGCTACGACTGATAGTCTGGAAAATATATGTGCGATCCGAGAACTGAGCGTCTGAAGCTATGATATGATACATCATAGCGCAGGAAAAGAGTATGCGACTAGTACTTTGAGTGTACTAGTATACTAAATGGGGTAGGCTGATATGGATGGTTCCGTGAACATGAATAATAACTATCTGAATATATATATATATATATATATAATATACTGAATAGAGTGAATGAAATCAGTAAATACAGAGAATACGTGAAATCTATAAGTATTGTGAATGCATGACCAAGCATATAACATATTCTAAACATAATATATAAATACTAAAATACTAAAATCTGATAATTGAATCACTAATATTTGTATGCTATGGTCAGGCAACTGAAACTAAATTACTGAACTGATTACTGGATGAAACTGTAGGAGGTATCATCTAACTGACATTCCCCAATCCGAGCTAATAGAGGTCTAACCTATAACCAAGTTGGAAGGGTGTTAGTACCGTGCCACGGGGTTTTAACACTGGTTATATGGATCCACTAAGCTACTGAAGAACCAGGGTATCAAGCCTAAACTAACGGGTGATCCCTGGACAGAGTCAAGCCTAACCCGACAGGTAAGCCCTGGGAGAAAGTCAAGCCTATATTAATGGGTTTCCCCTCATCCTATGCTGGCTACGTAGTTCTGGAATACAAGGACTGCTACTAACAAATCTGACTAACTGACGGGGAGGACGCCATCCCTGCACTCACTTGGTGCTAAATCTTACTCCCAACTAAACTGACTCGAAATACTGAACTGTTCTAAGTTTGACTGATCATGAAAACTGTCTGAACTGATATTGCTCATAACATGTCTTAAACTATTCTGAAGATACTGAGACTAAGTAAACAAATATATTTTTGGGTATTCAAAATCCCCAAGACTCAATAGCAATAATAGTAAAATAATACTTAAGCTTGAAGGACATAACAATAAAGCTTTTATAAAATATTCATTCTTCTAAGCATTTCATCGAACACTGGGTATGCATGGTTTAGGCTAAACATGAGAATAGTTTAAACTTGGAGTAAGAACAAGATTTGAACATCAATAACACTTAATCATGGTTTAATTCAGTAAATAGCAACATTAAAACATGAGGGGTTTGATAACAACAACAAATTCATGTAAGCATGGTATGAAATCAAGATTCATAGAGATTTATGGTTGAAATCCTAATTTAAAATGATAATAACGTATAAAGATCATAACTTTGTATTTAAAATTGGGTACTTGGGCTTCATGGGTTATAGGATCCCATGGATGAACTCTTACCATTCCTGGGTTGATGAATTCGTGAGAATTGATGCTGAATTCTTAAAATCTATTATTTAATTGTGGGGGCTAGGGTTTATTATTTTAAGAGAGAGTGATTTCAATTTGGGGAAAAATTTTAAAAGTGATGTAAAGGTGGTATTTAGGGACTTAAATCCCGTGTTTGGACTAAATAAGTTAAAGGAAAAAAGACTTCAAAGCCCTTGGGAAAATTAAAATTCATAACTGGAAACTGGAAATCCGGATTTTGACGCCCGATTCGATGCGGTACAATCATTTCAGGCCAATGGAAAAAGGACTATACCCATTTTATCCAACGGCGTTATGTGGTGCCATCGCGTTGCACCACTGGAAAGGATAATTCTGAACTAGCATTTCGATGCGACGTGGTACCAATCGTGGAGCCTCTATGGAAAAAGATAATTTAAAAATAGCACATCGACACGATGTGATGCTTATCATTATGGCACACTGAAAAGGACAAACGCCACTTTTGGCTTCACTGCGACGCAGTGCTACTCGTATTGAGCTACAACTTTCACTAAAATTTCCATAACTTCTAACCTAAGTATTGAATTTGATAAAAATTAGTATCGTTGGAAAGATAATCCAGTTTCCCATAATTTGGTGGGTTTTGAGATGGAAAATTCTCAATAGAGCAAAGGATTGCTCATTTGAAGTTGACTAAAGCAACATTCTATTCAAAATTTCAATTGGTTAGGATTATTATGATTCATCTAATATCTGGGAGTTATTTGGGGCCTTAATATACCTCAAACTAACTCATAAAACTATCAAAGATTGATAGTATACTATGCATGAACTTGAAACAGGACATTAACATTAGCTTGGATTTTTTGGGGAGTATTACAATATCTCTCCCTTGGGAATATTCGTCCTTAAATGAGACTGGTTAAGCTAAAAGTACTGAGGAACTGAGATTACAGGTTGAATATATGTGATGAAAACGTGAGTACATGACTGAGTCTAAAACATAATACATGTACTGGATATTATGAACTGGACTAATTTCTCAAACGCATGCGGTGACATAACCATGGCAATAAGGCTGAGATAGGAATGAGAGAGTCAACTTATGAGTAATCATTACCTCTAGATGGATCCTTTTTCATGAAGAAAAGATGAGAGATTTAGTACATGAAAACCTTGGGGGTATTATATCTCCCCCTTGTTATAGTTCATCCCCCGAATGATACTTACTTGACTGAAATAGTAGGAAAACTAAGATGATGCACGAAATGCTTACGGATTAAATTATGACTGGATATCTGGGATCTAAAATATAATGCATAAAGTAAACTAGATTTATAATTTACAGGGATGCGAACAAACTATTTCTTATAAGGGATATATTTATGAAACTTCAGATAGTGAGACTAGATCGGAAGATGGAAAATCCATAGGAACTTATCTGTCTGACTGCTAATCTAAATTACTAGCTATACAGACTTACTCATACTGAAAAATTATATGTAACTGGAGTATTTCTTCAACACTCTTTCTAAGAATTTCCAATGACTTTAGAGAGAAAAGACTCTTAGGCATGGTTTGAATAAGACATCTAGATAAGAAATCACAACAAGGCTAAAATTCTATAATATGAAACACAAGCCTACAAAACATCAGCTAGGATAGGGCTACTAGGCTTTATGTATTGCAACTACTATCTTTCAAGCTTAGACATACCCATCGAATACCCTCTCAACTATACCTTCCACCTTCGTATTGTACTTAACCTGAGACTAGTGAAAATATTCACATGGGCACTGATAACTCTACTTATTGAAGTCTGAGATAGACTGAATTCTCCCACTATCTACAAACCTACTCAAATTTACAAATGCACACATAACACTGTAATACTAGTCTAAATCATGAATTTAACACACCCTATATTTTCACAACTTCTTATCTCATGAATAATTCTGATTTCTTCTTCTACAACTAAATACAACCTCTTACTGGCTATTCACCAATCTGTGATGTGTTTATCCACTTACACACCAACATGACATTCAAGCCTATCTTAATAACTACAGCCTCCAATAAAAAAAGCACGCAACACTCTTTTCTTAATATAAAACATTAAATCTCTCTGATCTTCACAATTGCTCATAACTATATTATTTCATAAGAAGAGGTCACTAAAAGGCTAAAACATGAGGACTTGAAGCATGAATGAACACTATACAGAATTTGACACTTAACTATGACCTGAGGAATAAAATATCAACATCATGGATTCATCAAGAGATCTAAACTGAGGACATACATGATATAATCTTTATTCCGCTGATCCTTAAAAGTGTAGCATGAGTCATGGGAACTGAGCATACTATAAAACATGAATACTTAAGTCATGAGTTGCATGACCTAGGTTTGGAGTTTCTCAAATTGTGGAGCATGATCTGTACTGCTGAGCAAACTGGAACTCCTTATACTAGGAACTGGGAAAACACATGATTTTCTTAAGATGCACGAATATGAGCTATGATCATAAAGATGATTGTAGTCATAAGTAGATATCTTAATAACTAAAGTACGAATCTGAAATAAGCATAGGTCGGGCATCTTTCTCCCTAGCTTAAAGACATCATTCTAAGTCTATGGACCGCTTAAGAAACTTTAAAATAGATAGACATTACTTTTCTCTAAAGACCAAGATATAACAATACTCATAAACACTAAATTGAACTTGAAAGACTAAACCTGAAAGTGTAAAACCCTACTACTAATACTTCCTTCTAAGATAGAATCATTAACTTTCTACCGCTCCTAATACATTATGTAACAACTTAAGAACTGACTAACTTAGAATTCTTAACTCTTCTTTGTATTAGTTTAATCTTCAAATGCTCAAACTTATATCCTAACACTTAACATAGATATCCCTAAGCCTTCAATGAATCATACTACTTTCATCATAGCCTACAATTATCAATTCTCTAAAATTATATTTTTCCCCATACCATAAGAATTACCACTACACCAACATCAATAACATATAATTTTGAATCACTAAACTTGAAGTCTTGCATACACTGTTTCATGCCTAGTGATTTACCTTTCATACAACTCGCGCCATGGAATACAAAATCTTCTTAAATTCAGATAACACTATCCTAACTCTAATACTACTGCTAAACTCCTAGTTTTATGCTTCTAATTCTAGATCATATGTTGTCATAGAATTCTAAGAAGGAATCTGAAATCGCATCCGACTCCTAAGCAGTGAGGTACTACCCCTTTATTCAATGACCGATTCATTTGGAAACTAAAAATAAACTACTCTATATCTATAATCAACTGAAGCATAACATGAGTGGAGACAATCTATGTCGAGTATAATATTAAAATCTGTCATCTCTAACTCTACGAGATCCATAGAAGTAATTTTATGGGATACTATAATTGGCCAGTTCCTATATACTCGTAGGGTTACAATTGACTTACCCACTGGGGTAGACACTGAGAACGTCTCTACTAAAATTTCAGTAATAATTTCAAAGTTGATGGCTATATAGGGCTCAAAAAAGGAAGTGAAGCCTCGGGTTCTAACCAAGCATAAACATAAAGATGAAAGACTTGTAACGTACCCATAACTATAATAGGAGAACTTTATTAATCATGTTGGGACTGGAGTGCATAAAGTCTATTCTGACACTGACCACGGGTCGCACTAGAAATGGTGCGCTGCTAAGTCGACCAACTAAATAGAACTGAAGGATGATTGTGCTGACTCTGTGGACTAGCCTTAGAACATTCTATGAATTTGTCGCCTGACTCGCCATATCTAAAACACACATAACTGCCAGCTCTACACACACCCTTATGATTCTTACTATATTCTCCGAAAAATGGATTGGTACGAACACCCTTCCCACTACCTTGTGACTTAGAGCCTGATGCTCTATCTCGAATCATTCTTAACTTAGGCACTAGATCACTGGTTGAACATGGTGCTGGGGTTGACAATTTATGATAGAATTGGGAGTGGTTACTACCCCTTGACCTAGGCTTAAAACTACTTGTTCTGGACCTCTTATTCTTCTCTTTTTCTTCCTATGCACCCCCTTCTCACTCAATTGAGCATGAGTAAAAAGCTTAGATAGGATAATAGACTATAGATTTCTCTAAGAAACTACTGAATAAGGTAAGGTAGTAAAAGTAGCTCTGAATTTAGCATGAGAGATATGCTCATTCAGGTGAACATCCTAAATGGGTAGAGGTACAGGCTGATTCCCATTTCTTTTTCCGTTGTTCTTTTTAGGAGGCATTTTCTATATATATAGAAGGATGGATGAGTGAGGAAAGGAGTTTAAATAGAACTCATTCTCCATCATATGACATGAATGCTGATAGAAAGGAAACTTTTCTTAAAACACCTCATAGCCTCTTGTCCATAAATGTAACACACTTCACACCCATGCACAAGACTCTACTTGACATGGCTTTCAGACTTCCTAGGAAACTTTAAAACCTTAGGCTTTGATACCAAATTTGTAATGCCCCGAGAATACACCCTAGGTGCCACACGGTGCTTACAGTCCCAAGAGACCACAAGCTAACCCATGAGTTGGTACCTACTACGAGCACTGAGTAAAACTGATAATGACATAACATATGTGGAATATAACTAGGAATACCATAAGGTTTTAAGTTATAAATCTGATAAAATCTGTAAGGCATAACAGATAATACTGATAAAATGTCTGAAATGGCAACTAAAATTTGAGAAACTAACTAATTGTCTGAAATAGCCTGAAAAGCCTCGACTGACTAACTGAGGAGCTGATGGGACAAACCTCAACTAACTCAGATTGAAAGAAAATGACTGAAACTGGTAAAGTAATCTGAGCTAAATAAATCAAGTCCTCAAAATATGAGGACTCACCACTGCTATGGCAGATAGTCTGGAAAATCAATGCACGATTCAGAAAACTAAGCATCCAAACCTATGATATGATACATCATAGCACAAGAAAAGAGTATCCTATCAGTACTTTTAATGTACTGGTATGCTAAATAAGGTAGGCTAATATGCATGGTTTCATTAACATAAATAATATCTCTCTGAATATATATATATATATATATATATAACATAAAGTACTAAATAAAGTGCATAAAATCTGTATATACTGAGGATACATGAAATCTGTAAGTACTGGGGATGCATGAGATCTATAAGTACTGAGGATGCATGAACAATCATATAACATGTTCTAAATATAATTTATAAATACTAAAATACTGAAAACTAACAATAGAATCACAAATATTTGTATGCTATAGTCAAGTAACTTAAACTGAATTACTAAATTAATTACTGGACTGAGACTGTAGGAGGTATTATCGAACTGACATGCCCCAATCTGAGCTAATCGGGTCCAACATGTACCCCAGTTGTAAGGGTGTTTGTACCATGCCATGGGTGCTAACACTAGTTGTGTTGATCCACTAAGCTACTGAAGAACCAGGGCATCAAGCCTAAACTGATGGGTGATCCCTGGGCAGAGTCAAGACTGATCTGATGGGTGACCCTTGGGAGGAAGTCAAGCCTAAACTAACAAGTGACCCCTCATCCTATGCTGGCTACATAGTTTTTAAATACAAAAACTATTACTAACGACTCTTCCTAACTGACAGGGAAGCCACGATCCCTGCACTCACTTGGTAATAAATCCTACTCCCAATTGAACGGACTTAGAATACTGAACTATTCTAAGTTTGACTGATCATGAGAAATGTCTGAACTGATATTTCTCATAAAATGTCTTAAACTATTCTGGAGATACTGAAACTGAGTAAACAATTATGTTTTCGGGTATTCATAACCCCTAGGACTCAATAGCAATAATAGTAAAATAGTAGTTAAGTTTGGAGGACATAATATGAAAGCTTTTATCAAATATTCATTCTTCTAGGCATTTCATCAAACATTGGGTATGCATGGTTTAGGCTAAACATGGTAATAGTTTAAACTTTGAGTAACAGAATGATTTCAACATCAATAACACTTAATCATGGTTAAATTCAATAAATAACAACATTAAAACATGCGGGAATTGATAACAACAGCAATTTCATGTAAGCATGGTATGAAATCAAAATTCATGGAGATTTATGATTTAAATCCTGATTTAATATCATAGTAGCATGTAAAGATCATGACTTTGTATTTAAAATTGGGTACTTGGGCTCCATCGGTGAAAGGAACCCATGGATGAACACTTAACATACTGGGTTAATGAATTCGTGAGAATTGATGGTGAATTCTTGAAATTTGTTCATGAATTGTGAGGCTAAGGTTTATTCTTTTAAGAGAGAGTGATTTCAATTTGGGAAAAATTATTAAAAGTGATGTAAAAGGGGTATTTAAGGACTTAAATCCCGTGTTTGGACTTATTAAGGTGAAGGAAAAAGTTTTAAAAGACCTTGGAAAAATTAAAACTCGAAACTAGTAACTGGAAATCCTGATTTTGATACCTAGCACGATGCGGTACAATAAATTCAGCCTACTAGAAAAAGGACAATCCCCATTTTGTCCAATGGCACAATGCGGTGCTATCGCATTGCGCCGCTGGAAAGGACAATTCTGAACTAGTACTTTGGTGCGATGTGGTGCCAATCGTGGATCCTCACTGGAAAGTGACTATTATGAAATGACACATCAGCATGATACGATGCTTATTGTGATGGCACACTAGAAGAGGACAAAATCTATTTTTGGCTTCAACGCGACGCGGTGCTGCTCGTATTGAGCTACTTCTTTAACTAAAAGTTCGATGACTTCTCACCCAAGTATTAGATTTGGGCAAAATCAGTACCATTGGAATGCTAATTCAATTTTCCATAGCTTGGTGGATTTTGAGTTGGAAAATTCTCAATAGAGAAAAATATATGCTCATTTGAAGTTGACTAAAGCAACATTCTTATCAAATTTCAATTGGTAAAGATTATTTTGATTCGTCTAATAGTATACTATGCATGAGCTTGAAACACGATGCTAACATTGGTTTGGATTTTTTTTGGGATATTACAATAACCCTTTTATATTTTCCTATCAATAAGAGAATCACCTACAAGAGTATGCACAGAAAAGAGGTTAGAAATACTTAAGGGACCAAAACCAAAAAATAAGGGGTCACGTAAGAAAGGGTAGAACATAGATCAAGCAAACAATAAACATCGCATGAGAAGAGCTATAACATACCAGTAACAACATCTAGAGATGACTCAGATTCCTAGCGTGTAGCAAGTGTATCGCGGCGATTACGACCAGTGCTGGTACTAAAAGTAAGGCCTTTTGCTACAGGAGCTAAAGATCTGGAAACTAGAACTTTTTTAGCTCCAGTGGTAACCTTGGCTGAAGGATACTGTCGTTGCATATGACCAAATTGATAAAAATTATAACAACAATTTCTCCCCTCCTCATAATAACCACAATGAAGATGATAAGAAGGATATGGTAGGGTTGGCTGAGCTCCACCCTGTGCCTTAGGACCACTGCTAGCCTGAAAATGATGATCACCCAAAGATTTAGGATAGGGAACATGATCATACGAATAAGAATAACCCATATTCATTTTTTGGTCCACTTTCTACCATCCTTCCCACTATTCAGTTGACCCTTACCCTACTCTGAATACCTAAATATCTTGTTCTGCGTCTCTCCCATCTTTATCTGTCTCTTTTTTCCATCCTCAACCTACTTCATATAAACGACAAACCTGGGGATATCCATGTCAATGTTTAATATTGCATTCTAATACTCCAATACAAAGTCGTGGGATAACCCAAAAAAAAACTTCCTTATCTTGGATCTCATGGTAGAGACAACTATAAAGCATAATGAGCAGACTGCTGAAATTTCAGTGCATACTCCTTAACACTCATCCTTTCTTTCTTTAGATTAGCAAACTCCTTAGCCTTAGCTTTTCTCAACTTCTGAGGAAAGAAATGATCAATAAAGGCACCAAAAAACTCATCCCATAATGCCAGCTCTGCATCATTACTCAATTGCTCCTATTCTTAATACCACTAATAAGCTACATCTTTCAGCTGATATGTAGTAAACTCTACACCTTTAGAAATAGTAGCATGCATTACTCTAAAAATCTTCTCTATCTCATCCATAAACCCTTGAGGATCCTCCTCAACCTTAAAGCCTATAATGGTTGGAGTACTTAACCTTATGAATTGGCTAACCTGGTGACCTCAGAAGAAAGTGTAATAGAACCAACATGTTTTGACTGATAAAAATGAGATGTCACAAATTGACTAAGCAAATGAATAGACTGATGGAACTCCTTATTAGAGACGTCCCCATTTGGCGGCTGATCATAAGCATCACCACTTTGAAAAGTCCAAGGAAGAATAGTGGGGATAGATGAAACTTTATGGGGGGAAGCACAATCAAGAGTTGGGACCCCAGATCGGGTCCGTACTCCATACACAAGATGAGCCCCCCCTCCTCCTTTATATTTTCCCCAGGTAGGACATAATTCTTAGCAGAGTTTCTACAAACACCAAATCTTTAGGGAGGTATAATATAAAATGTGAGAAAGCCGGAAGTTAGAGAAGTTTCATTGCACTAGACTCTATAGCTTAAAATATAACACAAAAAAGGGAAATGTTACAAAATGCCTCGTAGCCCCCTCCTTATAAGTATGGCATACTACAAACCCATAAAAAGAAATCTATTTTTCATGGTTTTATGGACACCTAATGACTCTAAAAAATGCTTTGATACCAAGATTATCATGACCCAAATTAGGGCTTAACCATGATGAGTATCTCACACCCACCATGGACAAAAGACCACCCCTATTGCCAACCTCATGAGCATAAAAATAATAATAATAATAATAATAATAATAATAATAAAGAAGCCAATTAAAAACTAATAAGATAATGAATGGATAAATCAAAATATACTATGAATCAAACAGCAATAACCAAACCACATATGTCCACAAAAGCCTCTAAACTAGAATAACAACTATGTTAGGACATGCCCCTGACTATGACCAAAAAGAATCCAAGAGTGCTGAATCAATAAGGAAAAATAATGAAATTATAAGGCCTTACAAAGAATGAAAGATCACCACTTCACAGCAACTCAACAGACGTGTTAATCAACCCAACACTGTATAGGAGTAACAGAAAAGTCTTCAAACCCTACATTATGAAATGATGTAGCATCATAGGATTGTCAGTGGGATAAGCACTAACATGTAAATCAGGAAAAATGATAAAATAATAACCATGGGGGCTTAAAATTATTAACCTGGACTGTGTTGCTTGATCCATCCTAAGGGCACCTGTGGGTTATATATGCTTAGCTTCCCTTACTGAAAGGGCCCTAGTGTGTGTTAGCCTCACTAACTTAGGAATATCTGAAGTAAAACTAAATCCACCATGGGAAAATTCCATCATATATATATATATATATATATATGTATATATATCAAGTGACGCCTTCACGATGAGCTGCACATCACACTTTAAGCCCAAATAAAAACAATTTGCACATGCAATCAACTAGCAACCCAGGAGTCATTTATTAAGGCATTTACCACTTGGTATCATCATACCAATACGCTTGCAATATAATATATTTAGGAAAAATAAATTCACACAAACAAATTGGGCTCCCAAGTTCAATTAAAATCCAAACCATGGTCACCAAGGCCATCCAAATCCTTTTTTATATCCATTTATCTATTAAGGCAATAGATTGAGTTCAAAATCTAGTCAAACCATGATATTTTCCATAATTAAAGTCAAATTCCCAAAGTGAGCTGAGGTTCATGTAATTCCAAGCCAAAATTCATCCAATTTAGGAAAACTCGTGTCCTCCATTCCAACCATTTAAATACTATACCAATTCTGACCCCAAAACATTAATTTAAAGTATGAATGTTCAATTAAAACATAGGATAAGTAATTCAATCAGTAACAACCAAAACCTCGTAGTCCAATTTCAAAACCCACTATTTAGATCGCATGAAAATCCATTTAATTCATGCCAAAATATATAATTAAAGTTTAGAGAAGAAAAACATGCCTGAAACACACAAGAATTTGAAATCAATTTGAAGTTTGGAGCCCGGATGATGAATGTATTGTGAAACCCTTAAATGTTCTTGTGTTTTGAGTTTTATGAGATAATGGATGATTTTGATCTTTGAAAACTAAATAAAAGTGGCTTATATTATGCTTAAAGGTTATACAAGGGGTAAAATAACCAAAAGCCCCTCACCCCAAGTAAAAAACCAAAACTGAATGTAATTTACACATTGGCATGGCATGCCATTATCGCCGAGGCTAACCTCTATTACATGGAAATCTCATGGACCATCACTACCTTATGGTCCCAAAATAACCCCAAAACCCTTTTGAAAATTCCAAAATTTCCTAAATTACTCTTTTAACAACCCTTAATACAATTCAAGTCAAAAATTGATATTAAGCATGCGAGAAGGTTAAAAATAAAATGATTAGAATTTAAGGGTCTTACAGTGAGAGAGGAAGAAGAGCATTGAATAAAACTCAGCAGAGATAGATCTAGAAGGGATAAATTTCAACCCCCAATTTTCAGTACTTATAAGTGCTTAATGAATTAGAGAAATATTTAGGGTATGTGGAACCTATCAAGCTAGGATTTATCATTTCTCCAGATTTGACCTAAGAGGTAAAGTTTGATATTATGAGTGTGATGATTTAATTTCTTAATCTGAAAGGTGTTTTTGCTGATTTGCATACTGACGATGCAAACATGCACATCATGAATTTTGTAGGAATTTTAACTTCGTATAATCTACTTGGGGTGAGTCAGAAAACTTTGAGACTAAGGTTTTTCCTATTCTCTCTTATAGTAAAAGTGATGTTATGGTTAGTGGAACTTCTTCATGGGTCCGTCACTAATTGGAATCAGTTAAAAAAATAATTCTTGGACCAATTCTTTTTGCCTTATAGAATTTTGCAGTTGAAAGATGAGATTTACAATTTTAGGCAATTGTATTTAGAGGCATTATATGAGAAATAATTGAGATTCAAGAAAAATTTGATGACTATTCCTAATCATAGAATTTTAGGGAGAGCATTACTCGAGATATTCTATACAGCCCTAAATTCAAACACTAATATTGTTGTTGATACTATTACTGGTGGGGCTATTATGAGCCTTCAATGGGATCTAGCTATGGAAATCTTAGACCTCCCAAATACCAGTGAGGATTGCATACTCAGGAGGTAAAAAGCAGAGTTGGTGCTTATGCTATTGGTGCTTCGAGTGAGCTGAGAGTCATAGATTATAAAGTGGTTAAAAATGTGTCATAAATTTAGACTGATATTAGGTTACTTACTAAGCAGTTACAACTATAAATTCTAAGAAAGTGAATATAGAGGGTACATGAGGTAAATCTATTAGACATGATGAGTCTGACTATAAAAAGAAGGATAAGTATTTAAACATTGATATGGCGGCTTTTCGAGCCAAGGGTCTAATTAGGACTCTTGGAATACGAGGCAAGGGAACAAAGGTTGAAACCATTATGAAGACAGGAATAGGTATCAGAGTAGGAAGAGAGAGATGGTAAACAAAGGAGAAAAAATAACTATTAGAAGAAGAGTGAACCCTTACAAAGCTGGTTAAGGGTTCAAAGAGTCAAGAGAGTTGCCTTACAGAGATTAAAGTAAATATTTCAGGACTGAGCTAGAAGTTATAATCGCATTCTACTATAATTAAGCAGCTTGAGCACCAGTTTGGTTAGATATTGGCAACATTAAATAGATGTTAACCAGGAACTCTCTCGACAAACACCATTCAAAATTCAAAGAACGACAATCACTATTTAAAAATCACCATTCAGAGTAGTACAACTACAACTGATCCTCCTATGTAGGTAGTTGATGAGGAAAGGAGATAATATTTATCTTGATAATACACCTGAAGCTAAAGCTAAGAAGTTAATAAATAATAGTAAGACGCCACAGAAATTGATGGGTGTTGAAAAGCGAGTTGAGACTAATAAAGAAAAAGGTATGAAGTTTTAACTAGTTTTGAAGACCATTCCATGACCTCCCCACTTTTTCTCAAGGGTTGAAGAAGAAACAAAAATAAGGTAAATATCAAAAATTTATATTGATGTTTAAAAAATTGTTTGTGAATATCCCTTTTGTAGAAGCATTGGAGCAAATGCTCGATTATGCAAAGTTTATGAAGGACTTAGTGATGAAGGAGAAAATTGTGAGTTTTTAGCATACTGGTTATATCCACCATTGTAATTGATGAGTGGTGATTTTACCACTCACTCACACTCTACATTCATACATATTACGATATTTTGAATGAATAAATAAGATATTATTATGATTAAATGCACTAATAACCACTCTTTGCAAGTATAGAGTTGAGGGAATAGAAAGATAAGGATGAGCTTAAAATGATCAAAAAGAGGGCAAGAAAGTGCAGCTAAAGACCTGGAGAAGAAGGGCCTCAGGTACCGTGGTTGCAGCAGTCAAGCAGAGTAGAGACCATCTTCGGAAAAAGGTTTTAGGTGAAGCTTAGAAATCTATATCATTCTTAAAAGGGGGATGTAGAGACCAAATAAATGATAGACAATTGTGTGTATAGTTGGATTAATTTTCACTATCTTAGACATAAGGGTGAATATGAGGTTGACTATACCATGGGTATCATCCTAGAAATAGGGATGCCTAGATTGAGGTTATGGTTACCAAATATTGAACACCCTAATTAGGTTTTTGAAAGAATCAATAGGTGAAAGTTTGTTGTTTTATTGAAAGAATAACATCAAAATCTATAACCAAACCTACCCATATTTGACTTACTAAATTGATGTTGATTGCTAACACCAACATATCAATCTCTTAGTAGTGCATAATACCAAGATCTGTGCATACCTATTAAAAATCTAATTATTTGTATCCCAAAATTTATACTAGAAAAACCCAAAAAGAAATATTAGTGTAGATACATATCTCTCCCATTTTTTCTTCTTGTAACATTGGTGTGGATTTAATTTGTATCTATTATTTTAAAGTTACTTGATTGCCGCTCACATTGTTCGTCCTGGATTTGACCCCAACTCCAAAGTTGGGTAAATATATTGACAATGACCGTCTTGCACTTAAATTGATGCGTAAGTTGAGCATTATCTAAAATGACATCATTGTCGAGGAACAATTTGGCATATTAAGTTAGTTTGAAATTCTAGTTACTTGCTTGAATTCAAGCTTGTATATTTTTTTTCTGATTTTCTTTTGTAGGTAGATTTTATTTTACTTTTATTTTTCTCTATGGCATCTCCTATTAAATATGATATTTGTAGTTGGGAATCCTAGCGTGACGACCCATATCCAATATATGATTGACCACACTTTAGGAGATATTTTAACTATTCTTCTCGGAGAGAGATGGACCTACTATCTTGATCTTATGGGGAGTATAGGTGTCCCTTATGTAGTGGTCGATATGTACATAGGGATGATTGTCCAAATGCCCCGTCCCCCTATTATCATAACCAAATTGATAGTTCATCTATTCATATTGATAGGTCTTATGATGAGAAGAAGTAGCAACAACAAATCGGACCCATTGATCTTAGAGAAATACTTCAAACCATTTTGGGTCGGGTAACTATAACTGAGGTGAATGCACAAGACTTGCATCAATCCCACGGGGTGTTCGAATGGGCAAATATCAAGGAAAAGGAATTGGGAAAGATTGTAATTCTTGCAAACAATACAACTATGCCCATTTCCCAAGAGAAGGTCCATCAAGAAGAGAAAACAAGCTATGATGATGGGTTTGGTAGCAAAGACTCCTCTGGGACTTCCCAACAATCCAAATCATATGAGGTAGAAGAATCCAAAATAAAAGAAATGGTACTAGATTCAAAAGAAGAGTCATTGCAAACCTCTTATGATGACTCTAGTTCATTTCGAGGTAAAGATGTTTGGAGGAGGCTAACCTGAAATTAGGAGTTGGAACTTATTCAAACCACTTTTCACCATTATTCTTAGAAGATGTGATGAAGATCTATTACTCCGAGAAAATGGTGCATCATGGGGAGACGGAGTCAGATTCTTATATTTAGGAATTTGGCATTCCAAAAGAGCATATGGAACACCATCGATCAATGGACAAGGAACACAACTTTTGATGTACAAGGAGTGGCCTATTGATGTGCACACTTTTTCCAGATGATCCAACTCAAAAATGTGATTTCAAATTGGGTAAAAGGCTTAAGTCCTCAAAATGGAGAGACCGAAGCTTGCTCGCCACTTCCTTACATCTTCTAAGTTTTATCTTGGAAAATTTGAATCTTCTGTCCCTCTGTCGCTCATTACATATTGAATGAAAGTTAGGATAGAGATTCAAATCTTCTTAGTGGAAACATAAAAGGATGTGGTGAAGGAATCATGTAATGATGTTAAACTAAGAGCTAGATGGGAGGCAACCAATCACACCACAAAAAGTGGCCCGTATCCTTTTTATTTACGCGTGATATAGTAGATTTCATTTTTGTTTATGCATGCAAAATCCATGAAATTTTGGTGCTAAGGGGAATTTTGGTTGCAGTATGAATGGTCCTACTAGACTGACCCTGATATTAATAAGACTGGCGAGAAGGGTACCTACCCTTAGAAACTCTACCTCTGAATCGTGAGCCACCCCGACTTCCACTCAAACTACCCTAGTAACACAGTCTTTATGGCTACTCCCTTGGGCATCACGCTGCATATCCTCCATAGTCTGAGCATAATTAGAGCCTCAATAAAAGATCTGGCAGCAGCAACCAAGATCTTAGTGGCTATGTAAAGAGAAAGTCTTAGTCCTCAAATAAAACACTGAATTTGCTCATACTTGGTCAGTAAGATAGTTGTAGCATACATGGATAACTCATAGAACTAAGCCTTATACTCTAAGATGGTCATAGAACTCTTCTCCAATCTTGAAAACTAATCTCTCAAACACTTTCTAAGACTATGAGGCATATACTTCTCTAAGAAAACCTCAGAGAACTGAGTCCATACTAAAGGAGGAGATCCAGCTAGCCTAGAATCAAGATATCATCTCCACTAATGTCTAACTACCAAATACAACTGGAAAGTAGTGTAGTCAATGCCGTAAGTCTAGGCTAATATTATGTAGCCTATCCTTATAAGGAGTTAAGACTTTAATACATCCTCTCCTAGTGCCGTAAAAAACCTAGGCAAAGTCAATCTCAAAAATATTTCCAATATCTTCTACTCCTTAACGGACATAGCAAGCTGGGTGACTAACGACTGAGTAACTACTGGTGTTGGAGGAATATCAATTCTAGGTATTGTAGCTAAGGGTTTCACCATACATTTGTACTACTCTGATCCGTAGACTGAGTACTATTAGATGGATCACCACTAACTAAACCAAAAAATTGAACTAAAGTATCTCTGAGCAGCGACAAATGAATAAACCATGTTGGAGCTTGGACTACCCCCTGTCCCACCATTAGTTAGGGTAGAGGAACCTCTTGTATAGTAGAAGGAATGGGATTAGGTGAAGGATCCCTACCTAGACCTCTAGCTTAGGCTGCAGCTCTCGCCCGCCCTCAATCTCTTGGTTGGTAACAACCTTCAGAATGATCCCTAGTTGCGGTCTTGGGGTCCTCGTCTTCAGTAGTAGTAGAATGCGTCTTGACCATCTTTGAACTAGTGAAACAAAGAAAACGTTTAGAAATTGACTTCGACTAGTAGCACAAAATGAATGAAGAAGGTGAATATCTCCTAAGAATATCCTATAGCCTCCTAAAGATAAAAATCATACATCATTGTTCTAATCCGCAAGACTCCACTAGACACTTGCGTTTGTACCAATAATACCAGTGAACCTAGGCTCTGATACCAATTTGTCATGACCTGATTTTATGAGTCGTGATGGCACCTACTTTAACTTACTAGTAGGAAAGTAAAACCATAACCTAAAATGATGAGTAACGGGTTAGTTAGTAGAAAGAAGAATAAATACCAAAATTACACAAGTAATTAGATTACAAACAGTAAAAATATAAGAAGGATAACACAATTAGAGATAAATAAGAAAAAGAGTAAAAGTGTCCCATGACATAGTAAGATCGGTACAAGAGCCTCTAGTAAAAGAATAAAGTACTAGTAGTATAAAATATAAAATTGTCTTGAAAAGAAACACCTTCCAAAAATAAAAGGAGCGAAATTCAGCAATGGCTCCAAAAGCACACCCTATCTCTGAACTTTGATCGGTACTAGTACTGTCATTAACGATGGTAGGTAGTGCTCAGATTTCCATCAAGAAAAAAGAAAACACGAAGTATGAGTAACAAAACAATGTGTACTCAGTATTCATCATCGGTCAACTAAGATAAATCGTAATATAAGCACAATAAGATGCGAGATAGTAAACTAAAGTCAAGAAAAAGGGGGCAAACCTAGAGTAATGCTCCAATTATTGAAAATAAATAATCAATTAAATAATATCAAAAGGAATGTAACTAAATATATCCTACCTGGGGCCCTGTAAGCCTAGAAGGTGCAAATAAAAGTAAGAAGAATCCAATTGAGACCCCATAAGCCCTATGGATATAACCACGGAAAAAAATACCGATAGTAATAATTTCAACTTAAATTGAACCTCAAAACATTAACCATAGGTCCTCCAATACCATAAACACCAAACTCAAATAGGTTCCTTAATCATCATAAGTATCCGCTCAACATTGAACTCGAACCAAAAAAAGTGTCTTAAATACCATACTCAAACTAGGATTAGTATCATGATATCAAACTCAATTCAATCGTATTATCATAATTGTCAAACTCAACCTAGTCTTATTATCATAATTGTCAGACTCAAACCGGTCTTTAAATAAATCTAAGGTACAACAAAGTCAAAAATGTCAAAATCATCTTCGGTCTCAAGAATATAAATAAGATGACCGAAGAGGGCCTACAAGGATCTAATTATAATATTGACCTAAAGGGATTGAGGGGCCTTCTTCTAACCCTAAAAGTCTATTATAAGGAAATTTTGACCCAAAGCTAGACTAAGGTTCCCAAGAACTACTACAAGGTGATAAATTAAGTCTCATTAAGTCCTAAGGTAGCTGTTCAATACAAGAAATATATCAGTAGGTCAAATTTACCCACATACGGCTCACTAACTGACTTAATAACCTGAATTTTGCTAATATTTAATCGAGTCATAATTTTCTACCCCCAAGACTAGCACAATATTATACTAATACCATAATAAAGCTCAATCTATTAGAAGAACGAGCCTAGCCTACCTAAATGTAGAAGAATGCCTGCTGAAGTTTGCTACATTGGGGATTTTCTATTTTGAGAAGCTTCCACACGATGCCACGCTATCAAAATAGTGATTTATCCATTAATATAAGAATAATGATACGCATTTTGCATTTTAATGCTTTGGGTCCAAAATTGAGTCAAAATCCTATGACAGGATTACCTGTGGAATGATAATTTTAAAACCTTCAACACATCCCTCTATGTTCAAGGATCATTTACCCTCAAGAATGAGTAAATTTTGAGCTCAGGTGATACCAAAATCAACCGATCAAGAAACTAGGTATTTAATACTAAATTGGAGAAGTAAATCAAGAATTCGATGGAAATTTTCAAAGATTACAATGAGGTAATGAATTTTCCAAGCTCACCAATACCCTACAATCACCTAAGAATCAATCTCCTAATTTTTTAAGCGCTTTAGGGTTTTGATGGACTTGGATCTTAAGAATAATGAGAGAAAAATGGGTGAAGAGTGAAATAAATGCCCCTACGGTTACTACTTAAGTGGTCATCTGACTACTTAAGCGGCATATGGTCGCTTAATCTACCTCTATCTTGGTGTCCTCTACAAAAATGGACAACATATCACTTAAGCGATGTCCACTAAAGTGGTCAGGTCTCTGCTAAAGTGAATGGGCAGGAACCTGGCTTTCACTCTAAAGTAACTCTCCTGGCATCTTAAGAGACTAAAGGTATACTTAAACAGTTGCACCAGCTGAGTCCATACACCAACTGAAACTTAGTATTTTCCAAGTTTCCATCGACCCCTCAAGATTTATTCAGAATCTCGTGAACACAAACAAACTATGCTACCTTATTAAATTCAGGATTTAGACTCAATGGCACTATCAAATTTTCATACGAAGTCATTTCGATGGAATGTGGATCCTACACCCAAAGGCCACTTTTACAAAAATCCATCCAATAGCCTCAAATGAGTCTAGAAGTCCTGCTACCAGAACCAAAGACCCCCTAGCCTAAAGTTGACATCCCGGAGTTGATGGAACTATAAAAATTATCAAACAAAGTTACTAACCTAAAGGTAATGCCTAATAGCCAATTCTTACTAGTAAAGACGTCAAAATAAGGAATTTGCTCTAAAATTAAATGAACTGCCCGATAAATAAATTGTCAGCTCCAGCAAGTTAGAATTGACATGGGGTAGCTATAGGAAAGCTCTAAATGACAAAAATATGGAAATGCAGAAAATGACCTAAAGGGTCATTATAAAGAAACTCAAGGGTTTAAAGCGTATCTCCTAATCATAAAGTCATGAATACACATCTCAGGCGGATAAGTCCACTAAAGCAAGGCAGGCCCCAAATCCTAGGTCAAAAAGGTATGGTCCAGGATTAGTTGCTACTTTACCTGGATCTTTTGCTCCTCTAAAGACATAACTGCCTGGGCTACTGCCCAGCATCTTCTACTCCTCTAAATACATAACTGACTGGGCTACTTTTGATTGTGGAATAACTGGTGCTAGCGGAACATCTGCCTTAGTCGTTGCTACTGTAGGTTGTGCTTAATCGATCAGTGGACCACAAACTAACCCCAATAACTATACCAATGCATCTCAAAAGACCAAAGAGGATATAAAACTGGGTAAATCTTGGGCTTCCACTTTCCTACCGGTTGTTGTAGCGGAATACCTGGAGCTCTCTCAATCTTAGGAGCTATGATAGGATAAGGTGATGGATCCCTGGCCTAATTTAGAATAGGGGTCACTGCTCTACTTCCCTCGACCTCTAGGTTGACCTCAACCTCTGGGTTGACCTCGACCCTATATCAAAACTCTATTAGTAGGCTCAGGGTCCCGATCTCTGACTCCCGAACCTTGCACCCTAGCCATCTGCGTAAAGAGTGAACCAATAAAAGTTAAATACTAACCCAAACTAATGCACGAAAATGGATCAAGAAAATAACATTTTTTTCTAAAAATACATTGTAGCCTCCCGAAGATAGCATATAGACATCTCTATACTGATACGCAGGTCTCTACTAACCATCGGCTCCAGTACCAACAGTACCAGTGAAACCTAGGCTTTGATACTAAGCTATCACGATCCGATTTCTCAAGTAGTGATGATGCTGACCTTAACCCACCATTAGGCAAGCCAATCCATAGCTCAAAATAATAGGTAACGGGCTAACGGATAGAAATAAAAAAATATCACATATAATGATAGCAACAATAACAATAAGTGAAAACCAAGAAGGAAACATACATACGAGAGGAGAAAAAAGGATGAAATATGCAAACGATTCCCTCCCAAGATCTGGTAAGGTCAATACTAGAGCCACTACTAAAAGATACCCGGAGTACTGGACAGAATTTAAAATATACACGACATATACAAGCGGTTTTGAGTATAAAATACTAAATTAGAGTAGATATAGGAGGATCAGCCTTGAACGACAATAAGCTCACCCTGCCTTAAATCAATACTAGAAGGTAGGAATCACGTCAATGTTGGCTGCTACTACCCGAATTTGCATCAGGGAAAATATAGAAAAGTGTAGTATGAGTACCAAAGCAGTGGGTACTCAGTAGGCATCATCGACCAACTAAACTCAATACAAGAAAAGTATAACTACAATAAGAGGGTATAATCTAAGTCGACAGTAAATAGGGATAAAAAGGTTAAAAACTACCAAGCTACATAAATGCGGTAAGGGAATAAATATAAGAGATACAAAAAATAAATAACATACTAATATAACAAACAAATCAAACACAACCTAACTAAGCCCCCATAAGCTCGCTAGGCACACTGAAAATGACAGTTAACCTAACCGTACCCCCATAAGTCAGTGGCATACACAAGAATTAATTAAAGAAAATAAACATAAATAATCTATAACTGAGTCAATCCCTAGAAATCATAGTAGTCAGTTTAATGTGCACGGGCTTAAACTGACACCAATGGGTAGTAACAAGAGGCCAGATGGCGAGCTTAATTTGATAGTGAAAGATAATAATAAGAGATCATATGTTAAATTTGAACCAATAATAGTGGGTAATAACGAGAGGCCATAAATATGATATGCAACAGAACACATAATCAGATGCTAGACTCAAACTAGAACTCTGCGGAACCACAACTCCCAGAATAACTATAATCAGTACCAGAACTCCCAAACCATCATAACCAGATACCAGACTCGAACCAAAACTCGTAGAAACCATACCTAACTCTATTATTAAAGTCCAAACCATAGCATAACCAATTCCAAAGTTGTACCAAAGTTCAAAACCAATGATAGAAATAAAGTATATGCTGAACCTAAATCGAAACTAAAATATATTTAATTAACCATTCATGCATCTTAATTAAAAAAAAAAAGAAAAATAAAAGATTGTGTAGATTAATTCCATGTAATAAAGTGATAGATGCTATATCATACTATATACCAAAATTCACTAGAGTGGGGCCCTAACCGGATAAACAAGGCATGCTATATAAATATCAAATGGTACGCATCTATAATTACTTATCCAAACTAGCATAATAGTACATAATTTCAGTAAATAAGCTCAATGTAAAGGTAGGGTAAGCCTAGCCTAACTGGACACTAAAGTTAAAATGTATCTGTGAAGCCTACAAATAATATTCTACTAGAATCTGAGCTTGAATAAATATAACAATATCTTTTAAATTCCTTCCTAATTTAATTATGCGAGGTGAAATTTATGGATAGCTAATTTTTTAAATAAAAAGGCCATGAACAGACTGTTTTTCCAGCCTTAATGCCAATTGAAATTTGCACTTATATAGCATAACCATATTTCTTAGTAATTATCCTTGAAATTGACTTGTCAAGATACTAGCTAGCCTAATCACACTACTTTATGTGGTGTCCTTTGCATGCATTTTATGCAGTATGTGTGGCAACACCACCCCTACTTTCCTTTATATTCTTACTCAGGTATTGCATAGATTTGTGTATTGAGATATTTTCCAATCATCTTGGCATCTATTTTTGGTGGGATTAACCAACTGAAGGAACTAGTAATCCATAAGAAAGCTGATAACAAAAATAAAAAAGTGAAAGAGAAAATCATATGTAGACATACTTAAACCTAAAGAGTATATGCATGAGAGTAGTCGACTGCATTCAAAGCCAGTTATTATGGTGCATGGTAAAATAAGCATTACTTGGAAATCTTCAGAAGTAAAAAGCATAATATTTCAAGAGAATTTATAATATGCAATAATTGGTAAGTTCTTTTATGGAAAAACCAATATTAATGAGTTGAGAAAAAATATACCAGTGCAATATGGAATTAAAAGAGAATGTACAATTGGTGTATTAAATACAAGACATATACTCACTCGATTGAGTAGATTAGATAATTATGTGCAATTACTAGCAACTGTAGTGTTTTACATTAAGGAGAAGGACATATACTAGAAGATGACAACTCTTAAATAAGATCCATGGTTTGAACCGGATATCAAAACCACGATAGGATATGGCTATCAAGAATCAAACCAGGACTAGCTGTGCATGGGTAAAGGTTGAAGTTGATTTAATTGCTAACATACCTCAAAGAGTGAGAATTAATGAAGAGAATGAACATACGGGTGATATAAAGTCAAAATGGATTAGTACACACTATGACTACATGCCTAAGTATTATAAAGAGTGCTCACTGCAAGGGAATGATAGAGTAAGTTGCTGGAATGTTCATCCAGAGTTACATGATAAGGTGTAGATTAAGAAAGAGGATATGAACAACAAAACAAGACAAGGACAAAATAATAGACAAAGGGAAATTGAGAGAGGAGTTGCAGATAACAAATAGCAATAGTTGCAAAGGAGAAGTAAATATAAAATAGATAAGTGTGGGAACATAGTGGGTGAGATAGAACAAGAATCCCAAAAGAAAATGCTTATTTCCAATAATTTTTAAGCCTTGATGAATTATATGAGATCAAAGATAATGATAGAAGTAAAATAGTTTTAAGGAATCAACAAAGGATTGGGTTAATAAAAGCTTTGGTAAGACTGGGAGAATATTATTAGATCTTTCAAAGTTCTAAATTTTGGGTTGAAGGAGGAGTCTTTTAGGGAAGTAGTAAGACAGAGTTGGCAACAAGAAGTAGAAGGAAATCCATTTATAGTCTTTTAGCAGAAGCTTTAAAAAAAGTTGCCTTAAATGAATGGAGCAAGTAGAAGTTTGGTAATATATCCCAAGAGATTGCTACATTAAAGGATATCTTAAAGGTAAGGAAAAAGAAGTTTGAGGAGGAGCCTTCACCAACTAATAGAGATAGCTTGCAAAATGCTCAAGTTGAACTCTGCATGCAACTCACGAGGGATGAGGAATTTTGGAGACAAAAAGCAGGTTTTGAATGGTATAAAAATAGAGAGAGAAATGCAAAATTCTTCCATACTATAGTGAAAGGTAGAAGGGCTAGGCTGAAAGTCTCAAGAATTCAAAATGATGAAAGAGTATGGTTGGAAGAACAATCTAAAATTGCTGAAGCTACAATAGGTTTTTTTCAAAAATAATTTACTAAACAGGATGATGAAGTTGATTTCTCAATATTAAAGGTACTACCATCGGTAGTTTCTCAATATTAGAACAACCAAATGAAGAAACCACTAGAGATGGAGAAAGTTAAAAATACAGTAATGGGACTAAGCAAAGATAGTGCGGGGAGACCAGATGGTATGATAGGAGCATTCTATAAAGTTGCATGGGAGATAATAGGTAAGGATATTCATATTATGATAACATCCTTATTTTATGGATTTGAGCTACCAACGTTCATTACACATACTAATTTGGTACTTCTGCCAAAGAAGTTGGTAGTGAAAACCTTTTCAGAGATGAGACCTATTTTCCTTCATAATTTTGTAAATAATGTCTTGTTAAGAATAATTCATGAAAGAATTAAGGGATTTCTTCTTGATATAATATCTAAAGAGCAAGTTAGATTTGTTTAAGGTAGAAGTATTGCAGAAAATATATTAGTAGTTTAGTAGATAGTGTCAAAAATAAGGAAAAGACGAAAGCCTCCTAACATGGTTATGAAGTTGGATATGATGAAAGAATGTGATAGGGTAGAGTAGTTGAGTCACATGAAAGTCTTAAGAAAAATAGGATTTTATAAAGAAATAATTGACATGGTGTATAGATTAGTTGCTAATAATTAGTATTCTATCTTATTGAATGGTCATACTAAAGGATTTTTTAAATCATCAAGAGGGTTAAAATAAGGATATCCATTATATCCCACTTTGTTTATATTAGCGGATGAGGTGTTTATTAGAAGTTTGAAATCTTTGCTTAACCAGAAGCAGTTTATGATGTTTGGAATGCTAAGAGGAAGTCCCAGAATTAATCATCTTGCCTTTACAGATGATATAATTATACTATGCAAAGCTGAAGTGGGAACATTGAAGATGATTACACACATCCTTGATAATTATAAACAAATTTTTGGTCAGAAGATTAACAAGGACAAAAGTGCTATGTATTTGCACAAAGGGGTATCTAATGGTACAATTGTTATGGCTGAGGTAGCACTAGAAATTTTGAGGCAAGAGTTTCCCTTTACCTACCTGGGTTGTCCAATATTCTACATGACAAAGAAGAAGGAATATTATCAGTTCTTAATGAATAGAATGACTAGAAAATTGCAAAGTTGGAAAGGCAAGCTATTGTCATATGGAGGAAACGGTGTCCTAATCAAACATGTCCTCCAAAGCATCCCTATTCACAGTCTCTCTGTTATGAATCCTCCCCTCAATGTTATAAAAAAAATTCATAGAGATTTTGCTTAATATTTTTTGAGTAATACAATAGGGGGAAGAGGTAGACATTAGATAAAATGGAAGAGTTTGTGTCTGCCTGAGGAAGAAAAAGGTTTAGGTTTCAGAATGATAAATGATATTTCTACATCCTTAATCTATAAACTATGGTGGAATTCAAAATAGTAGAGTTAATTTAGAGTAAGTACATACATAATAAGTACTGTAAAATAGAGCATCCCAAGGAGATAATATGGAAAGTTGGAGGACAGGGATCCCAAGTGTAGAAGATAATCCAGATTGCTAGAGATCTTATTTTTCATAACATCATATGGAGGATTAAAAAGGGGGAACAAACATATGGTTTAATAGCTGGACTAGACTAGGAGATTTGTATTCCTTTGAAAATGTGGAGGTGGATGTCAGATATCAAAAAGCAAAGGAATTGACAAGGGATGGAGAATGGAATGAGAACTTGATGCATTCTCTATAATATTAAGGTAATATTGATTGTTTATATTATTCTAGTAATAAAGGAAGGAAATAAGAAGTTTTGATGATAATGAAGAGATTTGATAGACAATGAGGATAATGTTTTTTGTATGGGAGTTAGTTAAGATTGTCACATATATTTTATTCTCTCTCTTTATTTGTTCATACATACATCTTTTGGCGAATGGGGTGATATCTAAACCTAATGCAAGTTTTAGGATATTTATGTCAAGATATTAGTCATCAAAGATTTTACCTGCTATATTTGGAATTGGAATTCCTCCTCAAGTTCATAACTTTTAGGATTTGATAGAATGATATTATTCAAGTGGATAGATGTGTTGAAGTGAAGGTGAAGAGAATTAGAGAAAGTGGAAAGAAAGAAATAGAGGCTCCGTATTTTGAATTCTTAGATAGGAAGAGAAAGACAAGAGGGATCAGTTTTTCAGATGGTAAATACCTCTTACTTCCAACTCAAAGGTTGTAAGGAGCAAAAAGATGGGAGAAAGAGAGGGATTAAAAAAAGATAAAGGAAATAGGTCGAATGTATACAAATAAGTATGAGTGTATATAGTTGATTTTATTTTCAATTCTTTTTGTTAGCTTCCATTTTTTTTTGTTTTTTCTTATATTTGATATAAATGATTAAGTGTCAACCTTATGCAATATTCTTTCTCCGTTTCAACAAGAATGACCTACTTTGACTTGG